>OX401408.1:30969679-31569679 GCA_947846245.1 Cerastoderma edule | reverse complement strand
CCGGCCTTTATGCGCAAATGTCACGAACTCTCTTGTTATTGTGGTAATAATTGTATATTATAAAGGATGTCTAGAAAGGATTTAGGCTTTGAAGAACACATACGAAGATGACAAACTCAGCAATGCACACCATGATTGAATTCTTCCCCAACGGCAACAAGTATTGGTTATACTCAAATTTTAACCTGCTTTTAGATAGCACTTTGACATATAATGTAATTGGAAGAATATTCTTTGATGAAATTGGCCTCTTTGTTGGGAGAGAGATCTCTTTGTTACCACTTACTTCTTTCAGAACTTCGTTGGCTATAAACAATTTAAGCGCAATGATACTTATCAGAAGAAAAACTTAATTGAATCACAAGTCCATTTTAAGATGTGAGAAAATCATGAAGAAGGCAAATAAATTGTGTCCCAAGGTATCCACTTTTCAGTCAATATCTTGAAAATTTACTGCAGAAGAATCTTGGACAACAGTGATTGTTTAGTATACGTCAGCTAATGTTTTGACAATACCGTTGTATCTTTTGTCCTTTACAAATGTGAACGAACATCTTTACATGTCATTTAGTGAAATATTGAACAAAATGAAGCAAAGAGGTCTTAGTGACTCGACTTTATTTCAGACAGTTGAATGTCACATTGTCTTCGTCAATAGAGTTCATACACATATATCATATATACAGTGCCTGTCCAAAGAATAACAATTAGAAACTATGTTCAAGCATTGTGAAGAGATTGAAACAAATACTTTTTATTCATTTCACGATCAACTCATGATTGACCTCAATCAATACGACGTCAAATTGTTCAATAGTCGACTCTGTCGGACATTACACCATATTCAAAACATGGCAAGAATGACAATACTATAAGAATCGTGATACTTTGTGGTTTAGGAAAAGAAAACGTGTTTTAGGTTTTATCGCCAATATCATAGCTCTCGGAAAGATATCAGCAAATGGGTAATAGTGTTATTCTATCTTACGCTGGCATTTATTGTATGAGGGTATTGGAATTGTGCCGTTACAAATATATTTTCTGTAGTACGTATTCGAGTGTACAAAGAGCAATCTAGTAGAAACTGGTATTCGTTTATTACAAAGTTCGACGAACACATTTCACATCGTATGTTCTTTCTTGACATTCCATTTAGTCTACCTGCCTCTACATCTAGTCTATAAGAACATGCAAATGGTTTCAACCACTTTTTGTTGAAGATAATATTGGTTAACCAAGCAGGTGTACGATCGGTCGTAATAACGTTTAACATGCTTAAAAAATCATTTATTCAGTCTTTATGGGATCCGAACCAGTGTATAGAGATCCTGTGGGTACTAGTGAATTTCGATAAGAATGCTTGACGGATTAAGGCAAGGCTGTGTATATCAACAAGTGCGTTCGTTTGAGAGAGGTACCCTTTTAAAACTGTGTTTGGCTTGGTGCACAGCATGGAAGCGATAGCTGCCAAAGAAATAGCCCGTTTGTCGTTGCTATCGTGTTTGTAAAAGCAGTAGATCAGTCTACTTTGTACTGCTAATTACCGGCAAAACCAGACACGGTAATTTCCAGTGGTGTTCGCAATTATTTCCAATATAGCTTCCAGACTCTTACAAATGAGTGCTTCGAGATAACGAGCGTTTTATATAAATCTGTGGCAACTATATAATCTGTAACGTGAAGTCTTATTGAAATGCAAGATAAGGAAATTAAGGAAAAAGATTGTTGGAAATAAAACCACCAATTCAATACGTGTTGATTAAAAGACTATGATAAAAGGCAAGTTACTGTTAACAGTACCTTGTTTAAATGATGACATGTTGCTTAAATTAAATGGGTAGTGGATTGTTGGTGGGGAAACGGCCGTCCAAGCCGATGGTTGTGAGTTTGAGTACCACAAGAGCTAAGTCTTCATTGATTACCGCGTAGTTTACTAATTAATGCGGTGAATTTGTGACTATGGGGTCCCAGGTTCGAACCCAATCTGCGCTGTTGGTCTGATGGAAGTGTCCCTCGATGAGGCACTTCAGAAACCCTGTCTAGACCTAGTGAAACTATGGGAAGACTTTATCTAATGGGAAAATGTTGACATAGTGCTAAACTAATGGCAAACAAATAGATGAGAATGTTCCAATGTCATGTAGGATGCCAGACAAGCAAAAAGCTTTTTTTTCCGGAGCATTCTTCCTATATAAATTCTTAGAATGCTGGGTAATTTTCTAAGAAATATATATTTTTGTGTCGCCTGCTTTCCAAAACCTTAAATATCTGCTTAATTTTGTGGAGAAAGATACTCAGAGTAGGACACAGGTTAGATCACAGGTCTACCTCCAATTTACTTGGCGGCTGGCCTGGATCTAACCTGTTTGCATACGCATGAATTCGTTTCATGCATTAAAAGGGTTAAACTTGAGTTGCGTTATTAAACTAATGCTTATCGTAATTATTACCCTAAGATTACATCCAAAGCGGTCGTTAGTTGAAATTTAGTGTTGTTAAAAAGAGACAAGCGTATGATTAGTCAAATGAGCCGAGTGACATAAGAGGGCCATTCATCTAAGTTCAGTCATCTACAAGTAACTCGACATTGGCGCCAAAGTATCTATAGCAACCATGTTAGAAACAATCGGAACCAAAGTGCTCTTTATAAAATAGAGAGCTTTTAGTTGACGCTCTTCTCTTCTTTACATTAAGTACTATGGTATACTTTTTCTCTCAATGCGTACTCCCTAAAACGAACATTTATCTGACGATTTCAGAAATATTGTACACATTTGAGAAATTGCAAAACCAGGCGAAATCCAACTTTGGCGCAGACGTTTCCTGACAACACCACTGAATAGAAAGTGTGTATGGTCATACCCGTTATGTGTTAGCTGAAGTTGGCTTTAATTTGGAGATGTCTTTTTTTTAAATTTAATATGATGAAAATAATTAAGTGCACCAGGAAGGCGTTTTACTTAACGTATTATGCTGGGAATTCGCGTAAGTTCAACACAGCATTTTTGTTTATTCCAATATTGAGAAAAAGCAACACCACAAAGTAACACGTCAATGGAATCGGTTCCCCGAGATGCCTCCAACGACGTGTCTCATTATAATACTATACATTTTCTTTAGAAGAAATTCATGTAAGGTTTTTACTAAAACAAATATTGTCCTCAATGCAGTTGGTAAAGCACAGCCTTGTGCCTTTTAGTTTCCATTTAGACGACGTGATTTTTGTCTATAAAGGTAACACGGCTTTCCCCGCCACTGTTGGTGTATAGAAAGATGTGTTGTGGGACACGTCGTGGCTACCAGGATGGTAAATGACAATAGTTTAAAGGCACATACAAGAAGATGCGTACAAATAAATTACTGAAAAAGCATATGGAGTTCTTTTGTTATGTTCATAAAAGTCATGATAATTTACGAATTCATTTAGACCCTATTCAATAGACTTCTTTAACATAAGTAATTTTGAGCTTGAAACATAGTTGTCTCCAATTAAAGCATGTTTATCAACAACCTATTTGTTTACATATTCAAAATAACGAATTCTGATTGGTCACTTCAAAAAATTATGTATCAACGAGCAAGGTCAGAGGTGAAGATTCAGACAATCTGAATTATTAAACTTGTAAATCTGGATTAGTTCACGTTGGCTTTTACGCTCAAGTTGTGCAGATGCTGTTTTTTATGATAACCTTTCGAATCCGACCAAAAGTTTACCAAATAATATAGTTTGATATAGCATTTATCTCCTTTTGTGAGCCTTTAAGGATATAATAATGGCGTATTTAGATAACCACCCTGTCATTTAGGCGAAAATGGACCATTGGTAGAAGAGCATGCCCTCTGGTCCGAAAGGCTCCTGGTTGAATTCCCCATTGAGGACGAAAATGTTGCGTTGCCCGACTTTTAATGATGGAGGAAAACCCAAGCGTTACCGCCCATTAGGGCTTGTCAAGTATGAATAGAACCATCGGCATTCCGTAAGTCTGTCGGAAGACTTCTTCTCGTAATAATGATAATCACTAACCAGTAGGCCACCGAAGCCATCTTATCAATAAGTTAAAACCGTTTTCATTTCATGAAGGGATGCACTCATGTGGAAAATTCATGCTAATTTTAGATGAGTACTGCACTGATTCGAGATTAACTCTAATTACTGATAATAGGCAATCGTAAAAATAAACTGTATGGTCTAATTGCTTATAATAAGTAGTTTAGTGTTTTTAATGATGTGATAAAGATATGTTCGTACCACGACCCGGTGTAAAGAGACTTAAAGATACCGATATATTAATCGGATTTTGGATCTAATATTGCAAGCTTGACTAGCTTGTGTCCGAGATTTTCTTATTACTTATTTTCAGATTGAGTATTTGAATATTGTGAAAGTCAAGAATCAAAATGTCTTTGAAACAATGGAGTTTCTGTATTGTTGTATAAAATGCAGTTGAAAGTAGTTCTTGAAAGCATTATTAATTCATGCAGCATCAATATATCTTGGTGTGTATAGTCTATACGCGGGAGATCTTCACCCTTTTCAACACTCTTGTTTAAATGCATTCTAACTCACTTAATGTATGCTCTGAAAAAGAAAAACTGAAAAAAAAACTAACTGATTTATTTCCCAATTAGGCTTTCCAATGCGCATTATACAATATGACAGGTGTTGTATACTTCTAATAAAATTAAAACCTAAATTCCAAACTTCCTCACATCTGTGAACAATAAGCTTTAATTTCCAACTATGATAGATAACCAATTGACAACATTCCATGTAGACGTAAAACAAAACAATATCCCCTCTTCTTGATGGGTAGTGGTTGGTTCCATTTCCAAGCAATAGCTTGCGACAAAAATTTGAATACATATATATCTAGCAATAATATTTGGTAGACAGCACCGCGGTTCAGTATCTTGTATACCTCTCTAAATATGCCTGTTCACAGAAGAGAACAGTTGAAAGATGTAATAATATGTCTTGGAAACAATACAATTTTTGTATTGCTGTTTGGTATACAATTAAAAGTAGCTATTAAAAGCATAATCATTTTAGGAATCGCCAGATTCATCTTTGATGTCAAGTTTATATCCAGTAGATCTCAAAAGCGATGGCACGCTTTTGGATTAAAATGCATGTAACTTTTCACTGTATGCAACCACTTTAAATAATTAAGAAAACCCCACTTTGCTTCCAATGGCTACTCTCCAATGCGTAATCTACAAAAGTTTAGTTATATGCAATTCTAAAAAAATCAACTTCAAAATGTCTTTACATCTGTGAACAACGACCAAAGAAAGCTTAACCTTTCGGTATTTTGATTTTGAAGGGCATCTGAGGTAAATGTCTTAACAAGGGAAATAATGAGGAATTGACGTTGGTGCTTAACATGTCTGTTCAGTAATGCTGAACAAGAACACTAATTCCTATGTGTCTGTAGCTTTCTACTGACATTTGAATAAATTTGTGAAAACTGATCATTTATTTGTTATTTGTAGTGCTGCTTCTCTAACGTATCGTGGTAATAGAAGTATCAATCAGATGTGGCGTATGCTTTATGACTAAACGTGTTGTGCAAGAAATAGAATACATTAGATCTGACAGGATCAGGTGTAATTATACCTTCAATTGAAATATATACTTTACTGTCAATGTTAATTAGATTGTGGTTGATGTATTTAAATGGATAGAACCCACAATTTGTTAAACAAGTGTGTATTTGTTCGTTTTTTTCTCTTTAGAATACGGGATATCGTCAACTTAGTGCAACACTACCACTCATTCGAAGAGCTTAGAAACACTGCTTTTGTATTGGCTCGAACACCATTTATAGATAATGGTTTAGTTTCAAACGACTTCCTACATTTCCTAAAAATCTGTATAAAAGCGGAGCAATTGTATAAGATAGACGTGATAATAGTCAAGGAAGAAACATAAGTTTGTATCTAGGGTCTGTTTAAAATGAATGAATGTTTATTCAGATTAAAAAAAGGCTACATCAGTTCATATATCTACTACATACTGACCGTTGATACTTTCATATATTGACACCTTCTGAATTAGTTTTGCGTTCGGTCGTAAGTTATTCTTTTTATTTTGAAATATTATACTGTATACAACATCTATATTTTTTCATAGGTATTTTATTTTGACTTGCAAATGTTCTCGTGTTTGAACACGAAGCTTTAAATGAAAATGTTTGTTGGAAAGCGAACATTGGTTGTCCTATCTCTTTGTCACTAGGCACTTTGCAATGACTCGCTTAACGAGTGAATCAGGGACAAAATGACCCGCTTCCATAGGTCAATATGTAAGTTACCTCCCATGATTATGGAAATAAGATTCCTGGCTTTGAAAGATATTGTACGATTTGTCAAAATAATGACATCGAGGATGAATTTCACTCCATGGTTAAAAGCCATCGCTTTGTACAATTAAAGGACAGGTATATTGATATACAAATAAGATTTACTGTATCAGTCTATACCAGACCAAACACGTCTAAATTCATAGATTTTGTTACAGTCAGCTGATCATGATATAGTCATAATCCCGGCACAATTTTATAACCCGCAAGGATTCCAAACTCGAGACTAGGAGATTTGGATTATCAGAATAGAACAGAAACAGAACATATATGTCATTGACTAAAACAAAGGTCATCATCATAAATATAAAACATTCAAACTAAATAAGCAAACACACGTACCATTGAATAATTTGGTATACAGACTATTTTCAGATCTTCGCGTGAATAAAGAAAGGGTGTATAGTTTTCAACAAGAGACTAAACTAAGTGCCACGAGACAAACTATCACATGTAGAAAAATCGAATTTTATGACACTACCTTGAGACCCCATTCAGAACAGCGAACTATAACGACCACATGTAAGGTTGTCGTACATCCATTATTATTGTTTCACACATATCTCAGCCTAACTCGGTATTTCTAAAATGTGGTTCGTAAAACTTTGTGCTTTCTTTGAATACGCAATATGTGAATGATTGTTAAAAGAACATTTGCCTTGCGGCTTTTAAATTTATCTAGACTTATGTTTTGATCGATCGCACAGAAAACATGTCTCTTTCTGAATAACAGCTGAAAATGTTGAACTTGAAATCAGAAATTGACAATATAACGTCTCGTAGGAGGAACACATAATATTACGACAAAAATGCCACATTGAAAGGAAAGTCATGTTGTTTTATTAAAGAAATGACCGATTATATTTTGTTGACGTTTACGATTCCATTACTCACACAAATTCAACGAACGTTTACCTTACGAGAATTATTCACGTTCAGGCTGAGGTTTTCCTTTTTTTTCCATGCAATACTTTCTATGTCCACACTTACGATAAATAAGAAAAACGATCGTACGAATTCTGGAAGACAGTTACATGTAAGAAGGGAATATAGTGACCAGGCATTTATTTATCAGTGTAGGCGAGAAGAAAAAGTGTTGGAAAAAGCTTGCCTTTCTTAAAATCGAAGGAATATTGGCAAACTATAACAAGTCTGGGTTTTTTTTGGTAAATGACTTTCTATAGTCTTGAATGCACCCCGGTATGTCGTCAAAGGAGGTTAAATTACACTGCAACCAAATAAATGTAATTCTGAATTAGGCAATGGTTGATTGTTATATACGGAAGTTGCTCGTTAACATAAATTGGATGGTCGTTAACCAAACTTAAATGCCAATAAAACCAGGAGGAAATACATCTAGCTTCCAATGCAGCCTTCCTAATTTAGGATTAATTACATACATCTAATGGGTCTCATCAAAATAAACATATACAAATTCATGCATATGTAAAAGATGACCATACTAAAAAACAAGTTGACAGCAATTTTATATTTATGATGATGATAGACTATTTGTTAATAAAAGCAAGAATTCAATGTAATGCTAAGGGACCTTGGTCGTAGATAGCTATTTTTTATTTGGCTAATTGTCTCTCTGGTATAGAAGCATACATAAAAGAAAGGAAAAATAAGGTGGGACATTTAGAGAAGCGGATGAAATGCAGTGTGTAAGAAGTTTGTTTATCTTCCTGGTTTTTAATCACAAGATACCATTTGTAGGGCCTCTATAAAAGAAGAACATTCCTCTTTTGTAACTTGTTCATTAATTTAGAAAAAAACAGACTGGACTTTTCGTTAGGGTTGTACAGTTGTATTGACAAGTTTACAATGTTACAATTAGATATGTCAAAAGCGTTGTAATATCTTTACACGCTTAAGTGCTTTCCATGCCCAATCATATCGACCTTTATATTGCCTACTATAGAAGCTGCCTTGTTCAATAGGCATCTTAAAATTGAAGCCGAACGAAAATACACCACAAAAAACCTCCACATTTCTGTATCAGTTTGTATAAGTTTCATTGAAAATAAAAAGTTATATTTGACTTTGAATACACTTCAGAGACCTCCATTGCTTAGCGATCAGGATGCAGAACCTGATACAATATCGGTCCAATTTCCGATGACAGCATTTCCGATTTTCATAAAAGATAGCCCAATCGTTGACTAACGATAATGCTTCTGGTTCTGCTCGGCTTGACTCCCTATGCAGTCACGTGTGGGGTATCCCCAAATCATAATGAGTCGGGCATTTCAATATGTTTGACATGAAGTTAAAGCGACATAACCACCTTTATATATCTAATTAGTAACATATATTTTATAATTCGTTTCTATCTTTAAACAAGTATTAAAGATTCATTTGTTGGTTGTTTCTCTTTTGAAAGATCTTAATTTGTTTCGATTAACTAAGCAGTCAATGTCTAAAGATGTGCTATATTCCTTACCTGAACGCACTGCCGAAAGGGTGTTAATCTATTTCAAGGTAGTTCATCATTAAAGCAGTGGTGCATATGTTCTGAGTCATACTCGTGTGTGTTTGTTTGGGGGGGGGGGTGATATCATTGCCACTGCAAAGCACATCCCACAGTTAGATTAATGACACCGCTAGTTTGAATAGAGAGAAATATGTGATATGACAAAAGGAAATATTGATTTCGGCGTTTAACAAATAGGATAAAAGGTTGGCTAAAAAATATTGAAATCCTAAAGGGTTTGTCCGACAGAAGTTTGACAACTGCTACCCTGTATCTGTCTTGTGTCATATGTAAAGAGACTCGAATAGATGAACTCAAATGATTGCCTGCAATGATTCATTTTCTTACAATCATAACTTCTCAGTTAATTCCGTAGAAATACCACTCGTACACATATGTAGGATTACAAATTGTGTGTTATATGTAACGGCCAATTACACGTTTCCTGGAAGCGTCAACGTTTAGGAGTTTAATGAATGTGAAAATGTTGAACACCATTTTAAGCTATTTTCTTTTGTTGGTCGGTAACTTATACGTTATAGTGACTATATAAGTATGTATGCTTCCTTTATCAAACGCCATGAAAATTAGGATATTACATTTGAGATTTATATTTGAAAACAAAAGTACAATCATATGATGGCTTCCGTATTATGACAGAGTTGTCATCATTGACTAAACCCGATGGGTTCCGATAAATTTTCTTCGTGACCAAGCTCCTATTCGAAAGAGGTTATTTGTTAATGTCATATGAGGGAAGGCGCGGTCATTGATCGTCAAATCAGATTATTTCCCGCGAGTCCTTCTAATTATTTCCGCAAAAGACACTGTGGCCATATATCACCTTATTAAGCCGAACACGGAACTCTACAGCTCTATTTGTCCGTGTGTCACGTATCTGTATCGTTCAGTGCGGCAAATGATTAGAGCGACTTTTTCAGACCGGAATGATAGAAAGAATACATTGTCAAAAGTTCACTAGCCGTACTTAATTGTGCGGACCAATATTTGAAACTTTGATTTCAATTTTTGTTTTTGCGCTAACAGATGAAGAAATTTGAAAGTCAAAATAAAATGTTGAGTTATTTGCATTTTGGTATCATTGTTTGACGATCAACTCATGTATAAACATGCCCTTGAAATATACCATCTTGTTGAGTTGTTTATTCAACTTGCCTTAGGAGTGTGCTGTTGTATCCCATTACCAAACGATAACGACATTTTACCACTTTGCTGCAGATAACTCCTAAAGAACATTTTTTTCTTTTCCCACAATGTTTTTTGTCCTATCAGAAGATTATTTTTCAATTTCATCACATTTTGAAATGTCGTCTGCAGACTCTTTATTTTGGACTTTCGAAAATTTGGCGTTTGGTAAAGGGGTATAAGAAGATGACCATTCGATGTTTCTCGACAAGTCAACTGATTTCAATTAATGATTCGGATAAATTTCACTGTTGAGAGTTTCTAACAGGCTTACTGGCAATCCAACTTTGAGCGAGACGGTATCCTTTAGAACGCAAGAGTTCTTACGTAAGAATGGTGTATAATCTTCTTGGGAACCAATAGAAATTAATTAGGGGTCTTAATAAATCAAATAATATACTGTATACCTTTCCACTGATTTTCTAAGGAAATTTCATCACATCGTTGTAAATGCTAGAGGATCATAGTAAAAAATTAAGTATGTCCCTTGTTGATCAACATGTTAAACAGACACATCTAGACCTGATATTGACGAAGCCCTTACGAATCATTGATTAGAATCTTATCAGCCAATTAGGAAAACAGCGTCTTTCATTAATGAAGATCACAAATCGTTATTGATATTTCGTTCGTCTTGGAAAACTTAGACGTTGATATCTTTTGATGGTTATATATCGATTTAAGATGCTCACAGATGTGAGGAAATTTGAATGTAAAAAAATCATTATGTTAAAACTGTACAACAGCCGTCATTTTGTTTTGACTTTAAAATGTTCTCTTTCGTAGTCAAGCAAATTTAACAAGAAGATGCTTCTTTCTTTTTCTAGTGACATAATGATTTGTACATACATATGTAGTCTTCCTTCTTTATTGGAATAGCCACAATTCTTGCATAAGAAAAGGAAAGGGATACAGATTACAGTCACACATTGTCATTTATCAATTCTCTTGTGGCTCCATCCGTGCTAGAGAACCGTGTCGAATTTCAACAAGCAACACATTCTTCCACACCATTTAAGGATGTAGCGATTAAGATGGAATATTCAAACTATGGAAACATGACGGGCTAATGTATAAGGATGTAGCAAGACATTTGAGGGAGATACAGACATTCAGTTTGACATTGTTGAGAAAGCAATGTGAAAAAAGCAGGATAACATTTAAATCTGCTTGTTTACACATGTGAGGAAAGTTGGAAGTTAAAACATAGCTTCTTTGATATGTAATATGTAATATTGTATGATAAGAGCTAGAGAACCTCCTTTGGACACAATATTATTGAAGTATTTAGAGCCTGTAAAACAGTGAACTGATATGAATTTAGATTCAAAAGCGTTGTAACGGATTTGACATTTACTAAATGGTGAATGTACATACTCAGATATACCGACTCTTCCTTAATAAGGCATCTTTTCGGTGACTTATTTCAATTGTATTTTAGAAGAAAATTCAAAACCGTATTGTTTCAATGAAACTTTATTTTGACTTTCATAAAGCCTCATATGAGATCAAGCAACTTAAGCGCAGGCTTAGAAGGGTCTTAGATGTCCAGGCCCGCCTTCTTTTTCACTAAAACGAACATTTACAAGTCTATGATAAGTATAAGGACTGTTGTTCATATAAAATGTTAAACGACTTTGTTGCACAGCCCAGGCAATCGCATACAAAATTAACAGAGGTATCCAAATGCATTTCATAAGCATCTGAAGTCTTTGTGATGCTTTTACATAAAAAAGCAACTTTTAACCTGGTACTAACTTCATATCTTAGGCACCAACTTTATCTACACTCGATTCATAAAGGGGTACCATATATAATAATACCGTCTTACATTTTTAATGATTCAAACACACCAATATAGATAGACAAGTACTACATGTCTATACAAACGAACCCTATGGTGATTGAAGTCACCAGTATATATGCATAAAGGATACCAATGGATATGAAGAAAGACTGTGTTCCTTTAATGCAATACCAAATCAAGGATAAGTGCATTCAACGATACAATATATATAATTGAGACGACTAAAGCGCAAATCAAACCTAAAGTACTCTAAATACATACAACCCCGCCTTGTCTAGACCCCGCAATATGTTGTGAATTAACGAAACGGAAGGAACACAGCATGGGTTTAATTGGCTCTGATGTTGTCTCTACCTATAGGTCAGGACGACAGGAACTGATCAACATTGGCCAGTCTTCATTATTATTTCATCCGCGAGCGGCTGCAACATCAAGGGCTTCAAGCAATTACATAAACCACATAGTGTTGGTCTTGGCCGTCAATGGCAGAAGGCGGTGTCAAGTATCGTCTTTGAATAAATTGGATCGTGAAACGGTGTTGCTTTTTCCGTCTCTGTAATTGACACAGGCAGGGATGGCAACGTGATATTTCCGAGCATGACTTACAGAAAATCGTCATAAATAAGGTACTACGAAGGTTAATTGACATTTGGGGTTGCCATACATGTGTTATTTATATGCATGGATTTGAGCTATATGTCGTTTACTTGATATATCTATTTTTTGGTATTTTTGTACGTTTAGTATAGACAAAACTTCTTAATGTTTTCTTTCTAAGCCAACCATCGAGACTTCCCATTAACGTTTACATAAATGCGTGAGCCACGTTTCGAGAACATCGAGAACAACTTTCTTAAGCAGACGTCATTTAAATGCTCGATTACTGTTCAGGGGTTTGGGGATTATGTAAACGGTAATTTATCGATAAATCGACAAAATATTATGATACGGTATTTTCTTTGGGTATACAGGTTTGCACCGTCTTTGGCAATACAAGGGCATAGTGGTTGGCTCCTAATGAATATCGACGTTGGAAATATATATGTAACTGCAACAAAGTGATATCATTTCAACTTCACATATAATTCTGGATGGATTAACTGGATTAGTGAATTGTGGCCCATCAAAGTAACACATGGGTGCTCATTACGTACTAACATCAACGGCTACCTTAAACATTGCTGAAGCAAATGTAAAGGTTTACCTCATCAATGCCAGTTTAACATATGTGCATATGTTCGTTGTAATTGTGTATACAGTTTCATTGGTATAACATTTATGGACATTCATGTATACGCGGTTTGCCGACTGGTACATCTATATCAATATCTAAAACTAATACATATGGAGTGATAATAAAGAACGCTACGCGCTTCTAAAAGAACTAGCAAAAGTGAACAATCATCTGAATTAACTCCTTTTTGGTTTAGTAAAATTGTAATATAAATGAATGGCTTACTATAGTCTTGCATTAACATAGCATGGCATAACATTATTTATGAGATATTATGCACATAGGCCCATAGTTCTAATACATATGCAATTAAATGCACAAACATACCTAGACAATGAGTCAATCACATACACATTACGGTATATTTGAAATGTTTTGTGTCTTGATATAAACGTTTTTTTTTCTAGGAATGGCATTTTTACAAAAGGTTTAACAGGGTTTGCTTGTTAGATGAGCAAAGACGATTAGTAAATCGAAATTATTTGGCCGTTCTGAGTACCTCATTTCAATGTATTCATGTCATATTCTCTTAAAATATGGACATATGATTACGAAATGATATTCAAATTCAATGTCAAATAACATAAATTAACCCTCGTATCGTGAAATAACCTCGATTAATATTGGTGGTGGGGCTTTGTCGACTGGTCAATGACCACAATCAGAGTAATTTGAAGTCTCGCCTTAACGCCTTACTCCATAATATTTCCCTCTTCCGCAACCAAGGCAACATGTTTAGAAATCACTGCGACAAAATGATCAATTGCTCTCTATGGACGATTCATTCTCATGCCAAATGATTTATTTCAAACATTTTAGAATGACTAAAATTCCCGAAGCCATATTTGTGTTGAATGATTATCCTTAAATTTGGACCAGTGCAAAATGTCCATTTCAAGAAAAGGTTCAAAAACATTTTTAACAAGAGGTTTCCGTGTTGCCGGGCTGACAATAATTCAATCATTATTTGATTCCTAGAATAACGATTAGTGTCTAGTAGATTGAACTCAGACTAGACAAATCCATGAGTACGATTCCAATTTCTGAGGATCAGAATACGAAATAATATCAGGTTAGTAATTAGAGTTAATAGTTAGAGGTAAGATATACTGCTCTAGTCTGTCCACTCACCAACTAAAAGGTCGTGGTCGGAAGGACATTCCCCTTGCTTATATCTATCTATATTGCTTCTCTATTTCCTAATTATCCTTGCGTTTTACTACACCATTCTTATGACTACGCCCACTCTTAGGGTGTTCTGACAGTTTGTAAAAGGGTATATAGTATCGATTTTACTATACAGGTACCAAACGTTTATTAAATCTCTAATATGCTTACAATTGCTCTTTTTTCGATTATAAAAAGTAATATAATCATTCATGCGTTTCAGTATTTTGATGACAAACTCTTGCCAATTTCGATTAATTCATATGACGGAAATAAGGTAAACATAAGGTGACCAGCCCTTATAGAAAGTTGAGTCTTGAGTATTCCTTCCTCCTTAAACGTCGGGAGTCGCAATATAACTGAAATAATGTTGACGCGATGTAAAACCTATATATACGAATATTAGGGCTGATCTACACGAAGCAATCTTACTCTTTATAAAAAGATGCTACAGTAAATCATCGTACCTTATTAAGCACGTTAAGAGGAAACTGTCGTCCCATTTTTAGAACAAAGAGCCCCAAATACTCCCCTGTTAATTCCCAGACATGACCGACAAACGCCGTTCGCTGAAACTGATTAGAAGTGACGTTTTCAATTACGGAGAAATTATGTGTAAGGAAGGTATCAATGGTACACATAATACAATGTAGAGTGAGGGGAAGCTTAGAAAATGATTTTCCATTTTGTTGTTAATGGTTCTGTTTGACACTCTCTTTTGATGCGCAGAACATAATAGAGATACATGTATGTATTTAGCGCCCGTAGCAGAAAATGATATCGATGAATAACCCTGCTAGAATGTATGTTGTTATAAAAGGTAATCGTTCATATGAGAATATTTGAAAGTCAAACTGAAATTGCCGTTGAAACATTCCAGCTTTCGTACTGTTGCATAACGTACTTTCAACAAAGCGGGGACAAATAAAATAGATTGAAATGATGACAATGTACAAAAGGGCGTATAGCAAATAACAGTAGATCCCAAAACCGTTGCAAAGCATTTGAAAATAAATACATATCAGGTTACTCTATTTATGTTCTATATACTCTGATAAGAATCATTTTTTCTTTCAATGGGTATTCCTCGGTGCGTATTATACAATAGTATATCTGTTGTACAGTTTTCGAGTTTCTTTACATCTGTAATTAAACATCTTTCGAAATATCCCCTTGTCTTTCTTAATTTCTTGATAGAAGGCACATTTTCAAAAATATTTCACACAAAAGGAAACAAGCTATTTCGATGTATTTGACTTAATCATAACTAACATTTATAAATACGTCTTTCACTTATGTTAGATATTTCAGATACTGATTGTACTTTGACGGAAGTTTTCTGTTGAAAGCAAGGTAAACATTGAAGCAATATTCTAGCCAATAACAACGCAACGATAAGTGATATTCATTCAAATCTTTGACTATGGGATGTTTGTTAATTGGCATAGTTGTGATAAAATCATAAAACACCCCGCAAAAAAGAGCAAAACAAGACTCGAATTTGAGACGTAAACTTTGGAATCATTTAAAATTAGTTTTCAGGGTTTAGGCCATTTGTGTCGCTCACTGTCCAAAATCTTTAATAAAACATAAACTTATATAGTTTCTAGTCATGACAATAAACACAAAATCAAGTACATAATACAAACGAATCAATACATTGTAACAACACTTCACGATTGACTATACAGCTTCACTTGATTTACACATTCTCTGACCCATTTGCGATAATTACGTCTGACACTCATTAATTATTCTTGGTTTCAGGTTGATGTAAATGGAGCTGTAGATATCTGAGAAGCTTCATTAACATCTTACAGTTACGTGTGATCTCCCTTAAGTCAGTGATCCTCAAACATATAATTAAAGTTTGGATTTCATTTGCATGTAGTACATGTTCGTTTCCCTTTGTAAGATCAGCTACCAATTACCTCTAAGGTGTCTTCGGTTTAATCGATTTCATTGCATTACGTTGTAGGCAAAAACTGGAAACGCATAATGCCTTTAAATTGAGATATCAGCATATAAGATGTATTCATCATTATGCTATAAACGGGCGCGCATTTCCAAAACAGTTCGTCTTCGGCTGATATTTCTCTGCCGAGTGTTAGACGTAACGCCATTGTAAAGGATGGGTTATTATGTACCAGGAGAATCGTAAAACCGATGGTCAATTCATGGGGGTAGATAATGTAGAAACATTGGCAAAAGAAGATGAAAAAGCAAAACTACCTGATCGTGGTTGTCTTGTTTGGACATAAGATCGTAAACATTGGTCACTTAATTCCCCCGCCTAGAGTACACGCAACACCTTTGGATAATTGAAGGGTTGAAAGGCTGAGACCTTCATTGACAGGGTTAAGGCGGAAGAAAGGTACATGTAGGAAATATAAAAACTAATTTCTCTTCTTCCGGATGACAGCCCGCTTCTACCGAGGACCTTATACTTTGCATTGACAGGGTTAAGCGGAAGAAATGTGGAAGATGTAGGAAAAATACAAAATAAATTCTATTCTACCGGCACAACTCCCGCTTCTCTCAAGCACCTTTAAGGCTGATGCGGCGATTTCATTAAAAGGTGAAGCGGCAACTGTTGCATGGTAATAATAATAACGGTGACGTTGCGTGATTGTCAACTGATAAAGCTAAAAATCGACCATCCCCATTAAGGATCATTTATGTAATAAACGCCTTATGTAAGCATATTTGATATCACTGCAAGGATGACTTTATGAGATACAGATGATGTTGTATGGCATTAATAGCTCAGATGACACCACTGGCAATTGGAAAACGTTATGGCAAAATGATACAATTTTCCGATAAGACCGGGTTTGGGAATTTAAACTATGATATAACTCAATTATAAACTGCTTGTTCTTTGACTAAATAACAATAACCTTACGTCTTAAGGACTTCTTACTTTATTCAAATTAAGATATTCAGTCATCTCTCACTACTTACTCAATTTATGTTAGATATCGTCTCAATGATATATTGATGAGATACAGACGACATTGTATGGCACAAACAGCTCCAATGACGCCGGGGACAGATTGAAAACATTGTGTCAAAATGGGGAATTGCGCCCATAACACGGTGTATGGTATATGGACTGTAATATCACCCAGTTCATCACACACTGCTTATTCTTTGAGTTGCTTACTTGACCAAATAGCAATCGCGTTTCGTATACTGTGCTTCTCATTATTAAACATACGTCATTCAGTCATCTCTCACCAATGAACCGATTTATGTAAACCTTTAATATCGTTGCAAGGATTAATTTACGAGAATCATAGATTGTTGGCTGGTAGAACAGGTCCAATGAAGCCGGGGACCATTTGTTGAACTTGTGAAAAGAGGAGAAATGTTACCAAAACATAGTCTCTGTATTATGATATAACATTGTGGTGCTGGAACCGACTTCATCCTTATGCAAACAGGATAGCTCCAGACCAGCCGCCAAGTAAAGTGGCGACTGGCTTGTGATCTAACATGTTTGCTTCTCTGAGTATTTTTTCCTCGTCAAATTAAAGCAGATACTTATATACATTTTTTTATTTGGAAAGCATACGACACAACCATCTATTTCTGGAAAATTATCCAGATTTCTAAGGGTTAAAACAGACCACTATCGGTCACAAACTGTTAACTTCTTACCCAAAAAGCAATGTGTTTCTGTACACAACGATCCCCATTTTTTTTCAAATAAAATCACTACTTTCATCTCTTGCCATAGTATGATTCCATCCATGAGGGAAACCAGGTAAAGACTAAGCCTTTTACTGTGTGTACCATCATAAAGTAACCTTTATAGTGAATAATTCTCATAGATGTTAATGTACTGTTGTCCGGCTGAAATTCAAGCTTAATTGTCTCATTTTTCCCGGCATCAATCAACGTCTGTTTCACGTATTATGCTCGTATCTATTCTGCTGATATTACCTTATTCAGTGTTTTAATAAACTCTAGTTTTAGGAGAACAATAGCAGTTTCCATCTACAGTGATTAAACACACCTTAGTTGGTTTTCTATAATTTGACAAAAAGTCTCTTATAATTCAATCTTGAATGGCATGGTTTTATTGTGTCTTTTTAACATTTTATATGTACATGTATATACTGTAAGTTGTAACCATGATGAGACTCTAATAAAGATTAATATATATCTAAATACCGGACAGCTTGGTAGCCGAGACACAATGACGCTAGATGTATTACCGGACACTACCACAGAGCTTTTATTAAGAATATAAAATACTTGTATTACGGTGGACGCAATTTTACCGTGATGCAACCGCATGTTTATGAAATTCTGATCTCTGTCTATAATTAACCCATTACCAAACAATAACGGCATTTGACCACTTTGTTGCAGACGACTCTTCGAAACTTTGTGAGAAAGGGAGAATTTGCCCTCAACAAAGCTTTCTACCCTTTCAGAAGATTTTTTTTTTTTTCAATTTTATCACATTTCGAAATTTCGTCTGCAAACTCTTACAATTTTGGACAGTCGAAAACTTGGCGTTTGGTAAAGGGTTAAGAGGGATGTGTTTCTCTACTATCTGCAAAGTTTGACAAACGCAAAGAGAAGCGTCGCAGGCGATAAGTATGGCAATTATTAAGTACGCCTACCTTGTGATCAAAGCTGTTCATGCCATTGGCGGTTTCGTAATGATCTCACAAATAGTGTGGAGTTTTTGTCGAGACTTAGTCTGTTTTCTGTAACCATGTTATACAGAAAAATAAAAGGTTGTATAAATGTACTCATAACCCACATCAGTGCATATGTACGTATATGTTCTTCCTTTGGAGTTATATGGGCCACGTCACGGGAAAAGGGGCACTCGGACATAGCAAACAGTGTAGCCCCAGACCAGCCGCTGACATTGTTCATGAACACCTACACATAGACCAATCAGTGGGTTTAAATCCCAGTTAGCGATGAGGTTCAAACTGCCGGGAGTACCTCATAAATTCGGGGTGAGGACTGGTTTAAGATCATGAAAGCAAACGTCGAGTATGATTTTGATAATTAATGTAAAAGTATAAAAAAAATACTATGTTCAGAAATACTTTACTGTATTGTTTTTTATTATTATTTTTTTTAATTTATGGTGTTTGTCACAATGATATGTTTATATGTAAGCAACAACTTGTATAAGTTACGCTAATAAACTTTTGAACTTGAACTTGATAATCTTCCATCTTCCTTCACACTCGACCTATGATAAATAAATTAAACATGTGCAAATCCATAAGAAAACAACCCAATGTTTGATAAGTATAATATGATCATTTTTAACTGAACATTTGACAGCGTGGTGGAGTCGGTAAATAGTTTCAAAACATGATAGAATAGGAATTCCTTTTTAGTTTGCTCTATATATCGTTTTTGGAAAGCCAACTGTTCATTGTAGCTGAACAAAATCATCGAAAATAAACATTAATCATACAAAGTTCAGCATAAGGCAATTCCCACAGAAATATTCGAACCTGTCCGAAAAGTGAATGAAACCAACTTTCACCCTTAGAATACCGGGTAATTTTCTAAAGATAGTTTTTTGTGTGGTCTGCTTTCAAAAACCTTCAATATCTGCTAAATTTTGACTAGGACAGATACTCGGAGTAGCAAACAGACTAGATCACAGGCTTGCCGCCAATTTACTTGGCGGTTGGCCTGGATCTAACATGTTTGCATAAGCATGAAGTCGGTTCCAGCACTATAGGGGTTAAGGGAGGAGAGGGCATAACAACTATAAATATAAGTCCTTAGCCACTGACCAATCAATATTGAAACTGTTGTATCTCGGAGACAGATTAGTAAAACGGTCAAATGAAGATATGAAATAAGAAAAGTTTACTTTTATTGACTTTTAAATAGGAACGAATAAAATGTTCAATATAAGTGACGGTGGTTTTGAAAACAAATGATACGTCCCTTAACCCTTTACCAAACGCCAAGTATTCGACTGTCCCAAATTAAAAGAGTTGGCAGATGACATTATCAAATGTGATGACATTGGAAAGTAATCTGCTGATAGGGCAGACAACATTTTTGGAAAAAGAGAAATTGCTAGTTAAGAGCAATTTCTCCTTTTTCCGCAATGTTTTCCGGAGCCGTCTGGTAACAAACTTGTCAAATGTCGGTATTGTTTGGTAATGGGTTAAGCATCTATATTCAACGAATTTATTAAACGGAATTACTAATAATCTAATTGATCAAACGTGTATGCGATACACATGCTCTACGAACGGTCAGTGATGTCTAGAAAGGTTCAAAAGATTGCAGGACTCAGTTTGAACTAGAAAATGCTTTCATATGTATTTGGTTTTAAAGAGAAAAATATCGAGAAATCGTTAGACTTTATGACAGACCAAACCAGAGGCATAAGCTGTTTTATTAGAGAACAGAGCAGTCGTGCAGTTCTGAGGATTGATATATGTTTCTAGGAAACTTAAAAGCATGCATCCAACTCTCCGATTTACGATCGATTTCGTTTCGTGCTAAGATCGACAGTTTGATGTTTAAAAAGAGGGAACCTCAAGCGCTGGAATTTATGTACCTTAGGAACGCTCGAATTAAATCCTTCACAAAGAAAGCATTAAAGAGATTAAACAATATGGGCTGGAGAATATTCGTGTAAAATCATTTAAAAAATATACATTGAAAAAGCTACGTCGGATTCCCTTTTCTCTAAAGTGAGGATTATGTTGTAAATAACTTTAAGTTTTCGATGCTTAGCAGGAATTGAGTTGTGAGGGGGCATCTGGTACTGAAAGTCCCAGGTTGAGCCACATTAGCGGCTAGATAAAACGATTTTGGACTAAACCCGAAATCGGTCCGAGTGCTAGTTGTGCATCCAAGAAGCAGAATCGAGAGTGTAATCTTAGTTGTAAGAACTTGTTTTACAATCGACGTAAAATAAAACATTTCAACTAAATACATATATGAACAATAATACATAACAATAAAAACGTTTCTTTTGACATTCATAAAGACAGAGTCCTTCTTTATATTTCTAATGGTGGACGACATCAAAACAGAATCGTATGCTGTCTACATTTTTGCTCTGGGGTTAGACGGTGAAGTAGCTAGCCATACGATAATACAACACAGTATAATTTCCCAACTGAGAATGAGCTTTACTTTTATGAAAGTTCTCCTTTTTAAGGCATATACTCAGAAAAGCCGCAAATGTGTCAAATACATACGCTTTAACGCGTTCTTCGTTTTGATAAAAGGCTTTTCCCTGACAAATATAGGTTTAATGGTATACCTTATTTCAAACATGACATGACATCTACCGAATGAAATATATTGAATTACACTTAGGCTTACAGTAAGTGAAAAGCAATATGATTAATTATTTCCTTTCAATTGGTGAGAATAGAATGGAAACTACTGTTTATTTCCCTTATATATAGAGAGACATACTTTTACAATACGACAATGTATCTGATTTCATTACCTAAGATATTCTATATGACCTTTTTATGATTATTTCAAAGCGCTTAGATAAGAAATAACACTTGACTTGTCGAATGGGTAATCTGAAGACAACGCTTAAACTGTTCAATCCTTTTTATCTGTTATATAGCGTCTTTTGTAAAAGGTGTAAAACACCATTCGGACAAAAAAATAATTTGTTTTAATGAGAAATGTATTCTATTGACATTGATTTCAAGAAGATATCACCAAGAAATTACCTTATGTTTAAGCTATTTTGTCGTCTGCTATTGTATTAGATTAACAGTCTCCATAATCCTTTGAGGTAATTGGTTCAATTCCTTTTACGTTAAGACACTTGGTGACAGAAACATCCATTCTTTGATACATTTTTATAGCCCTGTATAACCTTTCAACAACATCTATACGTTGGTTCAAGTGTATATTGATTACCAGTAATGCTCCCGATTCCTCAAACAAACAAACACTCATCTTATGAAAACATTTAGCTTTTCCTTAAATAGATTAAATAATAATAAAGACAGTAAACGGAAGCCGTATCGGCACGGGGAAGGCATTATACGCATGTAACTGCGTCCGTCCAAATTTATCTCGACCCAATTAGGCCCTTCATTCTTAGTCAATACCCACCAATGAATTAGTCATAGCTGATTTTTAAGTCCTTGACTAGCAAACTAGGACTCTTACCTATAGCGATTTTATAAACGATATCGTCATGTATTGTTTTTTATATGACTTCGGCATGTGTGATGATATAGCCACAGTGTGCTTTACGCTGTTTCTCTCATCAGTTCATCAGTGCATTTATTCCCCCGCAGTGATTAACCTTTCACATTTAACATTAAACAGACATGACGGAAGCTCTGCTCTGAAAGTGGGCTCGGATGTATGTATTATCTGTATATGTTAACCCTTGGGATGCTGGGTATTCTTTTCTAAACAGAGATTTTGGTCTGCTTTTCAAAAACCTTCAATATCTGCTTAATGTTGTAAAGGAAATACACTCACATTCACAAACAGGCTATATCATAGGCCAGCCGCCAATTCAGTTGGCGGCTGGCCTGGATCAAACCTGTTTGCATTAGCATGAAGTCGGTTCCAGCACTATGATGGTTAAAAAGAAAAGCACAATAATTGGTTAACACAATTTGATTCAATACATTGTAAACGCTGAACAAGGATTGAGAATGAATATCATGGATATGCCATAATCTTGGGTTTTTCTCGTGGAGGCTGTTTCAAACATTTGAAATGTTCCGAGTGAATACAGAAATATTAAAATAATCTAAAATAGGACACGTCTTCAAAGAAGACATTTACCCGTCAAAAACCATTGAAATCTTCGCGTCGAAAAGTAAACCTTTAACCATAAACTAGTCAAAGGCAATATACTCTTTGCGACAGTAAATAAACCTTTTATGACAATCTGGTCAAAAGCAACACACTTTTGCGACACAAAGTCATTATTTTATCAGAACATGGTTGAACAGTTAAAACTTAACGACAAAAAAGTGGACCTCTTGTCACAAACTTGTTAAAGATATAAAAGTCTCCGGGGCAAAAATGAACATTTTATCACAAGTTGGTCAAAACGTATTATAATCATACGCGATAAAATTGCGATTCTTCAGTCATAAACTGGTCTAAAAACTGGTTAAAAAAACTTTTGGAAAGCGAACTAAGCTCCTATTATAAAGTAGCCAAAGGCATTGGAGACTTTGAGAGTGAGAGTAAAACGTCTTTCGCCCACTGGTCAGAATCGTTTAAACCTTGCGACAGATAGCAAAACTTTAGTTATTACTTTGCAATATACACTGAACCTTTAACTACAAACTGGTCAAAGGATTACAAGACTTTCGAGTGTAGTGACAGTTCTATCATGAAATGCATGAAGACTTTCGAACATTTGCGACGGAGAATTAACCTCTTATCATTAACTTGGCAAAATATCTCCAAAGATTTGACAACACGTAAGTCTTCGTCGTTTAATATCTTATGCACATTCTGCTGTAAATGTGCAATGTGTATGTTGTATTGGGGAAATGGTTAGGGAGGATTTCCCCAATGATCGAGCTGTTTAATACCGCACGATGCCTTTGTCTGTGACAGAAACAGTATTGAATAAAAACCTCATAACCGTCTTACAAGATACATCGATTAAATCGCCCATTGCTACCTTTGAACATTTCTATCATAAGGTCAAAGCGACAAACAGCTCTGCTTCAAAGGGACTAGCTCACAGCTTGTGCTATACTAGTAACAAATGGTAAAGCCATACTTGCAATAATTTACAGTAAAATTGTGTATTTTCTAGAATGATTGACAATTAACACAGAAAAACGTTAACTTCCCTTTTAAGGAGTAACTGAGACGGTGACATGTTCACATGATGCTTTAAAAAGAGTGAACAAGATCATAGTAGCTAACGTATCGCTGCTTGCCAATGGGTAAGCTAAATTTAGATCATTATCTACGGAATAAACCGTTTAAACGTTTTACCTATCGGCAGCATTAATGTGTAATACCTTCATTACACGGTCATCAAAAGGTAGTTTAAATTAAGATTAGTATTTACAGAATAAACTGTTTAAACGTTTGACCTATGGGCAACATTAATTTGCAATTTCTCTACCACACGATTATCAAAGGGGTGATACGCTTATCAGTAACATAAGTGTTGTCATATGATACATTATATTTATGTGGAGTCATTTAATTCTTAGAAGTCATCTTATCTTTAAAAGATTACATCATCAATATGTGAGATAAAGATAAGCAACACGCTCTGTCAACATTTCCCTTTTGAATAAGAGATCGAATCAACACAGATCCTCGAAAAAGCCATATTGGGATCGAGTACTAGGATTCGAGGCTTGTTCTGGACCTTGCTGAGAAGTTGACATTTATTTTAACAGAATGTAAATGTCAAGACGAGTGATTGTCCGACAAATGTTCTTCAAATATTTTTGTTTTAGTCATTCACACCTGTCTCCCACAAACAAAGTCAAAGCAGGTTGTATAAACAGAATACTGGTACTGTGTGTTCATCTGGCACAATTTGGGAACATTGCAGCCTATCGCAGACTCGACCATTGATACACAGGTCCAAGTTTGATCCAGGGCGTAGACATTAATCAATCCTCTTTTATTGAAACCAAACCACTGTAGCATTATTTGCCCGTCTCTAACGTCCGAATATTCAGACTTACGTAAGAATTCAGTTGATAGAGACATGTAAAAGAATTGTTCTATTTAATCTAATTTGAACCAAAGATTACCAAGATGACACTTTCTGAATGTAGACAAACACGTGTTACACATGTCCTGTTCGCTAGACGAAAAGGGCTCGTCCCAAAATCAATAAGAGAGAGCCGTTCGTATGGTTGTTGTTTAAACCGAGGCCTTAATGTCTAAATGTTTTTTGTTCGAGCATGTGATTCTATAAACATAATAATAGGAATGAGAAAATGGTTATCTGTTTAACAAGCCAATGTTCTCAAAAACTTATTTCTCGTTTATCGCCGTCTATATCTTTATTCACATCAGGTTTGATCCTTGTGGGGAAAATTATACAGATCAATATGCAGTTTTGTTTTGTGTAAAGTCTTTACAAGCATTGTCAAATCAAACTGCAATAACGGGTTATCTAAAGTTATATGGTATTTAAGTTCAGACGTTTAACATGCTTATCAAAGGTGTTTGCGCACAGATGGGAAAATGGAAAAAAATAGAATAAAAGTGCCTCTACTCTCTACCATACGCCAAATCTTTTACCCTCCCAAATTGAAAGAGTTTGCCGACGACATTTCAAAATGTGCTGAAATTGAAAAACAATCTTCTGATAGGGCAAAAAACATTGTGGGAAAAGGAAAAACTCCTCGTTAGGAGCAATTTCTTCTTTTCCCCAACGTTTTCCACAGTCGTCAGCAACAAACGGGTCAAATGCTTGGAAATGGGTTAGAAAATAACGGTTATGTACCGGCGTTTTCTATGGAATGAAAATACGTATGTTTGTACGTATACTATACAGTAGTAGCTCGTTAATTCGAACACGTCCGTTCTCAACAAAATTTCCGGATAAACGAATAATCCGGACTAATGAAGCAGGGCCTGGTCTGAAACATATTTAGTCATAAACGGTCTATATGCACATGCATGCATGTAAACCTTTACCAAACGCTAAATATTCGACCGTCACAAATTGAAATTCAAAGCTAATCTTCTGATATGGCAAAAACACATTGTGGGTCAAGGCGAAATTGCTCGTCACGAGCAATTTCTTCTTTACCCACAATATCTATCAGAGTCGTCTGCAAAAACTGGCCAAATGTCGTTATTGTATGGTAATTCGTTAAGCAAATTACTGCACAGAAATTCCGTTCCCTTACAATTTCGTTCGGATTGCGAGAACTATTCGGTGGGACTTATATCCCGCACTAGGGGGACCAGGACCACAGGCTAATTCATTGCTTATTTTGGTATAACGCCGAATAATGAACTAGCCACATTATACTAAAATACATTTAGTGTATTGTCCAAAGACAACATGCAATGTAATAACATGTACAAGACACTAACAGGGATCCAACCAGGGACCTCAAAGTGTTCTCAAATACCGCTTATACGATACAATATGTTCGAGAGAAAACAATATGATTTACCCATTACCAAACAATAACCTCATTTGACCAGTTTGTTGTAGCCGAATTTGGAAAACATTTTTGGCAAAGGAGAAATTGCTCTTAACGAACAGTTTCTCCTACTCCCACAATGTTTTCTGCCCTTACAGAAGATTATTTATTTTTCAAATTCATCTCGTTTTGAAATGTCGTCTGCTATATCTTTCAATTTGGGACAGTTGGAAATTTGGCGTTTGGTAAAGGGTTAAATGACGACAGTAGGCCCGTCTCATTTACATAATGCATGCAAATGGTAGCTGATTCTGAGACAATTGCAATGTGCAAACTCAGCAGACTACAATAGGCGCCAGTTTAATAGCAGGTTTGGTTTAGTCAACATTCTATCGCTAGAGAGGTTTTTGATACAGAAACATTTCATTCTTAGCTATCAGAATCAGAAAATTAAACAGTTTTGAAATGTTGTTTCGAAATGTTTCTGAAACACGTTCGAACGCCATGCAAAATGAAATGGGTGACTGCCATTCCGATACACAACTGTACTAATCAACACACACATTTCTAAAGCTAATTTCTTAACAATGTTTAGTCGTGAGTACTTAGTGTACTGTCAATCTTACTCAAAGCGACCATAGAATATAAAGACAGACCCGTGGCGTACAACTGACTGCTTAACATGGACGCCAGTTGAAGCTTTCTGAACAACTTTTGCCCTGTTTTAGTCGTACATTATAAGACTCAGCAACCGATCACATATACACACTATATGTCTTGAAAAGCGAGTTTCGGGTTAAGAATAGGTTCTTCTGGAGAAGACCCATTGGACGACACGATATGATTGAAAATACTTTGAAAGCGACTATAAACAACAAACACACACGAAATCACATTCGATTAGGTCTGTGTTTGATTCTACATTTTTGAATTTTGATACTGACTATTTGTTACTAACCTTTTTCATAGACCAAAAACAAAATCTATTCGTCTACCCATTGACATGTTCTGTTAAGATTCTATTACTAAGACAATCTTATAATAAAGGCCCGACATCACTTTCATGAATGATTTGCACATTGATAATAAATGTTTTTAACTTTCCAGTCTTTTAAATGTGTTCCTTTTAGATATTTAATGTCGTTTCTTCACATTGCGACGTTCCTTTGAATCTACTGGATACTGTTCCTTTCATCAAGAATCGGTGTCACCACAACATGTACAACCACATCATAACCTTCATCGTGCCAAGAATGTTGACCATCCCTCCGACATAAATGTCAGGTCTGTATTCGACAAATCTCAATTAGATAAGGCCACGGTTTGTAGGCTTCTATATCATACACTAGCGTTCGTTCAAATGTATGCAAAAAAAACATTAACTGACTACATTTTAGCGTGGTCCTGTAAAAGTGTTTGACAGCCTTACATTTTCTTTTTTAGGTAGACTACCAAAACCCGCCATTTTGAAACTTTTTCTTTCGTCGGATTACTTCGGTCGTTCTCGCCATACACCGTTTGGGGCCGGAACTATTCGGTTTAATACCAGCTGCAGATATACATGTATGGCTCGTTACTCCCTTATGTGCATGTAACATTCATGCCTGGAAATATTGTTTTAGTTAATGTTTGCGTTAAGGACAGGAGGCCTCATTCCTTGTGAAATAAATGTAAAATCATAATACGTATACGAGTGTAAGGCATGAGTTGTTTTAATGTCGTTTTATGTAGAAATAGCACCACGTGAAGCACTAATGAATGCATAATGAGGATACGTACTTCATAGCATGCATGTAAATGTCGAGTTGTAATAACTATGAGCCTGTGTGTTTAATCTTGAAATAAAATTATGTTATGTTATGTTATGTCCTTCATGAATACACTTGTTCCGAAATGGCCGTTTCGTGAGCCGCGAGCTATTTAATGGTTACCGACTAATATTCTCTAGGCGCCTGGCATAGTGGTGGAAGTTGGGAGGTACTTGGTATAATTAGTGAAAAGTGTCTCATAAGCCAAAACTGGCTGGTCCTTTCAATAGGGGTAACAGTATAATAAAATAACCCTTACCTGTATATAAGGATCTGCTTTATCAAATGATACAAATATCCTGACTTTGACGACAGAGTTCCCCTTATTCCACATAGTTCAACTTTGACACAGATGCTGCAGAACATGTTGAAACCGGTGTGACAAGATATAAAGTACTATTTAAGAAAAACCTTTTTCTCTTGTCACAATGATTCCAACACAAGAACAAAGACTGAACTTATTTTTTTATCTTGGCTTTTGCCTTTGCATTCAATCTAGACCAGTCTTAGAAACTTTCATAATGAAACGGATGAGCAGGAAAAATCACAAAAGACCGATCATATTTTGTCTCCGGAAAACAGATGAAAATATAAACGACAAAAGCGTTCAGTAGAAACGACTCTATTTTTGTCCATACGTGACTGAGATTGTTAACTTTTGGACAAAGTATATAGTGTTACATTTCTCGCAATTATATTGAATAGAGAACATTCGTAATAACCTATGACAAGAACTAACAAACTCTACACCACATTAGTCCATTACCCGTTACGTAAAGCGAAACGCAATTTATATAACTAAAATACGATACAAAGGTAGTCCGTAAACATCGGCAAGTTTTGATTGGCTAAACTGATTATGTTCGTGGCCGCGTTAACAAAGGCAAGCTAATTTATTTTGTCGGACTTTCCTTGCATATTATATCGAAGTGTATTTAAGTAAGAACAAAGGAGTCGCCATTCCTTAGTAAAACGTACCTGGTCACAGTGCCATAAGGTACGATATGGTTTTTACAATGAACAATGTTTGATTTTATAAGTTAATTATCGCCCAATCTTCTAAATCATAATAATTCATTAACGAATTAACAAAACACTAGAACAAAAGTTGAGATATTTGAATACAAACACATCCTTCATATTGGTACAGCTTAAGATTACCTACATTATAAAATCAGAGACATCTGAATCTTGGTTTAGGCTATTTTGTTTCTGGATTCAGCGTATATTACGCCGAAAGGGCTCAAGTGATCCTTACGGAGCTATGGTACATATCTAAATCGTAAAATGCAGAGAAGGCTATGTTTTAAAATGGTTTTGAAAAAGTTCTCATTTCAATAGAACTGAGTATGAGCCATTTCAATAGCATTTCGATCTGTACTGACCATTTCACAATTGTTTCATTCAGTGTTTAAGTTTTATCTCTTAAATATTCTTATTCTAACTCTTATATGATACAGAAAGAGTTGGATAGCTGCTAGATGTTTGCTTTATCAAAAATAGACTTTGCATTTGATCACAGTCTGGAATGAGTGTTGAATTACATTGGAATCCGACGGATTGATAAATGTGTTAGAATTGTTCGACTGAATTTTATCTGCGTACATCCTACTTTTAACATTTCTGCGACAGCTTTGATATACGGTTGGTCTAAAAGTATAAAGGTCTTTGGAAAGTATTCGAACCTCTCTGCCTTCTTCATGTGCGACTTACTTTCAGAACAGCTACATCCTTTATGGACAGACACTACTTGAATATGACTTTGATTGGTGAGAACTCACCTTAAAATCAGCACCGATTTGTGACAAGCAAATATTCTATAGCATGGTGTTTGTGATCGATTGTTTTTTAAGGACTACATTAGAATAAAAAGATGTGTATCTATAGTTTGAGAAATCATGTGGACACCTATATCAATGAATGAAGAAATATTACATACGAGTATTACATAGCTTTTACATTTATCTTAATGTAAGTTTAATACAACCTTCCCTCTTACGCTAAGAATTTGCGTAACTTCAAAGCAACCTTCCCTCTTGTTGCAATATTAAGATAAGCAATATTGCAATATCTCCGAGACGATACCAATGACATGCCACATTTCAATATTATATTCATCTTTATCAGTTTTTCCTTAAGTCATATAGTAAAACAGTACCGGCAATTTAAATCACAAGTTTCTCTCCAAGTTGGTCCAAAGAACAGCAAGCCCTAGTCAGAACTTTCATAAAAAGTAGTTGCCTGGCTGACTAACGAAATGTAGACTGTTCTATCCGGTTCGGACGCTCTTTATTGGCTTCTACCGATTTCCTCCATCTTTGTTGGGACGGACATCGCAATAAAACTAAAGACAAGTTACGGGATTTAAAACCAAATTAAACAAAACAACATGTCAGTGTGTGTTCTTAAATACAGTGAGCTACAATGATAACGCCATGTTATTCAGCCGAGGCTATGCCATGAAAGGGTTAACAAAAAGAAGCGTTGAACGTTAACCATTCTTCTTTGAAAATCATTCATATCATACACTGTCATTTGAATGTTGGTCAACAAAGCTCGCCCTTATGTCTTCTGTTGATGAGAGATTTTTAGAGTCATTTCATTTGTCATCAATTTAAACAATTTGAACGAAACATTGTATCCTCGTAAATACGAATGAGAATGAACTCTCTTCACCAATCGTTGCTGTTTTGTTTGGTCTTGAAATAAGAGAACGGTTTTAGAGCTTTTTCGGAAACGGCAACCTATATCAAGGTTTAATCATCATTGGATAAAATCAAATGGTTAGATTGATGGTTCAATGTAACGTTCGAGCAAGTTCTTAAAATTGATATCGACAATATGTCTTATTTACTTCTTTTAATCCGAATAAATGCATAAACATGCCATGCATGCATTCGGCAGTATTAAATGATGTGATTACTTCGCATAAACAAATGACATGCAATATATCAGGATTACAATGACACATCTATGACACGCATTTCTATCATTTCAATATTTTCTACATACGCGCTTTTTAACAACCGGAAATGTTATAAAACAGGAAATGTAATATTTATTACATTTCCTGTTTTATTACATTTCGGTTGTAACAGCGCTTCCATTTGAAAATTGAAAAATAAATCTACTTCATCTTGGTCCCTTTCCCTCCCCTCTCTCTTTATCTGTTCTAACGTGTCCATCTCTCCTACGGCTATTTCTCCCTTCTTGCCCATTAATTTACTCTCTCCATTAGTCCTGTAAACGTTTAAATGCATATGTATCCGACCCTAGCTTGTCTGTCATTGTATCCATTCATTTCCTATTAATATGTTATCTTCAGTCAAACAAAAAAAGTAATAAGTTATTTCACATACCTTTCTTTAACAAAGAACATTAAGCATACACACATGTATTTTTCCCTGGTCTCATGGGTAAAATGTACATCCCCTTTTAATCACACTGTGCAGAATACTTTAGCAATAAAATGCCATCACATTACGTCTGGCCGAGATTTCAGGGATAGCAGAAATCGATACTATATAAACGCAGATTAGCTCGACGGTATTGTGACTTTACAAAGGAACATAAAAGGATCAAAAGAAAGTTCAACTCACCATTAAATGCATCGACCATCTTCTGGAATGCCAACAGATATAAATCCAATATTCCACCTAGGTAGCCGATGAGTTTGTCGCCAAATGAATGTCGTATCGATTAACTTCAACATTTCCCTGTCAGTTTATACTTGTTGTCCGAGAAATCGTGGTGAGGGATGTGCGACTGGATACTCGGCAGTCGTAACTACTCGGGTATGTCCGTGATCTGAGAAATACACCTCGTATTTGAAAGTAGGGTTACGAATTCCGTGTTAAATGTACTGGTCAATAATACATTTTATATGAGCGTCCACGATAAGAACATTGTTTTTCAAGGAATATGGACGTGTTGAAGATTATTTAAAACCATTATTTTGGGTCGGTAACTCATAGATTATAGTAAAAGTATAAGTTGTGATAAAGTTTTGTTTTGTTTTCCTAATCAAAGTAGCTGACTGTTTAGATCACAATGGTACCCTACAAAGGAATAAATAATCTAAACACATCCTGTTTATCGAATGAAAACACCTGTTGACACAGATTGGAGGACGCCATGTTACTTCTTGCAGACTACATTCGTTTTCAAGTGAAACTGTCATTATCATGCACTATCTAAATAGTCACTTGATTCGATTTAGAAAGCAAAGATACTTATGCTTTCACAATTTAATGTGCGTGACCGACCGAAGATACTGATTTTAAACGATGTTTGTTACTTCCAATCGCATTGAACTACTCAATGGTGGACTCTCCCAGGAAACGTTTTATTAACTGGGTCATATAACACGAAATTTGTGCGAGGTGTATTTCTCAATTTACTGAAATACAATAACAGTTACGATTGAGCAATAAGATGCAGACCTTTTTCTATTCCTACAACACTAGGCGATTTGTATAGATATGATTTTGTTGAATCAAAATGTCGCGTAAAAAATATGCGTACGTTTTCCATCATATCACGAAGAGATTCATACAAAGATTGGTAATACCTGTTCATTTGATTGAAATACTAAACTAAATTCATAACCACTCTACATCAATTCAAAAACTGCCTCTCTGAACAGTGTCTTTTTACATAACGGTGGTGTTATAAGCTCGTTAAGAGAGACAATGTATTTGGCTCGTGTATTATCCTCCGGTTTCCAGCCATTTGTGAAGCCGTAATGTGATTTCTAAGACATTTCCCTGATTGAATTCTTGCGACAATCTTTTTAAAGATTGTGAAATCATTTACGCGTCACGTTCGACGTTCTTCAAAGTAACTGAATTAATTACAGATAAAAGATATTTTCAATTGCGTTTAGCTCAGAGAAGATATAACGACCTTGTCGCAAATCTTGTTTGATAGTTCGATGGATATTCGAACTTGAAAGTAAGGTATCCGAGCCGGTATTGAACAAGAACAATTTTGCTTTAAAATCCATTAATAGTGCACAAAGAATAGTCTGAGGTTATCTTATCACAGGACAAGAGCTTTTTAGATAGTTCCTACTGAAGATTTGTCGAAATTGGCAAAATTCCATTTCGAACCATAGTTGGCTGTATATCGCACTTCTGTCTCATAACTATGGCCGTTTAAGGTATTATACTGACATCGTAAGTCAGTGGGCGTGTGATCTCAGCTTTTAACAGTGTTTCTTTTTTAACAAAGAACTTTGGCTAAATTTAGATGGTCGTCTCACGATCTATTGACTGAAAAAGAAAAAAGTGTCTATTGATGGAGAACAGATTCTGACAGATTTACAATGCGCATAGAATATTTATCATCGAAGATGAATTTCATTTTTACGTTCAAGGTAAAGCATATGAAGAACTTTCTTAAAAGTGTGTTGATTAATTTTTGGTCGGGAAACCCAACTCTCCAAGGTTCTATATAATTCTAGGAAAGAAATACAAGAGTGACATAATTTGTAATTTTTCAATCTTCTTAGTGTATTCTTTCCAACAAAGAGCGTAAGCTCTACAAGAACTGTTTAACCCTTTACCAAACCCCACATTTTCGACTGTCCCAAATTGAAAGAGTTTGCAGACGACATTTCAAATTTGTGATGAAATTGAAAAATAACCAAGAGCAGAAAACATTGCTCGCTCAGAACGTTTTCTCCGTTTCCCATCATGTTTTTAGAGTCTTTTGCAACAACCTGGTAAAATATCCTTATTGTTTGGTAATGGGTTCTTCTTTCAATTCATAAGTGTATATATGCATTTACTCACTCGCCCTTGATATTTTGCATTTTTATAACCCTGTATGAAAGGTCGGTGGCTTAAGTATTTGAAATAAGATATCTATGCCAAGAAAATATATGTTTTGTCGTTGAAATTAAAATGCCTACAGTCGTTGGTCTGAAATCATTCATTACCAGATCACATTCACTATACAGTATTTACTTTACTAACATTTAGTGTGGAAAAAAACAGAGCATCGTTAGATATCTCGTTGAAATTGAACCGATTGTTAATTGTATACACTTGTCGATTAAATTTAGTATTTTTTCCCTTTATTAGTGAAGTACAAACAAGCTTACTGTTTTTGGTTACTAGACATGCATTCACACTGAATAATACACAATCACCGCTAGACTATCCATTATCTGTATATAATGCAATTAAGGAAGTCCTGTATACCACTCCTCTCATTTTAGAATTATGATCGTCTTCTACCGATAAAATGACAACATAGATTTGTACAGTAACATAAGACTAGAGTATTGACAGCTTTCTTATACAGTTCATTCCCATTTAGAAAAGATATAGGACATTTATATTGCAGATATTGCAAACCGTTTAAACGGAAAATTATTTTCGTAAACAACGATTCAATCTTATAATTGAATATTGTATTTTTATATACCCTTGTCACGTGGTTCGTTGGACATATTAAACCGCACATGACACTAGCAAAATGTGCAAGAAAGACCCACGTGTATTTATAAACCGGCTTTCAGATAGAAGCACTTTCAAGCGCGAATGCTCACTTCACATTATCTAACGAAAACGCGGGTTTTCAGCAACTTAGAAGTAAAGTAATTGAAAATGGTATTTCGTTTCGTGACAACGATTGTACATGGCTGATGTCGAATGTTTATTACTCCCAGAGCACATTTCTCTGAATAAGTCCCTTTAATGACCGACTAGTAGAAATCTGCCAAGGCCACATGTCTCGATAGCTGTTGTCCCAGACTTCATCACATCAAGATTGTCTTTGTTCAAATGACACTTATACCGTGATCGGCCGAACTTTCCGGAAATTGACATTTCAGCCAAAGAATGACGTGTCCCTATTTTACTCAAGTGTATGGTGCGTCTGAAGTAAATCTTTCGCTGTTGGAAAAAAGAGAAAAAAGAAGAGAGATAATAAATGAATATATTTGGACATGGATTGCGTTAAGCCTTAAAGTGCTGAAACCAACTTCATGATTATGCAAACAGGTTAAATCACAGGTCAGCCGTCAAGTAAATTTGGAGCTGGTTTGTGATCTAATCTGTTTGCTACTCTGAGTATCTTTCCCCATGAAAGCAGATATTAAAGGTTTTGGAAAGCAGACGACACAAGAACATAGTTTTAGAAGATTACCCAGCACTCTAAGGGTCAAAAACTTATGGAAGCATCTCTATGGAAATCTTTTGATCGCTTAGTTGGTTTGTTCTACGCCATTTTAACAGTTCTGCAATACTATTGTTGTGGTCAAAGCACACACGCATACATATGATTTACTTTTAAAAGTAGTACACACTGTTATTTAGAAGCTTTTGAGAAGAATTTGACATATTCTTTTCAAAGGTTGAAACGGTTATAGGTAGGGGTACAAAGTATTTTTCACGTCTTCTACGATGTATTTGGGAACATCAACCACCTTAGATATCCTTATCAAAGGTAGTTGGTACACATCTTTTCAATATAACATACCTCAACCATAAAGTTTCGTATACCGTTTTATCTCGGGACGATTTCCAATAGCCCGCCTCGATGACCTGACCGATAGACTTCATTACCCAATAAGGGCCCGTAAGTATGTTATTAATGGTTGTTAAACCTTACATTTTGCTGCTACTGGTAGAAAACCTATCGAAAAAGGACACCAATATTCTTTTCAATTGGCTTCAAGATCGTTGGTGTTTTTGTGCTTAGTATGTGTATATGATTCACGGGCCTCTACTGTGGTTACAGTACTGAACTTGAAATCGCATATTACGACTTTTCATGAGGAAGTCTCCTGTTTGACGTACAGAATGCCGAGCGTTCTTATTGGCATTAAGTTAAGAGGCATTCTTTCATCAATCAAGAACCGTAATGAGCAATGTGACTGAAAACGTGTTGAAAATTCAATAGAGCAAAAGCCTTCAAAGCCAGCGAAATATTTTACACGTGCATTATATACGTTTAACAAATTACATATGTGTATATGCGATTAAAAAACAAATACTTTCAGTCCAACATATGCACATTTCAATAGTTTGGTCGTAGAGCATTGATCTTGTATAGCCTCAGTTTTTGAATTCGTACATGTATCCTAAAGCCAATCATTTTACATTTGTTCTCTCAAATAATAACTTAACTCAAGGATTTGTCCGTGTTATTTCTGCAAAGATGGCTTCGTTGTAGCACAAAACTTGCAGTTGTACACCATATACTGTAAGTTCAAACCTCTATGGTGACAAAAGGGAAACGCTTTATCTCAAACATTGCGGTCTCAGAATACTTTCTGAAAGATATCGTATTATTTGTGGATGCCATGTAAATGGCAGCTTATATGTGCATATACACCTAATGAGTCAGTGCTGGTGAATTCAAAGTTTAAACTTTACTGGAGGCAATGCAACATTCTTATTTTAACTATTCCTATATATATATTACTATTTTCTCTGTCACTTTAGCTCGTTTAGAAATAATTGAAACATAGTGCTCCTTACGCTAAACGATCTACAGCCAAAACGTTGGAATCCCTTTCCCTTCTACATATGTTTCCAATTATAATTCACAGAAGAGGCAATGCAGACATTAATACTTAAGGTTTTCTGCTCAAGTACTTATGTTTAGTTTATTTCACGGTGGTAGGGCACATTTAATACATAGATGGAAATAAACTTTCCTCTGCGCTAGAAAGCTGTCACACATAAAACATAGCTCTTGATGAATTGTATTCAGCCATTACCGTACTACTGTTAAAGAATCTGGCATCGTAGTTTCAACATGGTGCACTGGCTTTAAATCTAATAAAATTTTGTAATATATTTAATCCGTTACCGATAATTTGGTTTAGGTCCGATAGTGAATGGCCCCTCTTGACCGATGGGATATATTTTAGATTACTGGTTCAATTGCACGTATAGCGCCCATCTAATTCGATTTGTGAAATTGGCTATTGATTATCACCATACTGCAACTGCTATAAAGGAAAGGGGGTAAGTAATATAATTGCAGAGATAAGAAGAGACAGATATGGGAATAAATAGGAAGAAATAAAAAAGCTGACAGGCAGGAAGGAAGCAGCCAGGTAGGAAAGTAAATAGAGAAATGATGGAAGGTAGGAAGAGAATAACATAACGAATCAGACATTTTACTTATTATCTAAATGTAATAAAAAATACACCAAAAATCAGTTATTGACAAATGAGATCATTGATAACGATTAGATACATGTTGATCGTGTTATGTAACCGCCTCACTCTCTCACAACAGAGCAACAATCAATCAGGACAAAATGTAACCTCTGCGTTACTGAGCCGACTCTGTAGCTCAGTGGTTATGGTCTTGGACTGTTGCCCGGAAGGTCCGGCATCGAATACCCACAGGGGACAATATATCAAAAAAGGATTTTTCTAGCTATGATTTGTTGCGGACACTTGTTCGTTAGAATTGTTATCCCGTGTTTTAGTCGTTTTAAGTATTATTCGTTTACATCAAATACAGCAACAACTGATATGATCATATAAGAAGGATTAACGAATCTTTTATATTGAGCAAACAAAATTGATGTTTATTTTGCGCTGAACCTTAATTAAAGCATATAAAGTGAAACATGTAGGCTGCAACAGCTCAATAGTGGACTATTAATCTTGAAAAAGAAATATTATGAGCTCGAATCGTATTTGAGATAGGATGATTCTTATTAATAATTGATTATAGTTTTTGGTTTTTGCAACCAACGAAGATGGGAAACATAACAAGCCTCTATAGCTCAGTGGTAGAGCACTGGTCTTGTAAACCAGGGGTCGTGATTTCAAACCTCAATGGAGGCAATGTATTTCTTTTACTGTATCCATTTCGAATAAACATCGATGTTTGAATGACATATATATATACATATATATAGATAGTCTACAGAACAACGGACTGTCTCCAGTTAGTCTCCCAAAAGTGCCTTAATTATATGTACATGTATATGTCTTCGCAGACGTTAATGTAAAGAGAAAAGAAGGACTACAAAATAACATAAATAAGACGTAAATGTAAGATGAGTCCCATATTTATGATAAGTACGTGCTTTAAAACGCACGTATCTTATTCAATCTCAAAAACAAAAAGTTTAGTTTCAAGTTTTAATTGTATACGGCAATTTTGTCAACGTAGACGTAAATGAACGAAACGTTTAGAGAACGGTCTCGAGTTGTAATTTCAAACATTGTTTGTGTTGCTTTTCTTTGGTCACATTTATTTCTCAACACCCACTGGTGCTAAGCGCGTGTATTGTAATAAAGACACGATTTCCCCTAAGAATTATTTAAAGATCTGTGTTTCTAAACTTCATGAACAGACATGAACGACAAAGTTGAATACAAAGTTGTTTATGATTAAAACGGTGTTCTTGAACTTGTTCGTGAGTTTCAAGAGCGTGTCCCTGAATTTTTTTAAGAGCATGTTCATAAACATCAAGAAAAGGTTCATGACAACTTCCATGAACACGGTTTTGAATTTTATGAAAATGTTCATGAAACTTATGAAAAAATCTAAGAACAGATATGTGTTCATGAATGGTCATCTGTCGTTCATGTCTATTCATAAAGTCCTTAAAGTTCATAAGCACAGTTCTTTAATTCTTCGCAGAGATAGAATAACAGGGGTAAACGAAACGACAGGTGTTTGTGTAATGACGTAATGATTAAATCGGTATTCACCTCAGGGGACAATCTCGATTAGTTATAAATCAATGAAAGATCCGGGCTATACGGCGATTAGACGACCGGACATCGGGCTAATTCGAAAGCAATTTCCTTATCTCATAGTCTCATGTTCTCGAACGATAACGTCTTCGAACTTAAACGTTAACCCTTTCCCAAACAGCAAATATTCGACTGTCCCAAATTGAAGGAGTTTGCAGACGACATTTCAAAATGTGATGAAATTGGAAAATAATCTTCTGAAAGGGAAGAAAACATTGTGGGAAAAGGAAAAAATTGCTTGTCACGAGCAATTTCTCTTTTTCCCACAATGTTTTCTAGAGTCGTCTGAAACAAAGTGGTCAAATGTCGTTATTGTTTGGGATGTTTGTGCCGTCTGTTTTCCAATACTTTAACTATCTGCTTAATTTTGATAAGGAAAGTTACTCAGAGTAGCACACAGGTTAAACCACATGTCAGTGGCTAATTCACTTGGCGGCTTGCCTAGATCTAACCTGTTTGCATTAGCGACCCTACTTCTTTTTAAATTGTTTTGTTCTCTTTTAAAGTATTGAAACAGCAAATGCTTGTTTCTCAACTATGTAATGAAAGTTCAGTTTTCAGTATTCTAAGAAAAAAAAAATTTTTTTTTTTATTATAACATTCGTTTAATTCAATCATACATATAAATTATTTTTTGTTACTAATATAACACAATTTATGAGATAATCCTTTTAATATCACATAATAAACCTTGATTGACGTCGCATTACGGGCCGACAGTACTGTCGGTTTGATTCGAGATTCGTGTTCCGCGTCGACCAATATCCGGTTAAAATCGTCACGGTGCAGTTTTCGTCATTCATTCTGACACTCATTTGGCAGTCTGCTTCCGTTCAAAGCCGTAGAAGCCATTATCAAACTGTCCAATATATCAATGGAAATTGCAGTTCCAGTATAAACATGTACATTCGTCACAATGCTTAAGGAATACAACACGGCCGATATGTATGAGCGACACAGATTGTAGCTGCAGCCTATTTAATACATTTATACGTATACTATGATTGTAATAACAATTCACATAGTAGCATTTCTTGTAGAACTTATGGCCCAAACCATTTGCCTTAGTATTCATTTTCCTGATTGAATGTGCATGTTTATTTTGGAAATTGTTATGACAATAAAATATGTTTAAAGAAGTAGCATTTCCTTTTTCAAAATGTGTGGTTTCACATTTTCTGTCCAGATATAGTTGTGTTTTCAGAGTTATTTAGGAGCACATGACTGAAACGATTATCCTGCTATAAGTTACATCAAAGTGAAAATGGTAACGCCTTCGGTATTCGGATACGGGTCTTCCGGTTTGTAATCACCGACACCAACTACCACACCACCACGGGTCGCCATTCAAAGTACCAAACCCCTTCTTATTAGTCAATGCCACGTTTTACCCTATTAACCGCTTTAAAAATGGAAGAAAAAAAGCAAAGAAATTCAAGGATACTACCTTTCTATCCAGGCTTGAATGCAGACATGAACAAAATGAACCAACCAGCACGCCCTAGGGATTTTCATACAAAGTACCAAGGTTCTTCTCACTTTCCAGTGTCACGTTTCTCTATATTAACCGCTGAATTCATTTAATTCACGTGACAATTGTTCTTGAGGTTTACCGAATTCATTTTGGACAGCTCCTCAAACGACATGGAGAATTATGCATCCAATATGATTCCAAAAAAAAGAAACAATATCACCTGACTTTTACTTTGTGATATTGCATTCCTCATACTTGAAACAAGAGGGATTGAAAAGCTGTCTATAATCTAGTCTTGTGTTACTTGAAAGATCTATGCTTTCATTGTATTGATAGATGACAATTTGTCTAGAATAAATAGATCCAAATCTGTGATATAGTCCTGTTAAGTGATAGTAACCCTGTTTCAGTCGGCAAACACCAATTCTTCGCGTCGGCATTATCGGGCGAGTTTTCCCAAAGGATCGAAGTAACAAAGCAAGTTCTAAACATAAGCTGCTTATCTTAACGTAACCTGATGGTACTAAAGCACTTCTGCGGTGTTGACGACGGAATCGGTTGCGCAACTTCCGGTTTAGCGATTTTAGGGTAGATTTTTGCTTCTTTATGCAATTTAAGACGAATAAACAAAAATTCTAAAAACATGATTCAACCCTTATTGAAACTAGCCGCCTATAGGTAAAGTTTCATTTTGAACTCGTTGAATTGGCTGAGATTTCGTAATTTTTCCTCGTCGAAGAACGCGAAAATACATTCTCCCGATACACCGTTCGCAAAACCAGTAAAATATCATGCAATTTGCCATTTTATGTCAAGCTAAAAGGATGTTCTGATCAATAATGATGCTCAAAACTACCAAGTGGTAAAACTTGCTGCATTTTAGGTTTGTTTGAATAGAATTTCACAATGTTTACCTGGTGGTGCGGTTGCGGTCGCTCGAATTGCAAATCTGCATTGCATCGAAGAGGAAAATGAGTAAATCTCAGCCAATTCCTCGAGTTCGCAACTGAAAGTTTAACCATAGGCGGTTTAATTCGATGAGGGTTAAATCATGTTTTTAGATTTTCGATAACTTGTCTCAAAATGTAGGGAAATAGCAAAAACCAACCCTAAAATCGCTAAACCGGAAGCTGCGCAAACGATCTCGTCGTCAGCACCGCGGTAGTGCGGCGGAGCGTTCACCAGCCGTGTATAAGACTGCGTGTTAATGTATGTACTACCAGCACTGTGCATTAAATAACAATCAAGTTTTCCAATAACTTTATCCTACGACTTATTAGGGGTTTTAATCAAATACATCCCCATGGTTAAAGGCTTAAGTAAAAGAAGACATTAAATGTGTCAGGATAATTGTGTGTAACCGATTGAATTCAATGTAAAATTCAATTGTTTATGCTTTTCGGACATGTTTAAGTCTTCTGAATAACACGTTTCGTACTTTTCTTGATGTGAAAGTACCAACGAATGTATTTTATCCTGTCACAATTGTTTTTTCGGGCCGATAACTAGGTTCCGTATAACAAGTTATTTGCGGCACTGACCATATAACACATGCGCCTTGCAAATCATGACGTCATAAGAACGCCATGACGCATGTCATGCTTACACCATTCTCTTTTTTGCTTTTGATTCCCCTTTTCATGTGTTTTGTTTTCATTTTTTCTTTAAAGAATGCATAAAAGTAACAGGATAAAAAGAATTCGGCTCACAGGATAATATTCCTGCGTCTTGCCCGATAAATTTTCCAATTCACGACACCAGCCATCTTTTCTCTGCGTATTTTTCGAACTTTAATACTACGCCGGTAGAAAACGCATATCTAGCTTGACACGCTCTTGCCGGTGCCTAGCGAGCACTTGCCTGAAGGTACTTATCATACACCTGTGTGCTGCTATCATTATGATCATTGTGCAAAAGGCAATGAGCTCACATTGTCCCGGGTAACCAACTGATGTTGCCAGTGCAACCCTCTCATGTTGTCCCAGGGAACCACTTCATGTTGTCCCTGGCAACAAGCTGACCTGCAAGAGAGGCATCATTTTGTTACCTAAGCAATGGTATTTTGGAAGACTTAATCCATTGCCAAACAGTAACGATGTTTGACCAATCTGTAGCAGACGACTCTTGAAATCATTATGGGAAAAGGAGAACTTGTTCGTAACGAGCAGCTTCTTTCTTCACACATATTTTTTTTTCTGTCCTATCAGAAAGGTATTTGTAGTTTCATCACATTTTGAAAAGTCGTCTGAAAACTCTTTCAATTTGGGAGAGTCCAAAAATCAATGTTTTGTAAAGGGTAAATACATTACCAGTGTTGGGTCCTTTCAAAGGATGATAGTTACGCTTAATTTCAATAGAATCATAAATATAAAAGTTTTTTAGAAATCGTTTTGTTTCTTTTTTAATTGGGAAGTTGTCTTACATAAGACGGCAAAAGTGAAGTATACCATTAATATGGTAATTAGGAAGGTGCATGCATTTCAAATGAAACAAAGGAATTATCTTTTTGCGATATTTTTTTTCGAAAGAAAAAGAACGCGTTATTGACTGGGGGTTTATCAGGTTGGAGATAAGAAGCCTAATGCCTTATGCCAAATCCGAACATGTTAAACAGTCTACAACCTTTTTGTTGATTTTTTATCTTAATATCACATGACATTGCCCAACGATAATTCTCATTATACCTTTATATGATTCGGTTTCCAGGATGTCAATGTTGTTGTTAATAATCATGACTCTTGTTTCAATTTGACCAATTTCCTACTCAAATTGTCACGGTAGAAATGGTGCCATTGAGACAGACATTTATGGGACATTCAGACTCCGATGATGGCCATTAAAGTCATTGTCAACTCGTCCTATATCGGACTGGGGAGTACGATAACAGCACTTAGATCGTTGTAGCGATAGCATTTGAACCAGCAGCGCTGCCAAACGGTCGAAAAGCGTAGATATACATGCTTCCATAACTTTGACCACAAATACCAGCACTACTTCTGACAAACATACAGATAAGGCCTACGTATGAAATTAAATAAAATGATGTTTTGTGAAACGGTTAAAATATGCTCCTAAATATCGTATTTATCTGAGCACAATTTATTTCGTAATTAATTCCATCAAATGTGTGTGGAATGTATACCTTCATTTTGTTCATAGGTGCTCAAACCGAGTAGAACATTCTGTAAGAATACCTTTCGTGAACATCCAAATGCCGTCATCGGGATATGAGCCCATTTGAATGAAGAACATGTTATCCCTGGTTATGTATTCTAATTAACCAAAACAAATTCAAAATATACATTTAAATTAAGATAGAAAACGTTTACCAGTGATCTGTTTTCCTTCTTAAATATAAGCATCACCTGGGTTACTATCATACGTAAGCATAGCAATGAATATGCTTTTTGGAAAACAATTGTCATGGAATCATTCGCTTCTTTGTCAGAGGCTAAGCGCTGTTTCAGCAATGCTTCAATGATAAAACTATTTTATCTTTATCATTGTGTTTCCATTCTCTAGTATAATAGAAAGGGCTTTGTCTGCCAAAATACACTCTAATGGAACCAGTGGTATTGGATGGGCTCGGACTAGGGGTCCATTAGTTACCAATACCAGCTTAATAAATTGGCCATGCATGATTCCCTAATCATGTAATGATGGTTTAATCTGGACAATACACACATATCATCTGAATTAATCTCCTTGCCCGAACTGCTAAAATATACATTGATATGACCAATAAACATGTCTCTGAAAACTTGAAAAACTTGAAAACCTTTGGTTTCCTTTTTTTAATTTCTTAAATAAAGATATTTACACACATTCATACTTCATTTCAATATATGTTTGGTATTATGTTATCATTTGTAAGTTTCAAAACATGTTTGCCATTTCCATTGCTAAATAAATTATGATATGGTGTGGCCAATATATTTCATACTCTTGTATAACAGTCCTTTAGGTTCTCTAATTTGCATACGTCTTCCACGACCGTTACAGTACACTGTGAACTATTTGAATGGAGTATATACTGTATAAACTTGCTACCCTTTTGTCTACCTGATTAAGTGAATTATGGACCATTTTAGCGTTGTTGAAGTCTTTGGGTGGGTTGCGGTATATTGAATATGAAATGTATTTCATCCCTTTTCGCAACCGCAATTGGTTGCTCAAATGAAGTAGCTATTGAAAGCATACATGTGATGCTTTCGGGACGCTTCCATTTATCGAAGTACAGTGTATGTGCATGAACAGTTTATATGGGGAATATCTCAAAAGCGAAGTCACGCTTTTGGACTGAAATATATAAAAATTCACTGTATAGATTCACACAATCTGATGATAGAAAGAAGTAATAGAAAATGTGAATTATGTAATTTGAATGACATTGAAGCTGAACATCATGTTGTTATAATATGTTCTTATTTTAAGAGAAAACGAGATAATTATATTGATACCAGATATTTAGAATGACTCTGTTTAACCTTGGACTTTTTTGTAAAAATGCTTTCCAAGAAAGAAACACATTTATGTCTAGACAGAATAGTTAGTTTTATTAATACTTGGATGTAAGGCCTTTTCACTCTCTCTCTCATTCGAATATGTACTTATCCTTTTAACCATCTCAAATATATTGTAATTTGTATTTGATTTACTTCATATTTATATTGTTTATTTATGTTCATGCATGTAATTGTAAATGTGTTTGTTTAAACTATGGGCCTATGGGCCTAAGTTCTAAATAAAAAATTATGTTATGTTATGTTTTGTATGTATGTATACATACTACAAACAATTAAAAGCGATCTAAATTTCTTTCGTCCAATGACTATTTTTCAGAGCGTACAGCTGTTGTGCGGTTTTACAGAAACTAATGTTTAAATTCCCAATTGTCTTACATCTGTAATCAAGAACTTTTGATGTGTCATTATGTACTTTACGTAAGTACACGTTTTCTAAAACGTTGTCGTAGCAAACAAACGATTATCAAACGTATTGTACCTTGATTAATGTTTTTGAGAAATGTACGAGTATGCCTCATTGCACGAATGCCTCGGAAAAACATATGTTAAAGCTATACTTGCGCTCATTTACACTTTATTTGTGAAAGTTTTAGAATAATTGAAAATTAACTTAAAAGTACTTTAAATCCCCTTTTACAGAGGAATTGAGACTGTAACACGTTCACAGTATGCTTTGACAAATGCGGATACCATAACGTTTATTTAAAATTAGCGATAAAACAAGGTCAGCCTAGAAACGTTTGGAACCAATAAAACCCAATAAATTATCCATTTTGAATGTTCACGTTGTTAATATAAGATAAATTACAGTAGTTCTATGTGTTTTACGTAATCTTTCTAATCAGGTGATCGCAATTCGTTAATCCGATCGCTCTATGTTATTTTGGGTGTTACTCGAATGTAAGAAATGAAGTTAAATTAGTGTGCACCAAATTTGTGAAAATAGCACTTTCATGATGATAAATATTGCAGGCGTAAAATGGTCATGGGCCTGTGGTTTTCGTTCAACTTATTCTGTCATAATTTATAACCCATATTACCCAGTTTTGCAAATCTTCTGAGCGCTAGTATGCTTTTAAAGTTAAATAACAACATTTAATGTCACCTCTAAAATCCCATGAAGATGCAAGTAGATAAAGTCCTATTTTGAGAAAAATGTCCGATTATAATGGAATATGTCGTCAAAATATTTTTTCCATACCATTATCCTTTTGAATCCATACTCATCATCGTAAATTAATGTACTCCATGATATAGTACTTAATGATCCAGGGATACATAGATTTAGGAGTCACAGTGCAGAAGTGTGAAAAGAAATGTGTCGAATCTAAAATGAATCTTGCATAGAAAAAAAGTTCACGCATTGCTTGACTGATATCGAAGTATTTGCTCTTAAATGTAAGCGCCTTCTGAAGTTTCAAAATGTATTATTCGCAGTTAATGGTTTCAAAAGCTGATATATTGCATTAATTCTGTAAAATTTCAAATTTAAATATAAAGCATGTTTCCGTCGTTTTAGAATCGTTAATAAAAATCGTTGACACAGTTACGAAGGTTACTCTTTAATTGTGTGGGTTGTACTACAGTCAGCCTTGTTTTAAGCGACAAGAAATATGCTGAGTGTGAAATAGTATGTAGTCTGAGGCTATTCAGAAACAGATCAAGGATCCAGAACACGTGTAATGTGGCTCTCTAAATTACTGGCCTCAATTAGAAGAATTGTTCGCCAGGATTCACATGGTCGCTTAGAACAATATTGACCTTAGCTTTATTGAATGAATGAAACGAATACATGCTTCAGTTTTACGTTTGCCTGTCATTGTACTTTTATTTCTTCAAATGCTACCTTTTTGTTTTTAAAGGGTATGTTGGTAATTATTGTAATTTTAAAAATGGTAATAGAAGCGGAATCAAAACCTTGTGTTCTCTATATTGAAAACAAATATGCCCATATAAGCATAAGGTCAGCCTCGTCTGTGAAATATAACCTTAGAACGAATGGACTGCAACAACGTATTACACATGAATAGAAATTACAGTAATGTTCATCCTGATCCAATTAATAGCCACTTTCTATGGTAAATTATCGATATGTCTATTGTGTATGACTTGTACATCACGACAACGTTTCTAACGATGCCTTTTTTATTAAGTATAGAGGGAACACCCATTATTAAAGTGTCCATAAAGGTAGTCAATTCTGGAGGAACCATCAGCATTTTGTTTATCCGCCGGGAGACTTCCTTTTAAAAAAACGAAATGCTTTCATTGGGACAAACAACGACACGGGTCATCGATTAGATTGGCTAACAAGTCATACTACGTGATATTTGTTGAACCCGGATAATCCAGAAGCAAGTACATGCGTACTCGTATACATTTCATCGAAACAACACTGTGTGCTCTTTCTTACAAAATATTAATCTTGGTTCTCAATTACAGATGATATACATAAAACCAATGAAGATTGTGATAATTAAACATTAATATCTATTCAGACAAAATTATTTTAACATTTCAAATTCAATTGTTATGCGGGCTGTTGAGATCTAGTAGATGGTCTAGAGTTCGCAATTCGGACGGAATTCAATAAAACTAAACACAAGACAATAATTTGGAATGACAGATGAATGTGAACGTGTATGACAGTTCGCAGCTCGCTATTCAAAGCAGGTTCACTCGAGGTATTATCTCAAACAAAATTAAAATCGGCAAGTGGTTGTGAACCTGGTTGACAGTTTCTATTTAGCGATTTGTACGAGGTTTAATAGTGATGAAGCTAGAACAATGTTTTAAATTTGAAGCTGAGTTTGAATCTAGTAGAATGTAAGTAGTTCGCTATTCAAAGCAGGTTTACTTATGATTTTCCCTCCAATAATATTTGAATCGACAGCTGGGTGGGAGACTGTCAAAGTTCGCAGTTCGCGATTTGTATGGAGGATAATAATGATGAAACTAAAACAGTATTTTGGATTGGCAGCTGAGGATGAACCTTGCTGACCCTTTGCAGTTTGAGATTTGTACGGGATCTTATAATCACGAACCTTCTCAAACAATCTTTTGAATTGACATCTGAGTGTAAAGTTGGTTGACATTTCGCAGGTGAACATTCAAAACGGGTCTACTTGCGGTATTCCCTCCAACAAAGGTTGAATCGGCAATTGGTTATGACGGTTCGTAGTTCGCGATTCCTATGAGATTCAATAGTGAGGAACCTAAGACAATATCTTAAATTTTAAGCTGTGCGTGAGTGTAGTAGATAATTTCCAGTTTGCTATTCAAACCGTCAGTTTTTCAAAACGGGTAAACTAGATGTTAATGAAAACGGGTTTTCCAAACGTAACTTATTAATTATTTCACTGTAGCGTTTTGAAAAAAATGTATGCAATGGAAAACCATTTCGAAAGTTCAACGATATTTCTTGGTAAACGGCCGACGCCAGCATGTTTTTGGAACGTCAAATCACTGGCTGCCCTGAATACTGAATATGGTTTTACCATGGGTTACTTGTGCTGATGGGGAGTTAGGTTAGGGGTATCCCCAATCCCCCAGTCCTTGCCAAGCTAGGCATCTCACTATGACTTACAGTTTCTTGATGCGATGTAAAAGAAATACCCGAGATAGACATGGGGTTTTACATGGCGTTACTATCATGTCAGTGATGATGCGCTGCTTGACTTTTAATGGAGGACAGGGACCTGGTATACAACTGGGTATACGGTTTGGTCAAGTCGAGTAGAATCATCGGCATTCCTTAGGAAGACCTCTCAACAATCCAAATGCAGTCATCGGGATTTGAACCCATTCAGAGAAGGGACATGTCGATTCAAGTTCTGTACTCAAAGTTAATTCGACACAAACACTAAGTTTAAGATGGAAAACAGCTGTGATATGTTTGCCTTCATTAAAATAAGCAGCACCTGAAATTCTGTATTATGTGTAAGCATTGCAATGAATATGTTTTTAGGGAAACAAATGGTGAAAATCTCCTCATTTTTGTCAAGGGCTAGCCAGTTTCAACAATGCCTCCATGATAAACCTACAAACCGTTTTTATTTTTATCTTCGTTTTCTTTCTTTCTTTTCATTCTCTGGAACAATAGCCAGGGCTGGCTGACACTTGCAAGGAACCAGTGGTAAAGGGTGAGCTTGAATAAGGGGTCCCTGGGTTACCAATCAGCGAGCTTAACCCCTGAACCATGCGGGATTCAACCAACACTTAGTGACAGTACCTATCTAAATAATGCACAAATACAATTCTCATTGCACGGACTTTTGAAATGTGCTATTTCTGTGGAATTATAAACATGTCTTTGAATAATTCAACAACGTATAATTGTATTTTCCTTTTCTATGTTTCTTTAATCAAGTTATTTACACACATCCACACAACTTCAATTTTGTATATGTTAGGTGTTGTACAATCATTTGTAGGTTTCAAACACGTTTGTCATTTTCACTGCTAAATAAATGCTGGTATGCTGTGGCCAATTCATGTCATGTTTCACAAACTGCTCTTTGGGATCCTATTGAGACAATAGGATTTGTTTGAAATTAGAGGTTTAAAGCAAACCTCTTCGCCCCCAATATTTCCAACTATTTCATACATTATTCAAATGCTATTTCATTAAACTAATGACTGTTTTTCTTTAAATAAGTTATTAAACCAAATCGACGGGAAAAGCTGACATGTTATCGTAAAGAATACACTTGATTGTTCAGTTGGTACCCGGCATCTTTCGAATGCGTTACTTCTGTGTGTACACGCTATAAACTTTGGTCTTTGGAACGCATGTCCGACGATTCTCTAGAGGGACGAAGTGATCTCATCCATGTACCTATGTACTTATCCCATTGAATCGCCTCAACATCAAGGAAAAACTCCTGAAAAAAGAACAAAGCGTTACAGTACATCCTGTTTACCACACTTCAATCTCAATTCATCTATTATAACTTTACATCGCAACCAATTGGAATTACCAAATTACCAAAAAAAAAAAAAAAAAAGAATAATCCACATGTTTACAATAAATTCGGCTGGTTTCAATCTGTCCAATTTGGCAGTCTACATAGAAATTCCCAATTAGTATTGTCTGCTCAGGTCGACCTCCGTATGCGTTTAATAGAACAGCAAACTCCATATGTAAGTGTCATCCTTTTAATGATAACGTGTATAATGTAAAGGGTGTTTTATATGCTGTTTATTGCTCCCAAAGATGCTACTCGTGTTGGTAGCTAAATCCCAAAATATTGTGAACTGCTGTGATTTATTCAAAATTATTAAAAGAGGCTGCCATCTTAAATCAATATTTGAAAATGCTGTTAGCCAGAAAATCAAAAGATATGGGTACCGTTTTACTAAACAGTTTACGCTTAAGATATCCGTAAGTCTAAAACAACAATTCCTCTTTTATCAATATTTGGTTAAGCAATATTGCAAAGTAACACATCATTGGAATCGTCTCTCCGAGACGCTTCCAATGACGTGTAACATTGCAATATTGTACTTTCATTGAAGATATTATCCATGTTAATCAATTATGACTTACGCAAACATTTTCCGTAAGTTGTTTAGTAAAACGGGCCCATAATGATTACAATGGAAATCCCCCAAACAATGGATGTCGAATCAGTGTCATATTAGATGGGCAACAGATACCATACAAGAAAGTCTGTAAAAATGAGGGGATCTAAATACCAGGCACAAGCCATGCAGATAGTAAATCTTAGACTTCCCGCTTGACTGATATTCTAAACTAAGCTGTATTTGAATTACATCTGATCCTGTGTGCCAGTAAAGTTTTATTTTGATAGAGTATAATTCTTTAAAGGCACATAAAAGGAGATTAATGCTATATCAAACTATATTATTTGGTAAACTTTTGGTCAGATTCAAATATTTATTCAAAGAAAACCCCATCAGCCCAACTTAAATGTGAAAGTTAACCAGAAATAACCCATAGTAGCAAGTTTAATAATTCAGATTGTGTGATTTTTTACCCTTAACCTTGACAGTTGATACACAACTATTTGAACCGACCAATCAGAATTCGTTTTTTCTAATATGTATTTTTAACAAATAGGTTGTCGATAAACATGATTGAATTGGAGACAACTGTATTTCAAGCACAAAATAACATATGGTAAAGGAGTCAATTTAATAGGGTCTCAATGCTTTCGTATATTAATTCTTATGACCCTTATGAACAAAATAAAAGAACTCCATACATTATTTCAGTAATTTATCCGTACTCATCTCCTTTTATGTGCCTTTAAAGGACCATTAAAGGAGATTAATGCTATATCAAACTATATTATTTGGTAAACTTTTGGACAGATTCAAATAGTTTTCACTAGAAAACACCATCAGCAAAACTTAAATGTGAAAGTAAACCAGAAATATCCAAGACATGCAAGTTTTATAATTCAGATTTCCTGATTCTTCACCTCTGACCTTGACAGTTTATACACACATTTTTTAACCGACCAATCAGAATTCATTACTTTGAATATGTAAACAAACAGGTCGATGATAACCATGATTGAATTGGAGACAACTATAGTTCAAGCCAAGCACAAAATAATTTATTTCAAATGAGCCTATCTTATAGGGTCTCAATGCATTCCTAAACTAATTCTCATGACTGCTATGAACATAATCAAAGAACTCCATGGTATTTTTTCAGTAATTCATTTGTACTCCTCTCCTTTGATGTGCCTTTAAACTTGTTACCTTTTTGTCTGTCTGATTGAGTGAATTATGGACCATTTTAGCGTTGTTGAAGTCTTTGGTTGGATTGCGGTATGTTGAATATGACATATATTTCATTCCTTTACGCAACCGCAATTGGTTGATCAAATTCCTGAAATCAGAAGTTGTTTCCACAAATTCGTTACAAAAAAGACATGCAAGCATGTAATCGGTCATTGCTGACAATATGATACATGTTTAATAGCAGCATTTCAAGTGATATTTATGGTAAGGTGGTGTAACCTATGAATAGAGTTTAACCATTTCAGGGTTGGTCAGTGTAAATTAACGGCTTTATGAAAGCAGAAATGTAATTTGAAAATGATTCATTTTGTGACCAATAAATTCATTAAAACACTTTATCATCTATAGGGAGAAATACGTAGATAGAATGCCAACTATGCTTGGTCAAGCAACCAATTGCAGTTGTCATTCTTAAATAAACGGTTTGTAACTTGAAAACCTTCATAATATAGTATGACTTTCGGGTTAGAAAGAAAAACAATTATGCTATTATTAGGAAAAAAACCTTAAAAAATATCATTTCAATATTCTTATTCTTCTAGTCATAATGGTGCAAGTGGCGCTTTCTGACATAATATTTTTTTTACAGACCAGCCTATTAGTCTGTCCTATCTGCAACAAAGTAACATTAAGTTATACAATATTGGGCATATTATTAAAACTGTTGTAGAATGCTAAATGAATATACAGGGATAGCTGACGAATAACATACGTGTTGTCCGACTTCATAAGCATATAGGGGTTGTTATAATTTGGCCCATTCTAACATTTTAACCCTTTTAGTGCTGGAGCCGACTTCATGCTTATGTAAACAGGTTATATTAAGGCCAGCCGTCAAGTTACTTGGCGGCTGGCCTGTGATCTAACCTGTTTGTTACTCTGAGCATCTTTCCTCTTCAAAATTAAGCAGATATTGGAAAGCGGAAGACACACAAATCTACTTTTAGAAAATTACCAAGCATTCTACAGGTTAGTACATGAACACTTACACTGCTTTATCTCCTCGAAACCTTGCAAAGATGTCTCTATACAGGGCTGGGAGTAAATGCTTTGTCGCAAATATAAGGTTGTATTTCAACCTAAAATACAAACAGTAGTGTTATTCATAAGCGTCTATGTTTATTGGGTGTTTTGTGAATGCTTCACACGATAGGAGGGAAAGCACACTAGTGCCGCAGACAAACAGCATCACATTTACAAAGGTCGAATTATGATAGGTAGCCAATGTTCAAGGGAGTCACATAATTGAACTCATTGTTACATCACAACTTTATAAAATCAATGGTGTTTTAGTACACGTAACATGTGAAAGACTTTGTATCATAATGCAAATATAATATGTGTATTGTATTATATTCCTACCATTCGTGTTATGAAAATACTGCATCCTTTTGAATGTAGCACCAGTGTTGTTGAACTCACACGAAAGGCGACCCTCTACTAGTTATATACAAGTACAAAACAGATCTGCTTTACAAACAAACTAGTAATAATGGAAACAATCAACTTTTGAATGCCTTTCTATCATTTCACAACCTGCGCAAACTGCAGCGTCGGCATCGAATGTACGTTCCTAAAGAAAAATAAGTATATGTATACGCCATTTGTTACAGCAATAGACCTAGAGAAATTCGACCTTATTCAATCATATCAAGAAAAAGATCAATGCATACCTGCTTTGCACCAGTGCCAATTGCTTCTTAGAGTTCCCATCTGCATCTGCACATGTCTGATTTACAGCATGAACTTAATAAACAAAAGGTAAACAATACCCTTGAATATAAAGACGCACGGATATTAAAGGTTATTTTTCCATACATAAGATTACTTTCAAGTCAAGATAAAACATTGTTGAAACAATATAGTTTTTGTATTGCGTCATAATAGCATACGATGAAAAACAGCTATTCAGCGTAAAACATATAAAGAATGTGTCAATATTTTTAAGAACGGACAGATGTTATGCGATGGATTTCAAAACCGAATTAATACTTTTGAATCTGAATACATATTCATTTATTGCATATAGACTCTAAAAAATGAAAAACGAAATTATGTTACTTCTTATGGTTATTCTCAAGTATTGCTAATACACAAGTAGAGCTACGTTACCGTTTTAAAGATATACAATTTAAACGTCCAACGTTCCTAACATCTTATAACAAGCAGCTTTAGATATTGGTAAACGATTTACCCGCACACATTTTATGACATGGTTAATATTCTAATAAAAATAAATGTTTGGTTTGAAACTTCTTTAAACAGTTGATAAGAATTCTTTCAAATTAAGATGCATGTAGATGCATATTCAAACTTTTTTACGGAATCTTAGCCAAAAAAGGATACCGAACGTTTCCAAATTTGGAAAGCACAATTCTTTCAAGGGGTAGCATCGAATTCAGCACAAATGTGGTAGAAAGAAAACGTATTTCAAACAAAATCTTGAAATAAATAAATATATAAATGGTAAAGGGGAAACAATGACTCTCTCATTCATTCATGTTGACTTCCTTGTAGTCTAACGCAGTTATTAGATATATATGAAACACTAGATTCACCTTTTAGAAATATTATTATTTTTAGATATCTACTTTATAGGCCATAGGCCTAAAATGCAATAAACAATCTGAATATGAATCTAACCACACTGTTATGTAACCTATATAAATAGTTCGTTACCTAGCTCCTGTACAGTAACGGGGTTATCTGTGCTGGTGTGTACATTCACGACCAGTGGGTTCCTTGACGAATGTTGTCCAGTGCCGAGATACCACACAACGCCTATCAGCGAGTTAACGACCATATCAATCGGTAACAGTTCGACGGGTGTTTCTGCCTTACCCGCTATATGCCGAATAACGCCATGACTTACCTATTTATGAAAATGATACATTATAAAATTACATAACCTTATTGACTAATGGATTTTATAAGATATAAAAAAAGAACTTTTTGCCCAATGAATTGAAATAATGAATCATGATTGCTTGCCCTTTTTCTTTAGTCCTTCTTATACTTTGAGGACTTTAGTATGTAACGCTGTATCAAGACGATAGGGCATATAATCACCCTTCCTTAGTGTTCACAATACACTAGACAATTGAAACGTTTGAGGCCCGAACATAGAAGCAATCTAAAGTCAATCTTGATTTAAGCGACCACAGAAACAGGAGATATATCCGTCGTATAAGATGTCTAAAGGCTTACTACTGACGAAAGTCATTCAGATAACTCGGGTATGAACTTTCTGAATGCCCTGCGTCTTGTATTAGAATAGCGTTAATCTGAATAATTGTCCATAATTGTTAATAAGGGAAACGTTTTCTCATCATCACCTGTTGTAATATACCACAATATCCTCCAGTTCCGAAGGTCCACACTGGATATGGTTCGTGTAGTGCTGGGGTTATGAAGCAGGGTCGGAATACGGCCGTCGGCGCCTTCATCTCTTCCTGCGTCAAGACGTTTTCTGAGACAGTCTTACAATAAACATACTCGCTTGGAATGGGTCCCATTAAAGCCTTCTTTGTTTGCTTTAGATATTCGTCATTGTTGTTTCTATATGAAGTAAGAAATCATTGGACAAGTTAGCATGTTTAAAGAGTTTTGACACGACGTTTTCTGAGACAGTCTTACAATACACATACTCGCTTGTAATGGGTCACATTAATCATGTTTTGTTCCTTTTAAGATGGTCTTAATTGTTGCTTCTCTATGAAGGAGGTAATTATCCGAATAAATGACTTTTTAGCTCAAATTAGAGAAGTCGAGGCGAAACTAGAATGCATGTTGCATCGAGAAGTATCTACATATATGTTTTGCGTTGATGTTCCTTTCCAAATCATACAAAATGTTTCCTATGAAACATATAGATACCTTCTGATGCACAATATTATTCACGGATTTGGAGACTGTAATTCATTGTTGTTGTCGTGGTTGAGGGTTTATAAGGGTTTGTCGGTTCCAACAATATAAGGGTTAAGGACATTCTCTAGTTTTATAATAAAATAATCCCTGCATAGACTTTTCTAAATTTTCGTTATTTGAAATTATATTGTTAATTCAAAAATGAAAAAGAAAAATGCAGGTCGATCTGGTTTTTTGTTTTGTTTTTTTTTTTGGAAAATGACAGTTTCCATGATAACCGTTTCGGGCAAAAAGGTCAAAATGACTCTTCCTTCTTCAAAGGTAATGAAATAATTTCTTGAAGGTTTATCAACACAAAAAACATGAATTCATATATTCAATACCTTATACTTCAACGTTATTTTAAATTATAACAATCTGAACAATTTTTGTAATCCAAATCAGTTTTTCAAATTTTAGTATTCGACAAAAAACAATGACAATTGACATGTATATTACGAATAAATGAAGATATTTAAATAATCGTTTCATAGAATTTTCTTCCTTTTCAGTATCTGAAGTAAAATTTATTTTTGAAATACAAAAAGCAAAATAAAGTATATGATGACGAGTTAGTTTTTCTGTAAATGATAAGTTTCCATGGTAACCGTATTTGAAAATCATTTATAAAAACGATTAAAATAACTTGAAACTTGAAAAGTAGACGCTTGGGGCTTGATATGAATAAGAAATATATTATAATATTATAATAGTGATTTTTAACGATAAAATAATTATTAATTGATAAAAATTGCATACAGTAAATTTTATCCGAATAAAAACGTGTATTTGACTACTATGCAAGTACCCCTTCGGTAACAGGTTATTATCTTTCTTGGATGCGCAGATGAAGTGCGCAGAAAAAACTCCCGAGAACGTCTTTAGCAAAAAGCAAAAATAAATATTCATAATACTCACTGTACGATATCAATAAGTTTGTCAGGACTTTTGAATTCGTGATAAACCTTTTCTTCGACATGTTCCAGATGCATATTGTTGAACGAAGTAGACACGTGTACATATGCCTGTAATCCAAACATGAGTTATCTAAAAACCTAAGTAGTTCTCTAAAGCAGTGCGTCCAAGTCTTGATAGATTTGTGGTTAAGAGTTTACCATGAATATGATATGTTAACATATATATGCGCACTAAGAGAGTGTTTGATTCTGAGCATGTTTAGCAAAGGGAATAACTTTCGCTTTAAAAGTCCATAAACGGATTCCTTTTTCCGCAACCAAATGGATGACTAACGTTTTACAAGGTTGACAATGTTAAGCTTGTTGATGACATCAGGTCTTTATAATTGCCGCAGTTTTTCGGTTGATACTCATCAACCATGACTCCAATTTTCATATACGTTGATTGTGGAAGTAGTGACACCAGTACCTTGAACGTCAGAGTTCATCAGAAAGTTTATGAAGAAAATTTGAAGTCGATGTTTCATATAACATGCGGAAATTATTTTGTGTTTAGACTGCAACGCATTTTGGGGCAAAGTCAGTGATTTGCGCTGAAACGAGGCTCTCGATGTAAAGTTATGTTGTTTACTTACACACAGGTTTCTGCATTTCTTTCCGAATCGAAATACATTTCTTGACACCAAGACATTGGCTTCGACGGAGACCCTGCAAATAGTGTAAAAGAAAGGCGATTGTGTGAACGAATAAAAGTAATTCTATATCAATGTCGTATGTGCTTGGTTCCTTTTACAGGGAATCGAACACCATGCATGCCCAGAAAGAGTGAGAACCTTAACTCGAGAGTTGCTTAAAGTAATTGACCATTAGTACAAATGGCGTGTTCGACTTAAACCAATATAACTAGCTTAACGCAGTAATGGCTTAAGTACATGTGTTGTTTACTTTGTATTGGTACAATTAACTCTGCTAAATATTTTTTTCAACGTTATAATTTTCTCATATAATTGAACAATACTTTACAGGGACGTCGAAATCTAGTTTTGATTTACTTGTCTGTAAGTACCGAGTCTTTTTAAAAGCACGTGTCCGTACGGTGGTTATATTGTGAATTTTAGTAAAAGTTTAAGCTAAGCAAAATGAACAATGTTTTTGCCACCCCTGCCTTACCTTAGAGGTGGCGCCAGATGTATGAAGGCGGCACTATGTACTATCACTGACACATTATCTACTATCTTCTCATAGAGGTCGCCCCTCAATCCGAGATCATCTAGCACTAGGTCTCCATCAAACGGAACGATTCGATTTCCAAACTCTGGATTCGTCTGCCTCACCCTGTCGAACACCTTCAATATATGAAATGTTAAACATGTACATACGTTACTTATAAATGCTTTTTCAATGACCTTTATACAAAGTTTCTTTAAATGCAAATAGTATAACAAGAAAGACTAATTTGTTGTTTATCAAGTGTCTTAGAACTCAATGACAAAAGACGCCCTACACGTCAGTGCAGTTCTTGCACAATAGCTCGACCAAAAAACAATCGTCACAAGTATTGCACCTTAATTGTTTGTGAAATTGTTTAAACATTGATAAGTAAAATAACATAGACGTTAATTGCAAAAAAGCCAATGAGAAAAGAATAAACCAACTTAATAATCAGATGTTTAGTCAAATGTAATAAGACATTCTTGCCCTATATTGTGTACTTATTATCTCTGATGTTTAGATATTAAGCACTTTTTTCGCATTACTTTTTGTATGTTTACAATTATGTATTTACATGTATTGTCCATTATTTAACGTATGTGTTTATGTTGTAATTACGATGAACCTTAACAGTTCAAGTCATGAAATATCCTCTTCTGTTCAGTTCTGTTTGTTTGAATCGTATGACTCATTGCACGGACATCGAGAAAAACAAATGTGAAGGTGAAATTAACATCAACTGTCACGTCCGAATCCCATAAAGATTCAAGAAGATAAAGAGCTATTTTGAGAAATATATCCAATTATTTTCGGCTATGTCGTGAACTACCTTTTAAACTTCATGAGCTTTTAATGTCTTTACCCTTCGTCATAAGTTGACAATTAATGTTATCGTGGTCAATCTATTCTTCGGCGATTTGCCCGTATGACTCGACGAGTAAGTCTAAATACAGGGGCTTTTGTGGTTAGTGTATGGAAATTGAAATCACAAGACCCCTGTCTACGTGGGTTTAAATCCCGGAATTTGTTATTGCATGCGAGGTATGAGAGGCAGTCTTGACTAAATTACGGAATACCAATAGTTAAACCCATTACCAAACAATAACGACATTTGACCACTGTGTTGCAGACGACTCTGGAAACATTGTGAGAAGAGGAGAAATTGCTCGTGACGAGCAATTTCTACATTTCCCACAAGGTTTTATACTCTATCAGAAGATTATTCTCCAACTTCATCTCATTTTGAAATGTTGTCAGCAAACTCTTTCAATTTAGGACGGTCGAACATTTGGCGTTTGGTAAAGTGTTAACACGGTTCAACCAGCACGTATGGGCACTGGAACTGGTATTGGAACTGTTAACCTCCAGTGTCGGGCACTACAACATATTTTAAATAATGAGGACGCGATCAGTTGTCAGTTACCTGAAGAAAATTAGTGTCTGAAAGCGAATGATTAAGCTCAACCAAAAGTAGAGGTACGCAACGTACACCGCGTACGTTGCTTGACTTCGAGGGAAAGCCAACCATTTTACCGCACCGCAAATTAAAGCTGACTTTTACAGCAAAACTGTATAAGTGGTATTTATACATAAACCATATTAACATCACAGTGAAAAAAGTGCAGTCATCCTACCTTTTCCTGCAGAAGATTCCTAAGTCTCTGTTGTGTATCGCCGTGTCTGTTCGGTCTGATGGACACGTATATCGTTCCTATTTCCGGACAACTCCTCAGCAGCTTTTCCACGAATCCTTGCCCGAGGAAGCCCGTACACCCCGTTACGAGAATGGATCTTCCCTTAAAGAACTCCGGAATTGACACTGGCGATTCAGAACTGTAGAACATCCTGTGTTTAAGAAGAGATACTCTCCTACCACACGTTCGCAAAAGTGACATATTTACACTGGCTGACAATAAGTTGTGCTGTGACTACGGTGTTTTTTTCTGCTTTTATATACGCCATTTTGTCTGATCATCCGTGAAGAAATAGCTGTATTTACCTCATCCGGCTATTTTAGATCGCAAAGCTACATTAAGTACTCACTCATATGAGTTAAAAAACATACATGTCGATAAGGAATCCTAAATGAAGGTGGTCCGTTATTCAGGCGACCCTATAAACGGGTATAGATTCCTTTGCTTTGATAAAGTGACAACAGACGGGGAGATCATGTGATCAATGTTAACGATAGAAATAAATTGAAAGAGGCGGCGCCGGTGACTTAACAACTAAACATGTGTGTTTCAGCAGATTACTTTTGTTTTACCCTATTAAATATACCCCATGTGCAAACAATCAGTGTTCCGCAATCGCCGGTTAAGACTATTTCTGATTTGGCCGTGCTGTCCGCTCTAAGACTTTACAGAGAATTCCGAGTCGAGGGTGTTTATATGGGTCAAAATGGACACAACAATCACCGGCGGCTGCGGAAATTTGGTCGTTGGAACATGGCGTATATGAGGTAGTGGAGAACAACAGTAATCCGTCCTTAACCATACAGAAACTATATAGATCATTTGTACTGCAGATATTGCAAACAGTTTACACATATTTATTTCGAAAACAACGAGCTAAACTTATGATAAGAGATGGTATGTTCAAGTCTCGTGTAAAACACATGGCAAGGAAGAACCACTGATTGAGGAACTAATACTCTTCCACGTTGTTAATTTTTTTATTAACTTTATCTATTACGTTTCCTTGCTCCAGACAAGGGAATGGGCAAACGGACAACCATTTTTCCACGTTGTCGCTTTTTTTATTCTCTTCATCTAATATGTTTCCCAGACGAGGGAATGGGCAAATTGAATTTATGATTTCGCCAAGGGCAAACCGATCCAACGTCGTGTTTCCTCAGTGATGTATAGGTAATTACGCAAATCGAGTGCCACTTAGATACCTCTGGATATTTTCAACCTGTCAAGTGCACAATGTAATCGATAATCTGCATTTCATATTTGTCTGTGTTTTCGTAAAAAGAAAAAAAACAAATTGCTTGTAACATACATGATTTGACACTTTTCTTCATCTCTGGTTAGATTAAAGATCCATGAAAGGATATGAGTACACATTAATAACTGGAAAAAGATATGGATGTCTTTGTTGTGTTCTTAAAAGTCATGAAAATTAATTTATGAATACTGCGATACCCTTTTTAATAAACTCATTAAACGGAAGTTATTTCGTGCTTAAATTATGTTGTCTCCAATTAAATCATGTTTATTAACACTTAGTTTGTTAACAAACAGTTTCCGACAGATTCCGTTTTCCTATTCGGAGAAGACCGAATACGAATTCTCATTGGTCTGTTAGATGATTTACAAATCACCTACCGGATCAAAGGTAAAGAAACTGACAATACAAATAATTAGAGTTAGCGACGATGCTTGACGTGACAAATAAATTCATATCATTTTCTGTCTTAAAACATGTCGATGGTTCAGCGCAATACTATAGTCACTGCTTCATGTTTGTACATATCGAGAGTAGTCAAGGTAAATCGAAGATAACGAACATTTACGAAAATTCAAACTCGTTATCATGTTTAAAAATTAAAAAACTGGCTGATATGGGTTATGTCTCGACGACTTTCTTGTTCTTGTTGTACTGATGGGGTTCCTTCACTGATAAGTATCAGCATCTGACCAAAAGACTAACCAATATATAGGTATAGCTTGATAAAGCATTCATCTCCTTTCATGAGCTTTTAAAGTGTTATCCCAAACGCAGACATCTTAATGTGGTTGTATTACCTAGTCTGGAATACATCGGGTACCGTGTTATTAAACATTTTATGATACAGTTTAAAACAACATTTTCTCTTATATCAATATTGGGCCTAACAATAGTAATAGTAACACATCATTTGAATCATCTCTCTGAGACGCTTCGAAATGACGTGTCACATGACTATTTTATGCTTATTTTTAAGATACTATCTATATGTGTCATATTCGACTTACGCAAATATTTTCCTTAAGTCGTTTAGTAAGACAGTACTCTGTAGGACCTCATACTAAGATGTACTGTTCGAATATATGCCGAATGAACATAACAGAACCAATGTCCTGTATATATATATACATCCCTGAAGATTCAATGGATAGATACGTTTAATCAAAATATCCTTAAAACAAGCTGTGAAAAAGAATTTAGTAACATTTTCGGATTTTCCCGCGTTAGTCATCGTCAGTGTGCGAGAAATAGTGCAACTGGTTTTAACCCTTAGAATGCTGGATACTTTTTTTTCAAACGATTTTTGTGTCGTCTGCTTTCCGAAACTTTAAACAGTTGCTTAATTTTATTGAGAAAAGATACTCAGAGCAGCAAACATGTTAGATCACACGCCAGTCGCCAATTAATTTGGCGGCTTGCTTTAATCCAACCTTTTTGCATAAGCATGAAAACCCATTATTTTGTATATGTATGTATCTTATTATTTATGTATCTTATTATTCACATGCAGCAGCAACCTGGATAGGTTGACAGTCTACCTAAATAAGCTGACATTGTATGGTGAAATAAAGTTATGGTGGATGAATGCTTATCGTGAGAATTTTTTTCTTTGCTGCATCAACATTCTTACAGTGATAAGTGCGTTTATAATGAAAGTATAGACATAAAGTGAGTTTCGTTAAATCTTCCAGATAAGGCTGTCGTTATCCAGGTTATTCTGATCTTGTTAACAAAAAATCTTTTAATGTATGTCATATTGACTTCATCAAAGGTCTTAAAAGTACTTGCGTAGACATGCATCGAACCCATTGGCCATATTTAACATGCTACAAACGGAGCTAAAAGGCCTCAACCGAAAATATCTGGTGTACTTCAAAAGGGCAACAACCTATTTTGTATATGATCGAATTATCTCAAGGGGTTACCTCCCTTAACTGGAAATTATATTGATGTTGTAAAGCTAATGGGTCGGAGTTTTCTTGACCTGAAAAAATATATGTAAATAATAAGTCTTCATTTATGCAAACAAAATGTTTGGAATTTAAACAACTATTTATTCCTATACCGTTGTAAGAGTGTGCAAACATTTCTTCGTAAGACTTTTTGTTACGATGAAGAGATGAACTGCATCAAACTCCTCACAGTGATCTACCTTTATGGGGTTGTTCACTGCCATCACAAATGGCACATGACCACCTACTTAGAAACGAAAATAGCGTTAAAAGATGGCAGCGAAACTAAATCAAAGGCCAGAATGGCCTGAACTGCGTCGCAGTATGGTCTGAGAGGTTTGTGCGTACGAATGGATTTGAAAGAAATCTAAGGGATTTTTGAAGACAAACCAACACATTTCTGTTGAATAGCAGAAATCAAAATAGAAGTAAAAAAAGACATGTCCCAGTACTCCAGTGGTACTCAAACCCAATGCTCTAATTAAATGAAAAAGTATTATTCCAGTTATCAACAAAATAGATATTGTAGACGAAAACAAGCATTTTTAGTTAAGATACCAATCTACAAGGGGCCACAGTCACAAGTTATTTAAGAAACACTGCAGCACAAATACAGCTTTGAACAGTCAGAGATCATTGAACAGTTTTAAAAGTGCATTAAATATATATTGGGTTAAATGCCATATCAAAGGCATGCCCGAGTGTTACGAACAGGAACACAAGAAAAGAGTAGATCAAAAAGGATCGGAGAGATGCAAGTCTAAAAAATGATCTTAACAACAAAGTAAACAATCATACACTCTAATCTGGGTGGTTTTTTTTATCTACTCAACAATACCTACATTTAGTGTTTCTTCCAGGATTTGAAACAATAGAGGTATTTCACCAATACAATGGGCAAAAGGTGATAATAGATCTTCTTTTTCATTTTGCCATTGAAAAATGCACATGCTCACTTCATGGTCAGTAATGGTAACGAAAAACACGGTGTATTTCCCGGCTATACATCAGGCAATATTTCTTTTTCTTTCTTATAATGAAAAAATGACAGATTTTTTGTTTAGTATGAACCGTCCTGTTCAATTACAAAATCAACTTTCAAATTAAAGTAACGGCTTAAATGTGATAATTAATGTCGTTTTTTATTTCATAACAATATCACTGCAAATAATCGGGAGCCGTATTTTCACTTCACTAAGCGTACTGGTTCCCAACCCTCTGGTAACCAAACAAACGAATCGGAAACCTATTACTGAAATTGGGTCATGGGTTTATGAAACAAAATAAAATCGCTGATAATTATCAGTTTACCTTCATGAATGTTTCTAAGCCGTTTCTGGCACAATGGCTGTTGTTAAAAGAAGTTTGCAAATCATAAAAAATAGGGACTTTGTTCTGCACTGTGTAAAAAAATACTGGGGATTCCTTTAAAGATGGGGGAAATCCCACGGCCTAGATACGTGTGCTGTGGGAACGTGTCAAGACGGCCCAATGTCAAAACGTCCCGGAGATCGATGAGAACGGCCATGGAATGGTCAAAACGGCCCAATTGTTGTTTTTTCAATCAGTCAAAACGGCCCAAATAAGGTTAACACTGTTTTAACACTTTAAACCGAAAATTTTGCCGTTTTGACTTATTTCGGGCCGTTTTGAACGTAGGACATTTTGACATCGGGCCGTTTCGACTGTAATCCGGTGCCGCTAGATACCTTCTTCTAGAAGTTCTAGGATGTTTGGAAATTAACGCGGATAGTTTGCATTACCTTTTATCACCATCCTGCACATCACAGACGCATCCAAAACAAACCAAGGAAAAAATAGTTATTTAAAAAAATGACGATTTAATTTGATAAGAATTCACGCAATTATAGATAACAATCAACATAGAAGTTGTAACTACTTTCTTTTTCTCGGCGGTGATTAAGCCCCTATAGGTAAAGAAGGATTCCGTACGATCACTATATACGCTTTCGCGCATGCGCGCGACACGTATAAAAATTGTAATCCATTTGTCCTTTATTGATAAACAAAACAAAATTTGTTTTCAACTTAAATGGTCAGAAATCAATACAACAAGATATTGTTACTAAAGTAACTAAGATATCCGGTAATCTCTTAACAAAACAGCATCATTTGATTTACATCCAAATCTGGATGAAACATCTTGTGCTGGCAGTGATCGATGCCGCGTAGCAAGGGGAGATTACTGTGAGGAGTTTGGAACTGCATATGGGGATACGCACATGGTGAGATAACTCGACAAGGACACAATAAACCTGTAAAGGAAGGTTCCGTCCCTTGGTACATTTAGGCGTTGTGGACTTCGGCCATTGTAAATACGTCGTTGTACATGTATAAATCAATATATTAGGCGGAGTAACATTTGAAGATATATTTTCATTTATAGCTTAAGTTCGTGTTTTACACTAATCCATTTCAATTTAATGTTCTTTTTTCTAATTTTGTGTAATTATGTAAAGTCCCTCCATATTATGACACACCAAACAAACTTCAATGAGAGTTTATTCGAGTACTTTTGAAATAAGGATGATGTAATCAGCTTTTATCTTACTTTCAACTAGATTTATTTAATCAATGGATCCCAAGACAGATTTACCCTCTTTACAGCCGGACCGCTTGATTTGACAAATTTTATATGAACCTATAAACAGCTTGAATACGTCAATCATAACCATACAAAATAGCTTTTATTTAAATGTTTTTTCTCGCACATGCTTCGTTCCAAAAGCTTAACATTGTGTCTCGTAATAATACAAGATCATTGCTGATACTTGATATTCATGATATATGATAAGTTTAAAAAACCAAACCATTTTCCTCTCAAAAGGAAAACTGTGTTTGTTTAATTAATCGTTTAAATAATCGTTCGAGTTACACCATTAGGAAATGACGGATTTATTTCCTCTAACCCATATATTGCTGGAACCGACTTCATGCCTTTGCAAACAGGTTTGATCACCCGCCAAGTAATATGAAAAGGCATGTTCTTATAAATACTTAAACGAAAACATGCTAAAGAGAGACAAACGACAATAGGTGGACACCTATCGTAGTTTTATGTTGGAACAAACTTCATTTGATTCCAAGGCGTTATTTAGTCTTGTTGAATTGAGCAATCGTTAAGACTGTTCAAAATACAATAATGCAAAGGCATTACCAACAGACTTGCACCATTTCCCGGGAATTGGATAATACATTTCACCGTGTCCAATGCAGACTTCCGTGATGCTAGAACAAAGCGTTGATGGTTTAATCAATAGCTGGTCATTCCCTGATAAGTCGAAGCGATTGGAGAGGATATTTTCCTTCTGCGTTTATCCACAAGAGTCTCCGATTATGACGAATGGGGGCGATTTGGATCTGGCGTATTTCGTGAAAACAAGCGAACGAGCGTGTGTCGTACGAATTGTCTGAATGTAAACAATTAGACCCTTCATGAGCGTGTGACGTCGACTTAACCACGTGTCAGTAAGAGCGAACTACAGCCAGCGGGACAAAACGACTCACAAGCTCCTCACAGTGATCTTCCTTCGTAGGTTTGGTCACTGTCACCACATATGTACTATGACCATCTGCTTAGAAACGAAAATGATAGCGCTGACACCCCCATAATAATCCATTTGTGATCTATTTTTAACGAAAACGAAAAAAAATCTAAATGAGCTGTTCTGAAATTAAAACAAGACGATAGTATTAATACATTAAAGACTATATCCGGTAAGAACTTGAAAAGAAAACATCATTTGAATTTCATCCAAATCTGTTTGAAAATCTGGATTTAACAGTTATCGATGCAGTGAGTGCAGCAACGGGCGGCTACTGTGGGGAGTTTGACCCACTCATGGTGTAACCGGAACAACTTTTAAAAATAGATCTTACAACGAACAACTTGACACTTTTTAATCTCGATTACAACCATGTATGCAGTGTTCTTGCGTATATTTCTAAGCATCTTTATGTATCTAGTAGACAGAGATCAAAGAATATTGGCGTCTTGCCTGTGATCTAACCTGTTGGCTACTCTGAGTTTCTTCCCTCATCAAAAGCAAGCAAATATGTAATGTTTTGGAAAGCAGACACAAATTCTATCTTTAGAAAATCACCCCACATTCGAAGTGTTAAAATCTTTTATAGTCGGCGCAATTTCGAAATAGAAAACAAGGTGAGTTAACAACTGATCAGCCATATCGTGGACGTCAATTACTCGTGCCGTGCCGTAAGTCTTTCTAAAAAGGTAAATGTCCTTAATTACTGGATGATTTCTCCCATGAACACAATGATTAAACGCTACTGAATGGTGTTTGATAGATATTTGACATTAGAAAGGAAATAATCTAATCCGGCTGACACACTTGAGACTGATATTTCATTTCGAACTAGTTACCGACATCAGGATCACTTATGGAACAATAAATATTTTGTCAGCGATATTGGTGAAGTGATAGACCCACGGCCTTTTGTTTGATTCCATTTAGGCAAGGTAAACATTGCCGGGAATAGCCAACAAATCGGCGCGAGTACTGGTTTCTTATCCAACAAGCAGCCATCGAGAGTGAATTCAATAGGCGTCAAATTTCCGCCACAACCAATGTAAAATAAATAAGTGTAACATGGTCTTTTTTTCTTCCTTTTTCGTAATTTGAAGGTGGTGGTTGTTTGGGTCGGGTTTCATTAAAGCGCTTATTATCCGTCATTTACTTTCTTTAAATGCAGTCCAAAGCGAATCGTGTTGTTAGTTTTAACTTGTCAATTCTACATTGATTGCAAAATAAACGGGTATAAACTAATAAGGTTTATTATTATAAGCGCCTAACAATGAGTTTGTCGACGGAAACCTCTATCGGGAAGGACCTAATGTAGTTAAAACGTTTAAAGACAGACTAAGTTTGCGTGAAAGTAATCCTAATTCAATTAAGAAGTTTAAGATCAAAATAATATCGGAAATAGTGTATTTGCGCCAACTGAAACATATCTTCGACATGGCAGAATTAAGCAAATTTTTGAAAGATGTATTTTTATGTTTTTACAAGGAGAAGATGCAATACATGTAAATTTTAAGGATCATTCTATAAATGCGACATTCTCCCTCTGAGTCAGAAAAAGTTATTACAAAGATCTTTGATTTAACTCCCTCAAACGTTTTCTGGAGAACTTTTTACACTTGGAAAAGGCTACATTTTAAACTAAAAAGAAAGAAGAAATAAACTTGGTTACACTAGGTATTTACCAGAATAGAACACACATATCTTATTAGAACTCAAGGATATTAGCTCATTGTTCTTGAAAACTACAATTAACTGCATTACAATGTAATTTATATACCGATGCTACAGAAGAAATTACGTGTGGTCAAAGGAGTTTCGTCTTCAAATCCCAGTTCCTTGAAAGTCAATATATTAAAGATGTGTCTAAAAAATGAAACTTAAAACCATACTAGCGCTAAGAAAAACTGCAAAATTGGGTAATATGAGTAATAAATTATGATAGAATATGTTGAAACATAGCGAATAACCACAAGATCATGACAAGATAACGCCTACACTATTTATTGTCAATTTCCAAAGTGCCACTTTATCAAATTTGGTGCCCACCAATTTAAATTCATTGTTTACATTCGACTACCAGCTAAATTAGCAAGGATACCTGGAAATATTGAATGGCAATCAACTGGTTAGGAAAATCAAGTGAAACATGTAAAAATTCTGTAATTTATCCAATATTAACAATGTGAACATTCAAAATGGAGAACCTCTTGGGTTTTATTGGTTCCAAAGGTTTCTCAGTTGACCTTGTTTTATCGCTGATTGTAAACAAACCGTATTGTATTCATTATTTCAAAAGCATAATTTACAATTATTCATTTTCAATTATTTTAGAGCTTTCAAAATTAAAGTGTAAATGAACGCAATTATGGCTTTAACTAAATGTACTTCCCTTTTGTCACACTACTTTGAAAAGTGATTTGTAGCAGGTGCAAGAAAGTGAGGCAAATCGAGAAAGATGTTAGTAGCTCAATTAGTCACTAGTCTGGAAATTTAGGGGTACCGAGCTTTAACTCCTGCATGGTCAATATTCCTCCCCGAAATTAGGCGAATCAAACCTACTGATTTTGTTGGAGACAAGAAATGAACATAACAAAACAAAATCGATACATCTAAGCCATCTTTTTTTCTTTTTGTGTAATTAATTTTGTAACAACCTTGAAATATATTTGTTTTCATAATTTCTTTTTGCACCAACCAGTTTAATAACGTTTGTCAAGTTGACAACAATTCGTACTTCATATACGCTGTAGAAGTCATTATAAAAGTATATTCTGTTCTGTTCTTGAACTAAGGGTACGCTTGAGAATTAGCTAACCAAATGTTTACCACCAAAAACCAATAAATAATCCACACATGTGTACGTCTTCATTATGGCAACATACTTACTTTCCAATTTTACGATGATTTATAATAAACGGCAAAATAGAGGGAAATAACGATGCTGCACAACGCGTAAATGGGTTGTGATGGTGTCTTGGGAAATGCGTCAGATTTTCTCAGAAGTTTGATTTGTCTTTAAACTGTTTAAAGTTCTGGTTAGCAACGTTTAAATGCACTAAATCAGAAATGTGTGCTCCTGGGGTTTATCCACGTTGAAATGCTGATATTTACAATTGATTTCACTAAACCAAATCCCTTTTTCAATTACATTTCTTTAAGCTCGCTTAGATTCCGTAATCTCGTCAAAGAATGTGAACTGAGCCATTGCGTCTGTCATTGCTTCTTTGCGAAAGCCGGTTTATATAAATAAACACAATAAATAAACACAGGAGTTCCAAAATACACACCTTGTTAACGTCAGGTGACCTGAGCGGTTAAACCTTTCCGATGACACCATCGCTTTAAAGGTGCTGATTCACATTTGAGGTAATTTGTATAGAGTGATTGAAACAAAGTGTCGTTTTGTATGGTTGTATGATATACAATATAAAGGAACAATTGAAAGCATAATCAATTCAAGAAGCGTCAATATATATACATGTGTACAGTCTATAAGCGAACATTCTGAAAAACAGTTGCAACACTTTTGAATTTGATTTTATACTACTTTACTGTTTGCATCATCTAAAACCTAAATTAAACCGGATTTTGCTTCGGAAAGGGATTGTCTCCGGTGCGTCTTATACAACAGCATATATGTTGAACAGTTTTAACCCTTTACCAAACAAAATTCTCGACTGTCCCAAATTGAAAGAGATTGCAGACGACATTTCAAAATGTGATAAAATTGAAAAAGTAATCTTCTGATAGGGCAGAAAATATTGTGGCAAAAGGGGAAATTGCTCGTTCAGAGCAATGACTCCTTTTCCCACAATGTTTTCCAGAATCATCTGCTAAGTCAAATGTCGTTATTCTTTGGTAATGGGTTAGAGAAATTAAGGTTAAACTTCCAAAATTCCTCACAACAGTTCACTCCTTAACTTTTGTATTGCTTTTGAGGAAAGTTAACAGAGAAAATCACTCTGGAGGAATTTATTCATGAAATCTGGCCGCCCTCCAAATCCGATTGTATATGATGTTCAAAGAGTGAACTAGACGGTATTGGCATTCAAATCGATCAATAAGGCGGACGCTTCGCTGGAAGTTTATTTGGGTTCACGGCATATTCATTCATCACCCATCAGCCCCCACTATTATCATATCCCTTGTTTTATTTGTAAACTGTGATCTGTCATATTGGTTGCTTGTCGTTCCAATCAGTATATTGTGATTTAACCTTTTGAAAATATAATCATGTGATTGATATACGTGCTGAGTTTAGGAAAACGAATCTTCTTACGTTCTTTTTATGTGATTTTGAAATTTATAATTGATATAGGAATAATGGCGCAATCTCACTTTCTTCAAAGAAAGAGTAACCACACGTGTTTGGTCAATTCCATTATCAACATTTGAGACAAGATGACACATGACCATTTACGAGCAGTTTGTCATTGTCTCGTAAAGTTTATCCGTGCTCTAAAATCAGGTTGTGTAAAGTATATATCCATGGTTTTTAAAGGGATCATCAAAAGTCAACAATTTTCTTGCTTTAAACGATATTTCAAACGGTACTCTAGTTAGATAATTGGTAAGAAAGCTTTATATGCAGTGTTACGAACCTATGGTTTCTATCATGAACCTAGCTCGCAACGAGAAAGAAAGATAACCAGCAACAAGTATTACAAACAATAACAAGTTTATTTGATGAATTATAATAGCAGAATGATTATAATACCTGTGACAATCACTTCAAGAACTATGATTAATAAATCCACAGATCCTTTCAATTGTTCTAAGCCCCCCTAGTAACAATCACTTCAAGAACTATAATTAATAAATCCACAGATCCTTTCAATTGTTCTAAGCTCCCCTAGTAAATTCCAACACAAAGTGATGAAGCAGCAACACTCTGTTAAATCACACAATTTTCACAATAACATAGATCAAGTACTTTTTGATAGCATACTACTTTTAGTCACACCAATCAACTCATTGGTTTCTCTTTTATAACCCTATAGAACTTTCAAGTTGCAGCCAGTAAACTTATTCTTGTTAGAACAATCTGGAATAGCTTTAACAATCAAACACACACAGGGCCCCTATAAAGCTATGAAGATTCAGTATTGATTTTTCCAGACCCTTCCAGTTACTTGTTTATTATATAATAATGTTTCAAGAACATTAAAGAATTAAACATCTGACAGAATCCCCCTGATACTTATTTGTTTATTTTGATTAACAAGCATGCACTAGAAGATACTAGGAGAACATGATAAACACCTAAATATAAACATTCTACTCCCTTCTAGACCCTTTAGTGGGAATTCCAACTTCTATGTCACATAGAAATACGAAACAATCTCTCTCTGCAGCGATCAAAACAATAATGAATACAATTCATATGACACCTTCCCCCTTGAAGAGAAAAAGGTTTATGCAATAAAACTTTTTCATAGTTTAAACCTCATCATAATATCAATAACAATATCTTCAGACACACATATTTTCAAATTTTACTAACATTATTTACACACGAGACAGAGCATCAGGTATCAAATTGTCTTTGCCTTTAATGTGTCTTATCTCAAGATTATACTCTTGCAATTGCAAACTCCACCTAAGTAGGCGCTGGTTCTTGTTTTTCATCTTGTGCAAGAAGCTCAATGGATTGTGATCACTGAAGACAACAATCGGAGTGACAGATGAAGAAAGATAAACTTCAAAATGTTGAATTGCAAGAATCAGAGCAAGACACTCCTTTTCAATTGTTGAGTAATTTCTCTGCTGTGGGTTAAATTTTCTAGAGAAGTAACACACAGGGTGATCAACTCCATTGCCGTCCTCTTGCAACAGAACACCACCTGCTCCAACATCACTTGCATCAACTGCTAGCTTGAAAGCTTTGTCAAAGTCCGGAGCTAAGAGAACTGGTGCGCTCATGAGTATGGCTTTAAGTTTGTCAAAAGCTATCTGGCATTTATCATCCGAAACAAATTTCTGTCCCTTTTTAAGGAGATTTGTCAATGGATCTGCTATTATTGAGAAATTATTACAAAATTTCCTGTAATATCCTGCCATACCCAGAAATCGCATCAGTTTTCTTTTACAATTTGGTTCCGGGAACGCATTGATGGCCTGTACCTTTGCATCAATTGGTTTTACCTGGTCATGTCCAACAGTATGTCCAAGAAATGTTACACATGCATGGCAGAATTCACTCTTGGCAAGGTTGATTGTAAGTTTAGCCTCACTCATGCGCTCGAACAAGTTTCTGATGGTTTGTAGAAGTTCATCCCACACGTTGGAATGTATGATGGCGTCGTCAATATATACGTCACAGCCGTCTTGACCAGAAACTACCATGTTAATGAGCCTTTGGAAAGTGGCAGGAGAATTCTTCATTCCAAATGGCATAACTTTATACTGGTAAAGCTGATTCGACGTTACAAAGGCAGATGCTTCCTTTGCTCGATCAGTCAATGGCACTTGCCAAAATCCTTTAAGCAGATCAATTTTGGTCACATATTTTGCATGAGCCACTTTGTCAATAAAATCGTCTTTTCATGGGATTGGATATGAGTCCGTCTTTGTCACAGAGTTCACCTTCCGGAAATCCGTGCACATTCTGTATGATTTATCCGGCTTTGGAACAAGGATACACGGTGAACTCCACTCACTCTGGCTTTTCTCAATCAGATCATTTTCTAACAGATAATCAATTTCTTTCTGAAGATGTTTCCGTTTCTCTGGATTCATTCGGTATGGATGCTGCTTCACAGGTGTCCCATTTTCGTCAATAACAACATCATGGAATATTTTATCTGTCCGTGTTGGAACGTCAGGAAACAAATGTTCATACTCATGTATCAGCTGTTTGAGTTCTTCACTCTCTGCAGGCTCAAGATGTTGGAGTTTCTGATCTAAGTTTTCCAGAATTGTCGAGTCGGTCAATTTTGCTGAACTATCACAGTCAACTCTTTCACTGCTTTCAGTCGTTGAGTTTGGAAGTGATTTTGTCACAGTCACATGTTTTATTAATGAGTCAGTCCTATCATGATATGGTTTTAACATATTAACATGAAACATTTGATTTTGTTTGCGCCTCCCAGGAGTATTGACTTTGTAATTCAAATCACGAACTTTTTCTTTTACAGTATATGGACCAAAATACCTAGCCTGTAATGGTCTTCCAGGAATTGGAAACAGTGCAAGGACCTTGTCACCTGGGGAAAAAACTCTCTCAACTGTATTTTTATCATATCTGCTTTTCATTTTGCTTTGACTAACCTTTAGATTGGACTGAGCAACTTCACAGGCTTTCGTAAGCCTGTTACGAAAGTCTGAGACATATTGCAACAAGTTTAAGTCAAGTGTATCTGTTGAAAGAAATTTCTCTTTCAGGACTTTAAGTGGTCCACGGACAGTGTGTCCAAATACCAGTTCAAAGGGACTGAACCCAAGAGATTCCTGAACAGATTCTCGGACTGCAAATAACAGTAAATGGATACCTTCATCCCAGTCCTTCTCAGAATCAAAGCAATATGACCGAATCATGTTTTTCAATGTTTGGCGGAATCTCTCTAGTGCACCCTGGCTTTCTGGGTGAAATGCAGATGACCTGTACTGTTTTATTCCAAGTTCATACATGACCTGCTGGAATATACCAGACATGAAGTTTGAACCTTGATCTGACTGAACAGATCTTGGAAGGCCAACTAATGTAAAAGATTTCACGAGTGCTTTAACAATGATTTTTGCTTTGATATTTCTTAATGGTATTGCTTCAGGGAACCGTGTTGAAGCACACATGATTGTTAACAAATACTCACATCCCGACCTTGTCTTCGGCAGAGGACCGACACAATCTATGATTATTCGGCTAAAAGGTTCCTCAAAAGCAGGGATGGACTGAAGTGGTGCTTTAGGTATGGTTTGGTTAGGTTTACCTACCATTTGACATGTATGACATGATCTACAGAAAGTTGATACATCTGATTTGAGTCCAGGCCTGTAGAAATGTTCTTATATTTAATGATAGGTTTTATTAACACCTAAATGACCTGACATTGGAGTTTCATGGGCTAAACTTAGTACTTCATTGCGGAATGACCTAGGGATCACAATTTGATGTTTGACCGCCCATTTATCCTCAGCAGGGACTTCAGCGGGTCGCCATTTCCGCATTAATACACCATGTTTAGTGTAGTAACAAACAGGATCTGTTGAAGTTTCTTCTTCATTTACAGCCCTGTCAAAGAGATTTGAAATCTCAGGATCAGCATGTTGTTTTGAAATGAGCTGTGACCTTGACATTGGGTCATGACCTTTTGACTTAAGCTCATGTTGTGAAGGCTGATCAGAATTTGAGGAGTCTGTCTTGTTCTGAGGCAGACGCGGTGTAAGAGATTCTTTAATCTCTGTATCAAAAAACTGACCTATAAAAGTGTCAGCTAGGTCAAAATCTGAAGTTTCATTCTGAATGGCTTTCTTTGCCATGGCTCGAGTAATTGCACAAGAAGGATAGAGTTCAGGTATTTCCTGCTCTATAGGATCTGGAGTTTTATCCAATGATGGTGTGTCAGTTACAAGTGGGTTTACCACAACCTTATCTCCAGCTAGGTCGTTGCCTAGTAATAAATGGACACCTTTAAATGGTAATGAAGAGGTCAAGCCTACAGCCACTGGCCCAGTTACCAAATCAGACTTTAATTGAATATTATGAAGAGGTACATTTACAAATCCACACTCTACCCCTTGAATCAGGACGTCTGAAAGGCAGTATATCTGCCAAAATAAGAGATTCGGAAGCCCCAGTATCCCTTAGTATTTTAACAGGAGTAGGTGGGTTTAAGTCACCATTGAGTGACACAGAACCTTCTATTAAGAATGGTTCAAAAATCTCCATTATAGAGTCAGACTTGGGTATTTTTACCGTTTCAATAGTATCATGTTTGATACATGACTTAGACCGAGACCTTGATGTTGTGAGACCAGTTGGTTTTGACTGATCATTAAACTGCTGTTTCCTTTTTAAGGAATAACAGTCAGAAACAATGTGTCCTAATTTTTTGCAATAGTTACAAAATGGTTTAGAAAAGCGGTTTTGACCTTTGTTTTCATTTGGTGACCTTGGCTTTTGATGATTTTGACTATGAGGTGCTGCAGGGGAAACCCCATAACTAAATTTGGTACTGATCTGTGCAGGAGCGGGCTTGGGCCTATTAGTGAACGAGATCTTGTGAGTAAGAGAGTAGTCATCGGCCACACGAGCAGCTTCTTCAAAATTTTCAACTTGTTTCTCATCCAAAAATGATTAAACATCACTACTAATACAACTTTTGAATTCTTCAACATCCGTTGCCTAAATTTTTCATGATCTTTTTTAATTTTCTTAGATGAACACCATCTATCGAACAACTGTTCCTTCGTACGAGCAAATTCTACATGAGTTTGTCCCGCGTTTCTCCGGCAGTTTCTAAATTTTTGCCGGTAAGCCTTCGGGACCAACTCGTAGCCTTTTAATATTAATTCCTTGACTTTCTCATAATCGGAACTTTGTGCTACTGATAATTGCGTGTAGATCTCTCTAGCTTTACCAGTAAGAACGCTTTGCAACAGCAAAGTCCAGTGCTCCTTGGGCCAATTTAAGTTTTGTGCTACCTTTTCAAAATGCAAAAATTATTTATCAACCTCTTTTTCTTGAAACGGAGGAACTAACCGAATATTTTTTGTGCCATCAACACTAGGAGGTACAGCTGACCGATCTGCCCTTTCTTTAATTTCCATTTCTTTTAGTCTAAATGCCAATTCTCTGTCTTTTTCCTCTTTTTCTATTTGTAATTTTAATTAAAGCATCTCATTTTCTCTTTCCTTCTCTCTTTCCTCAAATTCGAGTCTAATTTTAAGTTCTTTCAGTTTTAAATCTGATTCTGTCTCTTTTATTAAAGAAAGAGCAGCGTCTCCCAAAATGTCTTCATCGACAAAGTATTTAACCAAAGTATTCAAAATTTCTTGTTTGCACATAGACGACTTAACCCTTTACGGTATATAGCGCCGTTCGCCGCCTTATCGATTACCGCATAAAACGCTTTTCGCCGGTATACCTATTACCGTATAAAACCTATTTTGACGGGCTATCGATTACTGCATAGAACGCTTTTTGACAGCTGAAAAATTGATTCAACTTCAACCCTTAATTACACAAATAAAGACACACGTCATTTTCTCCAAAGTTTATTTTCCTATTAAACAAATATGTTTTCTTTCATATACGATGATAAAATCATGGGGTCAAAGTTTAAACTTTTGCTCTAGAGCGAATCTTTTGATAGTGGTCACGCGGCACACTTCTAAAAGAGACGCTATGGGATTGAGATGAAGGGAAATGAAATACCCACCCCCAATAAAACTGAAAGCGGCCTTCGATATCCTGTCATAAAGATCAAAACAATGCCGATTTGTAAAGACTTGATAAGGATTTCCTGCAATTCTTTACAAACTAACACTTTTCTAAAAATATTATCCAATTAAAAAGAACATAGGGCACGCGACCCGTAGACTATTTAATGAGAAGTCTTCCGGTCATAAAAGATCAAAACACTGCCGATTTGTAAAGACTCGATAAGGATTTCATGCAATTCTTTAGTAACTTAACACATTTCTAAAAATACTATCCAATTAAAACGAGAGCATACGGCACGCGACCTGTAAAGGATGTTTATGACACGGAGCTATTGTTCAAAATTTAAAGGCGATTGAAAATCGAGCCGTCAAATAATTGACGTTATAAAGACGGCCTTTTTAAAATATTTAGCCAATTTGGTGTTTCCGATCGCAAGTCGGACATCAATGTAGATTCAGAGCAGTAATTTGATCGTTTTTTATTAAGCCTGAAGATGATGAAATGCTGATAAATATTACCAATTCACGGACAAGCAAATTAGATCATTCCTCCGACTTTGACTACAACTACGAGCTTTTGGTAAATTCATCACCCATGGACACGTATTTTACGGAAATATAAGCATGTTTCGTTGCCAAAATGAGTTGATTTTTACTGTTTTACATTTATAAGAAGGACTAGGTTTAACTCCTTTACAAAGCAATATTGCGCTGAAAAACATTCTTTTATATATTTTGGAAACGGTTTGAATGGGAATTGAAGTAAAACGATTCAGCTTTGTTGAGAAATATGCAAAGACAAAGTATGTATCTCGAGTCATGAACGGTATTTTTCGGCAACAAAATTCCCTGCAATTGATGACAAACGGAAAACAAATTACGGATCTCTCAGGGAGAACACATAAGTCATATTATTAATTTTGATTTTGTATAATTCACACCGTAATATACATTTTCATTGTTTGTTTAATTTTCTACAACTTAATCCTGATATGAATGTATCACTAAATAAAGAAAAAAACATCAACTTAAAGGAAATTTTGTTCTCGTCGTCTTTTATTCTTTGAAAAAATCTATTAGATGAATGTAAAATGCATTAATTTAGGTTTGATTAACAGTACCCCAATCAATAACAATTATCGGAGATAATCCTGTGCAAATAGGTACCCAGGGTGACTAGTTATGTATGCGTTAATGGTCTTCGATAATCGGATGGTTTATAGGCCTTTTCAGAAAGTGTTGTTATCTGCCCTTGAATACTCTTAATCGGAGATACGAAATTTTCGGTAGCTTCCGGTTTAAGACTTCCGGGTATTAAATAATAACAGCTGACATTGAAAACCATAGATAAACTGCTGCGGGTATTTGAACAATGCCGTCGAATATCATGATAGTACAAACTACATTCGAAAAATTATTGACGAGGGGAAATATCAAACTATATCATTACTTTGTGTTTACTCTCTTGCGGACATTTTACCCCGTTTCCCGAGATAAAACAGTGTATGCCAACGCGGTTACAACGTTGCGATCCATTTTAAGTGAGAAGGGTCGATCCTCTGTTTAAACATGAACTAAAGTATAGAATACATGGTAGATATGTTGGATGCTTGCCTCAACTTATGATAACATTATTAAAAATCCATTTTTATTTTCAACATTTTCAAATGATCTTAATTGTAGCATGTTAATGCAAACACAATGATCAGATGATATGAAGCAAGCTGATCAAATCTACTTAATAAATGTTCAACATATTAATGGGACGTTCCATCAAATTATGTCCCATAAGTGTGACAAATAAAAGTTAATTTATAAAAGATTATGGAATTGATTTTATTCATGTTTAATGGTCGGACTTCAACAATAATAACACATACCGAGTCAATGTGATTCCTCTGATTTAAAACATATCCCTACCATTCACTCTACTTAGAATAATTGTTTCTGAGACACTTCAAGCGGGCCAATTTATTCTAAGCTGACTTTACTATGCCAATCAAAATACGATTCCGTCATTATAAAGCAACCAATGGCATGCCTCGAAGCCATAAAACACACGACTGTGTGTCAACTCAACATGATGTGATGCGCGCCTGTGTATTTCGGCAAGCTTCAAAACGATACATATCTTTCACGTCGAGGGTTTTATTGCTTCTTTTATTGGTCAACTGCATAACGTAGGAAATAACATATACGATCTTTTTGATACCCTCTTTATCCGACCAAATGCACACCAACCCTTTATTAGGTTAATTCCATATGTTACCGAGTGTCAGATCGTATTGTTATGTACAAGGTTTATTCCCACTTTGTCTACAGTCTATTTTATCAATTTTCACACCATGTCAGACAGAAGTTCCATCTCACTTACACGTGTAAATTGAGTTGTTTTTGACACTAATTGAGGTGAAAAATCAATCCAACCTATAATCACTTTTTCTATGGAGGGTTGTTGGGAAAGAAAAATATGTATAATGTGTAGATCCAGATAAGAAAAAAAAATAAAATGCAAAAATAGATTATGTATATGGATGAGATATTAATAATGATTATATATATACAAATTATGCAGAGCCACAATTATCTAAATCTTTCTAAGGTACTTTAATCAATAGAAAATGAAAAAAATATTTCTTTAAACTGCAGACCTTTTGGGAAATTCAATCTGTAGACATAAAGGGTTGTAAACGAAATGGGAATTTTACTTATAGACGAAATGGGTGTAGACGCAATGGGAAGTCCTTATGTAGAAAATTCATTTGCCTACGCCCTACGTTTCATATTTGTTGAACCTATATGTCTTGATCTGCCGACATGTATGTTAAGTTCGTTTTGTATTGTTTGACATTGCTCTATATGAAACAAAATCCCTATCGATGCAATTAAATTAAACACGTTTCTTTTATTTGCCATTGCAAAAACAACGGATTATAATGACCTGATAACTATTAGATTCGAAACTTTACACTGCAACTTATCCTTTTACATGAATGGTTTCAATTTTGATTTTACTTTTAGCGTCTTTATTTCGAATTCTTCAAATCATAGACCTCATGTCCGGGTAAAAAAGGTTAAAAATGGTCGCGTAGAAATGTTTTGATTAAATCATAATTATTCAACAATGTCTTGAGTTTTTTTTATAATTATATATCATTAAAATAATTATCTACACATTTGTAATCTCTTTTGAATTCAATGGATTGTTGCCAGTTTTCCTATTTAATTACATTAAAAGGGTCAATTAACAAACTTTGGCTGTCACAAGGATTAAGGGTCTTGCAAATTAACACCAATCTGCCACATCTGCACAATATGATCTAGTCACACCCTTTATTGTTTAGCCGATCGAGAGATAGTGTAATTAACCATTGGCTATCCGAGGTCAATAGTTAACATATTAAAGATCTCCACAACCATGTGTCCCTTGTAATCAGAGAGTGTTATTTGAATGAAGTTTCAACAGGGGGAAAAAACGGACTTGGACTTTCATAGCCCTTCATATTTGGATACGATAAATCATCAAAGGTAGGCTGACAAAGAACCTTATATAACAACTTATTCTCTTTTTAGGTACTTATTATATATGACGAATTTCAATTTAAAGAAAAGAGAAAACATACTTATTGGAGGAACATAACCTCTACACATTATTGACAAAAGTGTTGATGTTTGTTCTATTTTATTTAAAATCCGCAAATCGAATTGAATGCAAATTTGTAATAACATTCTAGAAATATGTTCCATTCATTCTTACCTTACATCAACCAGCCGATCAACACATTTTTTTTATCTGTAAAAGGATTTAATTCAGACAAAAACATATACTTATTTGCCTTTTTTCACATGGAATGTCATGTTTTGACTGAACTGCGGTGCGCTATTCGGGTCTCATTTAATCCAATCTAATTTCCTTTTATAACGAGGCTTGGCAACAACCAACAAAAAAATATTCTGTTAATGTTTTCGTATGTAAATCTTTAAGTTTGGCACATGAAACTTAAAACTTTCAAAAAACGGATCGATAGCGATCGTTTTCTTTGCCTTTGTCCATGTTGGCGTCCATATTCTTCTTTCGAGATTACTACCCGGAAGTTGAGGTATTCCGAATGTGGCCCGATTTTACAAAGGGAGACAAACCACGTTTCTGAAAAGGCCTATACCTATAGTGTCACTGATAAGCCTTATCTCTATACCTTAAAGGGTTAATTTCAGATAAGCCATAATGTTTAGCCAGATTGAGCAAGTCGGTTTTCTTAGCTAAATTCAATTTCTCCTGGGAAGGATCACTAACAAAACTGTTTTTGTCAAAGGACATTTTTACTTGCTGCTGATTAGTACAATATTCAAAACTGTAAATGTAAATTTCTGAAATATAGATCTATCTGTTTCAAAATTAAATTTGCCAATGAAAAATGTTCAATATCCCGGACGAGCCCCCAATTTCTGTTACGAACCTATGGTTTCTATTATGAACCTAGCTCGCAACGAGAAAAGAAAGATAACCAGCAACAAGTATTACAAACAATAACAAGTTTATTTGATGAATCATAATAGCAGAATGATTTTAATTTTTTGTGACAATCACTTCAAGAACTATGATGAATACATCCACAAATCCTTTCAATTGTTCTAAGCTCCCCTAGTAAAAATCACCTCAAGAACTATAATTAATAAATCCACAGATCCTTTCAATTGTTCCAAGCTCCCCTAGTAACAGTCACTTCAAGAACTATAATTAATAAATCCACAGATCCTTTCAATTGTTCTAAGCTCCCCTAGTAAATTCCAACACAAAGTGATGAAACAGCAACACTCTGTTAAATCACACAATTTTCACAATAACATAGATCAAGTACTTTTTGATAGCATACTACTTTTAGTCACACCAATCAACTCATTGGTTTCTCTTTTATAACCCTATAGAACTTTCTAGTTGCAGCCAGTAAACTTATTCTTGTTAGAACAATCTGGAATAGCTTTAACAATCAAACACACACAGGGCCCCTATAAAGCTATGAAGATTCAGTATTGATTTTCCCAGACCCTTCCAGTTACTTGTTTATTATATAATAATGTTTCTAGAACATTAAAGAATTAAACATCTGACAGAATCCTCCTGATACTTATTTGTTTATTTTGATTAACAAGCATGCACTAGAAGATACTAGGAGAACATGATAAACACCTAAATATAAACATTCTACTCCCTTCTAGACTCTTTAGTGGGAATTCCAACTTCTATGTTACATAGAAATACGAAACAATCTCTCTCTGCAGCGATCAAAACAATAATGAATACAATTCATATGACAGCAGAAAGGGATATCCTAAAAGTTGAGTTGACGCAATCGTCAATAGGGGACTTTGCGCCCTATCTAAAATCGGAAGGAAAAATATTAGAATAAAAAGTATCATCGCTTTAAAGTTTCACATCGGAATATGCAATCGATATTGTCTTATAACAATTTATTTCGGGCAATATGGGATCCAAAATCGGAACGATAATATCATTCTAAAGGAACGCATTTCTAGTTTCTCTTTTAATAATGCAAATGCCATTGTCATAAAACGAATCTTTTGGGACGATCTCAATATGTACTTTGACAATAGCAGTACGGTATTTGTTTGTTTCTATCCGTTCACATCTAGTCAAGTATTTAAAGGCTGTTGTTCACAAATGTGAGGAAATTTTGGAAGTAATAATTTCTTTAAAAAAGCACAGAAACTGTACTGGTTTATGATACGCACTGAAGAAAAGTCATTAAAAAATCAATTAATTCGTTTATAATTATTTGAGGTATGTATAAAGTGAATTGATACATATTCTAATCCAAAAGCATACCCCTGGTTTTGAGATCTAGCGCACATCAACTGTACATACTTAAATAAAATGACGCTTCCTTAGTTAATTATGCTTTTAATATCTACTTCTATTTGTATATCAAACAACTATACAAAGTTTATATTGTTTATCGACATTTCATTTTTGACTTTCGAATGTTCTCATCTGTGAATAAGCGCCTTTAGAATGTCACTGTTACTGCATCACAAACCTGTCAAGGAGGACAACTTCAGAGAGAGTATGGTACTGTCAAGTTAACCCAAAGAATGATGGGTAATTTTCTAAAACATAGATTGTTGTGTCGTCTGTTTTCTGAAACCTTACATATCCGCTTAATTTTGGCGAGGAAAGATATATTCATAGTAGCAAACAGGTTAGAGCACAGGTCAGCCGCTAATTTACGTGGCCTGAATGTAATCCCTTCATATAAGCATGTAGTCGGTTCCAGCCCTGTAAGGGTTCAAATACAGTATCTCAAACATGTTCTGCCGACAATGCGGCAGTCTAGCTAGACAAAGACCATAAACCAAATGAGCTCTGACAGTATTTCACCAACGTCTTCCACGTTTGGTGCAAATAACCGGTTCCCTGTAAAAACATATGGCCGTGTGGTAGAAATGTGCAGTAATTAATGGCCCACTATGGCACATCTGTCTGTCTACCATATTTCATTGCGATCGCAATCGATTTGGGAAGGTTAACGTCTACCAAGTTTTGGGTGCAAGCTTGAGTAGGTTTGATCGTTTGTGAGTGAATGTAAGTAGTCCGTAAGATTCTCTAGACAAATCTCTTTAAACAGAGATACAGAGATCGGATGTTTTTCTTTTGAAAACTCGTTTGAAAACTGATCCATCATTTATATTTCCCAACAAGAGTAGTTCAGAAACTGAATTGGAATTGTATCTTCTAAGTGTTATGTGTCTTACGATGCCTTTGATACCATGCTATGTGTCTGTCCTTTCTACCTATTTACGCCAACAGGAACACAGCGCAAGAAACACCCAGCGATAAGCCCAAGTTATTTGCAGCTGTTAAACCATGCAGAACCAATGTTTAGACGTTGGAAAAGTAGTTACCTTGTATTGTTAACTAGTTCACCCAGTTTGACCTATGCTAGCACGTTGACCTTTTTACTGATGTCGTAAGACTTGGCATGTAAATAACCTCAAGAGACGAAAAGTCTTACAAAGACAGCAACTGAGAAAGGCAATGGCTTCACGATAACTAACAAACTTTTCCGGATTTGTATGCGGCTTCCCGGCACTATTGAAAGTCATCCATAAGTACGTGTTTCTAGAATGCAGTGCTAACTTAATTGTCCCAACCCTTATCATTTACACAACCAGGCAGCACTCTTCGAAAGACATACCATGAGCCTGACGGAGTAATGTACGGGAAAATGTTCTCATGAGTCCCATCAAACAAATGTCTGATATCATATAATAATATGAATTAAGGCATTGTCTCTAGACCGCTTTCATAACTCAGTGGAATGAACTTTGGGAAAATCCTTGTATAGTGAATATGCTTTTCGATTTCAATACAAAATACACCTTTGTGGAACATTAAGAATTGGCTAACTTTGGGGAGAAAATACTCATTTTGGCACACAGCTGCCCTCTTTGTCACATTTAGATAGGTCTCATTATGAAAACAAGTCTCCTGCAGACTCCTGGGGCCCGTTTTACTAAACAGTTTACGCTTAAGATTTGCGTAAGTATAAAACAACAAGTCCTTTTATTTCGATATTTGGCAAAGCAATATTGCAAAGTAACACATCATTGGAATCGTCTCTCCGAGACGCTTCCAATGACGTGTCACATTGCAATATTGTACTTTCATTGAAGATACTATCCATGTTAATCAATTATGACTTACGCAAACATTTTCCGTAAGTTGTTTAGTAAAACGGGCCCCTGGTATATTTTTTCTTACGGTATACGTTCTATGCGGGTATAAGTTTAACTTGCTTGTGCTGTGTATGAGGGCCTCTCAATGAGGTATTCATCATATAAGGACAAACTGCTCATGCAATGTCAGAACAACCAAACTATGATATTTAAACAACAAGTCTGTTTCTGCATGAACTCATACAGTATTTTTCACAAAGACATATATTGTAGGTACTGGTTTAAATCATCTTAAGAACAAACAACAGATCATTTGGTGATAAAGAAAAGTCATTTGGGTTAACATCATCAGACAATATTTAACAACATACTCTTCTGCCTGTACATGCTTAGGGACTAACTAAAGTACATTATATAGAAAGCCAATTAGGTCTTTGTTTGAATTGGTCTTAATTGTTCAATGAAAGAGGAGATCCCACATGGACTGCTTTGTTGTAGCCAAAATGCCTTTTTTAAACTTAGAAGTAAAAGAAAATAATTCTATAAATGGGCACTCATATTCGATCAACCTTTGGTAACACATAAAACACTCCTTTTTGTAAATGTGTTTATCTATTAAAGAAAGTAGAAAATAAAACAAAGTATGTAAACCATGATTAATGAAATGTAGTAAAAAGGAATAAGTGAAAACCAGCACACGGCGATCCAAAGCGAAAAGCGCATTACTATCTCACCACCTGAGCCAGGTTAATGGTGCTAGGTAAGTGCACCAAGAATGATTGTAACACTACAGCCTATTCATTTTAGTTGTAAGCGCGATTACAAATTGCTAGAATACGTTTAACGTGTGACGCCACCAGCTATGTCCTGATGAGTAGCGCAGCTTTTTTTATTCCTCGAATTGTTATCGTTTCGATAATCTTTGTTAGACTCAAGCGGAAAATCATAACAAAATGGTTGTATATCTGTACCCAATTGTTAATTGCACCAATTCCACATAAATAAAGGAAAAACAACAAAGATTCATCAGACATTTCTCTTTACAACAAAAACAACAATTCATGAGATATTTCTCTTAATTGTTCAAACAATACACTTTAGTAATGTTATGTAAACAATATCACCAAAAAGCGATCCCTTATTTGGAAAGCATACGCTCTAAAAGTCAATATTCCTGTATTCACAATCTGGAATGTTATATAGGATTTATCCAATGCTTGATTAACCGATTCAGCTGGTCGGTGGTACTCCCCAGTAATATGTGCCACCCCGTAAACAGTCTATCGAGGATTGTGAATCTTGTAATAATTATGGTAATTTGCCTAAACGATCTCTAAGTAGTTCCCCGACCGCGGTTAATATATGGGCAAACACTCGTGTGATTTAGCGGCAGTTCCAAATTGCTAATTTACGTCTGAGCATTCGCAAACCCAAGCAGGTCCCCAACGCTTTCCTGGAAGCTGATTAATTGATCTGTGAGCCGGAACGTCGAAAAGATATCTTGGTAAATATGTACGAATTATTTGGAAATTAAATGAGATTTGCTAAACGTTTATCTTAAAGGTGCGTTAAGATGTAATCTACATAACTTATTCAAAATATGACGTTATGTCTATTTTCGGTAAAGTAGTAACGCTTAAACTAGTTTTCTCTTAGACGGAATTTTGCATCAACATGAAAATAAAAACATGAAAGACTGAGAGAAAGCAACAACAGAAGTAAGAAAAATGTATTACCTTTGTGATTTAGAAAAGAGAATATTCTGATAACGGATGAATTGCTTATCAAAATCAGGTTTTAATTAAGTGATTTAAATGAGCTTAGAATATGTGAAAGAATATGGGTATAGAAAACAAGACAACGTGTGAATAAAATGTACTTAAGTGGAAAGCTATCGACTTGCACTTGTACTTTTGGAACTGAGTTTCTGACGTTCTTGAAGAATTCATTTGGGTTCATTCGTCATTATTTTGACTTCAGACGCGTTGAAATTAGTGTATCTACATGCTACAATGGTACTTCTATAACCACGTATAGTTAGAACAATTTGCCAGTAGGTTTTAAACAGGTGACAATGGATCCAACAGTAGTGTCTTCCGTTTGCTGCCTCCGTCTAAAAACAGAACGGTTTTTCACCTTCCTTTCAACAGATGATGCATTAAACAGGTGTGTATAAAAACAATATTGTTACACATGAGATTATAATAGTTATTAGATAATTCTTAATTTTATTCATCTATTTCCTATGTTAGTAAACATGCCATAATTTTCAATTCATGAACTTATCCATAGATAATCGATCTTAAGGATTTTTCCGTGTGATGGTTTCGCATTTTCTCGGACCTATAACTGCTAAAGACGAGGGCAAAAGTTGCCGTAATTAATTCGGACTTCTCTTTACACATCCTGGGCGAGTGTTTGTCCGAAATGTTGTAGAACGATAACGTAACGTGTACCTTTGAGTCTATTGTTGTACACTGCATATACGAGATAAGCGTAAGACGTATTAATTAGTACAAAGCTAGACAAGCCGTAATTAGTTAAATGGGGATGCACACAGAGATTTCATTAACGTAAGCATACCACTTAAAATAGAACAGAACGGCTTCTTGAAACACAATTAGTCTGTCTTTCGCGAACTGTTATTGTTAGGTAATTTCAAACTGTCTGCAAGTGAATAGGTCATATGGACATATTATGTTTAGAAGACGAAGTAGAATTTGGGAACTACAGTGTGAATGAGGTGTTAAGAGAAAAGGATTGTTTTTGGTTTGCTGTCTTACTTAAACACTTTCAGTCATCTGAAACTTCAAAAAATATCATTGCATTATCGGTTACCCACGTTCCTCAGATTTCTTTGGAAGGTGCTTTAGCAGAGAAGAGAATATAAGTTAAAAATAAACATGAATGTCTTTGAAACAATACAGTTAATGTATTGTAGTTTAACATTTATTTGTTTTCAGGAAGCGTTGATACATCGAAGTATGTACAGTTTATATGTCAACATATTGTAGATCCCCGAGGCGATGACACACTGTTGAATCAATATACATGCTAATACCTGTATACACATCTTGAAGAATATAAAACGTTCTAGTTCTTCTTCCACTGATTATTGTTCAGCGCTAATCTTATGAAAGTTAAGCTGTTGTGCAGTTTTATTAAAATTGATTTATAACTTCCAAGTTTCCTTACATCTGTGAACAAGCACTTTTCCAAGAAACCATTCCTACGATACGGAAGACATCCAATGCGCAACTGCGGCGATGACTTCCGGTTTACCCTCAGGTCATGGCCAGTGTTAAATGCTTTCCATTGGTCACTTATTAAAGGTCAACTGTTATGAGGAATGTTGATTAAGTCTTGTTCTTAAACCACTGGCATGTACTTTACAAAAAGAACCTGACGGCTACGTTGTTTTATTGGCTCGGTAAATGGGAACCATTTACTGACTTATCTTTGACGAACGTTTTGGCATCGGTGTTATAATTAAGACGACGAAAACAGATTATTTCATGGAGAAACACATGCTCTATAGGTGATCACACACGTCCTTTTAACCAAAAACGGAAAACACGGTTTAAATCAAAAGCCAAGTCAGCCTTCGTTGATTGAACGCCTCTTTTGAACACAATGATAACGCGATAACGCGATAACGCGATTTCTTAATAATTCGCTTAGAACTAGTTATTTGCCTATGTTTGTGTTTATTTTTACGTATATCCTGATTCATTTGATTGTCAAAACCTTCTCTTAAAAAGATGGAAGAGCGTTGTGTGCGGTTTCTTGTTTTAAGATAAAAATCGAGAATTGTCGTCATTGCTTACTTTGATTGATCTTTTTTCAGACCCCCCTTTGACTCGTTAAGACTGCTTCAAAGAGAAGACATAGGCAGACTCGAAGGTGATTAGGACATTTCTATCGTTGTAAGCGATTTGAAAATATGATTACAATAACAATTGTCATCCTACTAGCATTGCCTTACAATTTGAAGTTGCTTTATCAAATAAACGCTTAGATGATCGTACGCCAGATGAGAATTCATAAAGGCAAAGTTTTTGTAAATTTTGTACAAATGATACATCACCCTACAATGTGTGTTTGATTATCTACTTTGAACAACTGAATGGAATCGATTGTCAAGCTGAACTAGCTGAATACACCAAGTAAGTTTCAGTTGTACATCTAATCAGAGCTTCTGTGTTAATGGATTAGAAACCTGTAAAGGTTACAATTCTTTCCATAATCTTTTAAGCCCATGTTTGGCATGGTTTGTAATAGTGTCCTTTAGATGGTTTCATTTGGAGTTAGCAAATGATGTGTCGAATGTTGCTTATGACTGAATATATGAATATGTGAACTGATTCAATGACCATAATTATGTAGATAGAACTTTGATATCAACTACGAACGAACATTTTCGATTTTCAAGGACGCTTCTCTGATATGTTGACAGTCATAATGGGTCTGATTCCTGTAATTATCGTTCTATTTTACGGTGTGTCAAATACACTTTGTCGTTAGAAATATACAGGCTGAAGTTACACCGTTAGCTCTCCTTAGCTACAATAGTTTACAACAGTTACTTTATCCTAGTGTCTGACGTCAGGCAGTTGATGTAAGACCTACATGTAATGGTTCTTATTCATGTAACTGTTTAACTGAGTGTCAAAAACGCTCTGTTATTCGAAGTATACTGGACAAAACCTCAATTTTACATTTCCCTTAGTTGCATTAGTTTACAACAAATAATCTGTTCTTTAACGTTTGTCGAATCATGCAAGCCGTTTTCTATTTAAGAAATCTGCGGAGCGATAAATCTGTGCTAAAACAATTATAACGCGTAATTATTGAATACTTTGCGAGTGAATCAATATCCCAAAAGATAATTAACTTTATGTTATCTCACTGCATATTTAACCATGGAAATTATATGAAACTACTGTGAATGGAGACATACGATTCGTAAGTACATAATAAGTTTTCGTTAATTTAATTTCAAACGACAATCGACGTTCCTTTCATCTTCTAATAAATACCATGAGGTGTATGCTCATTTTTCAATTAAGGAACTGATTTATTGGAAAGTACTGAACGCTTGCACAGAATAAGAAAATACAATCCTTCTGTAACGTGTATATATCGTAAAGTGTCCCGTATTAGGTATTCTTTAGGCTTTCCTCAAGAAGTCTTTGCCTTTGTATGTTGTTTTGAAACTTAGTTAATTTTATATACTGCACGAAAATAAAATGATGAAGCCATGATTAGATAACGAAATGCCATTGCGGCTCGATCAATTGAATAAAAAAAATGCGTTTCACTTGTAGCTCTATCTAAAATAACCTTCAAATAACATGAAAAAGTATAATCTTATTTAAAACAAAAAATACCATTCTATTGAAATGAGATGAATAGACATGATCCTCACTTAATGCATTTAACAACATAGACCTTTCTTACAAATTAAAAACAAAGACAAGATCAACTATGAACACAATTTGTATTCACATAAGGCATGGACAAAACATAGCAATGGAAAAAGGTCGACAGACAAACAATGTGTCACAAACAAATCAAAATATCAGTAAACAACAAACAAAGGTTTGATCTTATAATCAAGGAGGGTATCTGATTTCCTTTTTTATGAAAAAGCGAAGAAGTAATGAAATATTTCGTCAACAATTATTCAGAAATATTACGATGTCCGACTCATTGTGGAGGACACTGGTCCAGATACAGGCACTCTGAAAGCTTTCGGACTAGGGGGCCGTGGGTTCGAATATTGGGAGAAGCGGGATCAACTTCCGCGAACCTTCATGTGTCCACATGCGGCGCGAGTATTGGTATGTCTTAAGGGAACAGACACGAGAGAGATTAATCTAAGTTGTAAGAACAACCGATGTAAAATAGATAAGTTTGAATTTATCGTGGATGGGGCGAGATCTCCAATTCAATGCCCTCAAGGGTTGGTCCAAGTTGATTTCATCATTTGAACCATTGGCATTCTATAAGTCGCCAAGGAGGCCACTCAGAAATTTACGAACAGGATCCATTTGGAGAGGTAAACCATGACTCGAAGTTTACTACTTTAAGCCCTAGACATCGAAGACCCCTGCGTTCTTATCGTAATTATAGGGATAGAACTTCAGTGGAACAACCTCCATATCAAAGTTAAATCAATTACAGAGTTATTCTAGAACTATGTCATTTTAAAAATGGAATACACTTTTATAACGGCTAATTTTGGTTTTGATGAATGCCTTTTTTCTGTTACGGAAACAGTGTGCGTTCGGTGAGGTGAATGTGTACATTTCTTCAAAAAATATAAAAAACAAATCAAGCCTAAGCTTAAAACATGAGATTGAATCGAAATAATCATTTACATCACATTAAACAATTTGAGGTAAAACCATCGGTGAAAGAAACGATCAATGCTTTATTTACTTATTTCATCTTGCCATTAGGACTTTATCCTCTGAGTACATTACTTCTAGAATGCTGCTGAGTAAGAAATATTTCTCTCTCACCGTCTGCCTGCCCGCATAATCATAAATGTTGAGTGGTGAAATACTGAATAATGTTCTTCAAGTCAGACAGCAAGTCAAGTTCAGCGACTCTTATCGGGAATGCAAGTACCTCTCTCATCGTCATTGATCAATCGTAGAGTACAACTTTGTTCGCATACATCTACAATTATAATCTTTATAAATAAAGATTTTGCTCTTCAATGTAACAGTTTAAAGTGACAAGCAATATGTCAACATGAAGTATCCTCAGTCATAAGTAGTTTACAATTCACTGTAAATACAAGCATGCGTTCTACAGTACGATTTGTCATTTTTCATATCAATGAAACGAATCGGAATTTAATTCTATTTAGACAAATCGATTTGGAAAAATACCCCTAGGAATGGATCATTTTTCAAACCATGCCGAAAGTCATATTTCTGATTCAGACGTCTGTAATTATCAATGTAAAATGGAAAATGTGTTGGAACTATGCTTATAGAAGAATTTATGTCTAAGACAACTTTAATTGGTTTCCGCAACACAGTCAGATATAAAACATTTTAAACCATGTCTCTTTGTTAACACTTAAGTATTAAAGAAACGCAGATATATCATACGCTTAAAACCCGATGTGTCTACCTAATTTGCAACTCAGTCAATGTTGCATTAAGCAACAGCTTTAGCTATTCCCAGAATATTTAGCTAAAACTTCGCTAAATACACATGTTTTTGTACATTTACATGACAGATATTGGGTAACTCGTTTTCATAGCGTCTATGCGCTCAATCAAAAGAATAAAACAAATGGAACCATATCGCAATTGATTTATTGCAGGAAGGCTTAAATGGTTGAATCAATCACATGTTAGTATTTACATGTATTTTAATTAGTTTTGTCGGCGATAAGGTCACTGTTTGTAGACAAAAGACCCCATGCAGATCAGACGCGCTGGAGGTGACTAACTCAGAAAGCAGGTAAGATCAACCAACCCAAAAACACGATGGGGTATAACCACGATCTACCAACCAACCACGACCAATTTACCAGTACGAACATAGGAGAGGGTCTACTAGAGCCAGATGATCCGCAACCCAGTCCGAACATAAGAGAGGGTCTACTAGAGCCAGATGATCCGCCACCCAGTACGAACATAAGAGAGTGTTTACTAGAGCCAGATGATCCGCCACCCAGTACGAACATAAGAGAGGGTCTACTAGAGCCAGATGATCCGCCACCCAGTACGAACATAAGAGAGTGTTTACTAGAGCCAGATGATCCGCCACCCAGTAGGAACATAAGAGAATGTTTACTAGAGCCAGATGATCCGCCACCCAGTACGAACATAAGAGAGTGTTTACTAGAGCCATATGATCCGCCACCCAGTACGAACATAAGAGAGGGTCTACTAGAGCCAGATGATCCGCCACCCAGTACGAACATAAGAGAGTGTTTACTAGAGCCAGATGATCCGCCACCCAGTACGAACATAGGAGAGAGTCTACTAGAGCCAGATGATCCACCACCCAGTTCGAAAATAGGAGAGGGTCTACTAGAGTCAGATGATCCGCCACCCAATGCGAACATAAGAGAGGGTCTACTAGAGCCAGATGATCCGCCACCCAGTACGAACATAAGAGAGGGTCTACTAGAGCCAGATGATCCGCCACCCAATACGAACATAAGAGAGGGTCTATTAGAGCCAGATGATCCGCCACCCAGTTCGAACATAGGAGAGTGTTTACTAGAGCCAGATGATCCGCCACCCAGTACGAACATAAGATAGGGTCTACTAGAACCAGATGATCCGCCAACCAGTACGAACATAAGAGAGGGTCTACTAGAGCCAGATGATCCGCCACCCAGTACGAACATAAGAGAGGGTCTTCTAGAGCCAGATGATCCGCCACCCAGTTCGAACATAGGAGAGTGTTTACTAGAGTCAGATGATCCGCCACCCAGTACGAACATAAGAGAGGGTCTACTAGAGCCAGATGATCCGCCACCCAGTTCGAACATAGGAGAGTGTTTACTAGAGCCAGATGATCCGCCACCCAGTACGAACATAAGAGAGGGTCTACTAGAGCCAGTTGATCCGCAACCCAGTACCAACATAGGAGAGGGTCTACTAGAGCCAGATGATCCGCCACCCAGTACGAACATAGGAGAGTGTTTACTAGAGCCAGATTATCCGCCAGCCAGTACGAACATAAGAGAGGGTCTACTAGAGCCAGATGATCTGCCACCCAGTACGAACATAAGAGAGTGTTTACTAGAGCCAGATGATCCGCCACCCAGTACGAACATAGGAGAGGGTCTACTAGCCAGATGATCCGCCACCCAGTACGAACATAAGAGAGGGTCTACTAGAGCCAGATGATCCGCCACCAAGTACGAACATAGGAGAGTGTTTACTAGAGCCAGATGATCCGCCACCCAGTTCGAAAATAGGAGAGTGTTTACTAGAGCCAGATGATCCGCAACCCAGTATGAACATAAGAGAGGGTCTACTAGCCAGATGATCCGCCACCAAGTACGAACATAGGAGAGTGTTTACTAGAGCCAGATGATCCGCAACCCAGTATGAACATAAGAGAGGGTCTACTAGAGCCAGATGATCCGCCACCAAGTACGAACATAGGAGAGTGTTTACTAGAGCCAGATGATCCGCAACCCAGTATGAACATAAGAGAGGGTCTACTAGAGCCAGATGATCCGCCACCCAGTACGAACATAGGAGAGGGTCTACTAGAGCTAGATGATCCACCACCCAGTACGAACATAAGAGAGGGTCTACTAGAGCCAGATGATCCGCCACCAAGTACGAACATAGGAGAGTGTTTACTAGAGCCAGATGATCCGCCACCCAGTACGAACAAAGGAAAGGGTCTACTAGAGCCAGATGATCCGCCACCCAGTACGAACATAAGAGAGGGTCTACTAGCCAGATGATCCGCCACCCAGTACGAACATAAGAGAGGGTCTACTAGAGCCAGATGATCCACCACCCAGTACGAACATAGGAGAGGGTCTACTAGAGCCAGATGATCCGCCACCCAGTACGAACATAAGAGAGGGTCTACTAGAGCCAGATGATCCGCCACCCAATACGAACATAAGGAGAGGGTCTACTAGAGCCAGATGATCCGCCACCCAGTACGAACATAAGAGAGGGTCTACTAGAGCCAGATGATCCGCCACCCAGTACGATAATAGGAGAGGGTCTACTAGAGCCAGATGATCCGCCACCCAGTACGAACATAAGAGAGGGTCTACTAGAGCCAGATGATCCGCCACCCAGTATGAACATAAGAGAGGGTCTACTAGCCAGATGATCCGCCACCAAGTACGAACATAGGAGAGTGTTTACTAGAGCCAGATGATCCGCAACCCAGTATGAACATAAGAGAGGGTCTACTAGAGCCAGATGATCCGCAACCCAGTATGAACATAAGAGAGGGTCTACTAGCCAGATGATCCGCCACCAAGTACGAACATAGGAGAGTGTTTACTAGAGCCAGATGATCCGCAACCCAGTATGAACATAAGAGAGGGTCTACTAGAGCCAGATGATCCGCCACCCAGTACGAACATAGGAGAGGGTCTACTAGAGCTAGATGATCCACCACCCAGTACGAACATAAGAGAGGGTCTACTAGAGCCAGATGATCCGCCACCAAGTACGAACATAAGAGAGGGTCTACTAGAGCCAGATGATCCGCCACCCAGTACGAACAAAGGAAAGGGTCTACTAGAGCCAGATGATCCGCCACCCAGTACGAACATAAGAGAGGGTCTACTAGAGCCAGATGATCCGCCACCCAGTACGATAATAGGAGAGGGTCTACTAGAGCCAGATGATCCGCCACCAAGTACGAACATAGGAGAGGGTCTACTAGAGCCAGATGATCCGCCACCCAGTACGAACATAAGAGAGGGTCTACTAGAGCCAGATGATCCGCAACCCAGTACGAACATAAGAAAGGGTCTACTAGAGCCAGTGATCCGCCACCCAGTACGAACATAAGTGAGGGTCTACTAGAGCCAGATGATCCGCCACCCAGTACGAACATAAGAGCGGGTCTACTAGAGCCAGATGATCCGCCACCCAGTTCGAACATAGGAGAGGGTCTACTAGAGCCAGATGATCCGCCACCCAGTACGAACATAGGAGAGGGTCTACTAGAGCCAGATGATCCGCCACCCAGTACGAACATAGGAGAGGGTCTACTAGAGCCAGATGATCCGCCACCCAGTACGAACATAGGAGAGGGTCTACTAGAGCCAGATGATCCGCCACCCAGTACGAACATAGGAGAGGGTCTACTAGAGCCAGATGATCCGCCACCCAGTACGAACATAGGAGAGGGTCTACTAGAGCCAGATGATCCGCCACCCAGTACGAACATAAGAGAAGGTCTACTAGAGCCAGATGATCCGCCACCCAGTACGAACATAAGAGAGGGTCTATTAGAGCTAGATGATCCGCCATCCAGTACGAACATAGGAGAGGGTCTACTAGAGCCAGTTGATCCGCCACCCAGTACGAACATAGGAGAGGGTCTACTAGAGCCAGATGATCCGCCACCCAGTACGAACATAAGAGAGGGTCTATTAGAGCCAGTTGATCCGCCACCCAGTACGAACATAGGAGAGGGTCTACTAGAGCCAGATGATCCGCCATCCAGTTCGAAAATAGGAGAGGGTCTACTAGAGTCAGATGATCCGCCACCCAATGCGAACATAAGAGAGGGTCTACTAGAGCCAGATGATCCGCCACCCAGTACGAACATAAGAGAAGGTCTACTAGAGCCAGATGATCCGCCACCCAGTACGAACATAAGAGAGGGTCTATTAGAGCCAGATGATCCGCCACCCAGTTCGAACATAGGAGAGTGTTTACTAGAGCCACATGATCCGCCACCCAGTACGAACATAAGATAGGGTCTACTAGAACCAGATGATTCGCCAACCAGTACGAACATAAGAGAGGGTCTACTAGAGCCAGATGATCCGCCACCCAGTACGAACATAAGAGAGGGTCTACTAGAGCCAGATGATCCGCCACCCAGTACGAACATAAGAGAGGGTCTACTAGAGCCAGATGATCCGCCACCCAATGCGAACATAGGAGAGGGTCTACTAGAGCCAGATGATCCGCCACCCAGTACGAACATAAGAGAGGGTCTACTAGAGCCAGATGATCCGCCACTCAGTACGAACATAAGAGAGGATCTACTAGAGCCAGATGATCCGCCACCCAGTACGAACAAAGGAGAGGGTCTACTAGAGCCAGATGATCCGCCACCCAGTACGAACATAAGAGAGGGTCTACTAGAGCCAGATGATCCGCCACCCAGTACGAACATAAGCGAGGGTCTACTAGAGCCAGATGATCCGCCACCCAGTACGAACATAAGAGAGGGTCTACTAGAGCCAGATGATCTGCCACCCAGTACGAACATAGATGGCAGACCTGAGGACCCTATATTAAGTGTATCGGTCACAAGCCATCACGCCTACCAATGTAATGAGTCATTATAAACCATATATAAAATATGGGCTAGCTTTGACCTGCACGGAATTTTCCGCTGACAAATGTGACAAGAACGCGGTAACAACATTTGAACACTATTTCACACGTGCATTATGTCAAAGTGACAGAGTCATTTTTGTGGACATTAAGCCACACGCGAGATAAGCTGGACATCCCCTTGCACGAGTTGGTCATGGCTTCTGTCAAACACATCCTGAAACGAGAACCAAGAGAATTAAAACGACTCTACGACACAAACTACTTACATGACAACCTTCCTGAAATACATTATACATAGGGAGGGAGGGTGGGTTTTTGTTTTAGAAAAATGGCGTTCTCCATAGCTGTAGATCTGATAATGCCGGTTTTGCATGCGAATCACCCATGCGTAACAAATACCCTTGCCAAGAGTGTACTGCTATAAATTACATCCCAAGTACGATGTCATTTTAGCGCAATAATTGGAGACTATCATTGATATCAATAGTTCGTATTATTACCATAATGACGTCCATTAATCGAACCACCATAGCAAGGGGTTTAACTCCCTTGTTGACGATGTTTGTTTGATTCTCATCATGAACAGATTTTCAAAATGTATGAATTGACATTTAATTTTAAGTTTACATTTGTTAATGATAAAGATCGATAAGAATTCAGGAAAAAACATCGACTAAAACATTCCAGCTAGGAGAATATAATGCAAATATGAACGCAGAGTATGTCTCTTAGAGATTTAGCACTGATAATACTGTGATACACATCTTTAAAAACAATTGAGCCTGCATGTCTAACCCGTGTCACCATAAATAATGATTTAAAAGAAAATCCAACAATCACACATTTGTTTCCAGTTCGTAATCGATCCTGTAAAAGCTGCTTGTTCACAGATGTGAGGAAATTTGGAAGTCGAAAACTATCTTTTTTAAACCTGCACAATAGCTGTACTGTTATACGATGAGCACTGACGATTTGTAGGACCCGTGCAAGAGTAATAATACAACTTGTAAAAGCTATCTGTTCCCACTATTTCTTATTTTGAATCGTTCTTTTCGTGTCGCATTTTTTCATTTACAAAACAACCTATATATAGTTTTTTCGCATCTGATACAGGCCATGCTGTTGGAGATTCGTCTAGGTGACCTACAGGCCTGACAGGCGGGGTTAAATGTAGCCATGCTTATAATCAACTCTGTTTATACGTGTCAAGATGTTGGGCTGTCGTTTTATGGAATGAATATTTACAACCTTATTGGCAAATATCAAGCCGAATTGTCTCTATTTGAAATGAAGAGAAAAATAGTTTAAAATTCACATTATAGTTACTGCCAACACTGGGGAAACATACTTTTTTAAAAAAGAAACAAAGATAATCTTAAATCAAGTCAAAGAAGGAATAACGAAAAATAACATGTCTGTATTTGAATAATCAAAGTCACAAGAAATATATCCCCCAATGGTAGGCAACGCACCATCATAAACGTGTTGGAACTGCCATAACTATTTATCAGCTCATCCATCAACCTTAACCCTATCACTCGTATCTCTTATGACGACTGAGAGTAGGCGATATCAGGTTGAAGACCTAGCAGTCGATTTCTAACTATATCAACATAAAGTAGTGAGGCATTGACAGTAATAGCCAGACGTCTAGCAATCGGGGGAAAGAGAGACATGTAGCTTGGTATTTCGACGCCCACCAGAGCGCATAGTTAGGTCTTCGACTGTCTGTTAAATTTCTTATATTGAACACATATTTGGAGAATCAAAATTTGAAGCAACATCAGGCGACCAGTATTCTTTGAAGAGATTAGAAGAGATAAACGTTTTAATGTATGGTAAGATTAATCTTGCTGTTTTGAGGAAAGAACAATCGATTCAATAGTACCGATTTCTGACTGGTGCCTCTATCGGAAGGTACAACGGTGTCACACCTTCCTTTCTACAGGTAATGCGTTAAACAGATGGATACATTGAAATAATGTTACGCAAGAATAGTATACCAGTCACCAGAAAAGCCCCTTTCTTTTATTCATTTTCGTTGTTAGTATTCAAGTCTTTAATTTCAATTCATAAAATTGTCCGACAGATAACTGATCTTAAGGCAATTTTCGTATGCTTTTTTTTACATTTACTTTGACTAATAACCGCTAACAACGTGGGCAGAGATGGCCAAAATTCGTTCGGACTTTTCTCGACACTTCGTGAGCTATTATTTATCCGACAAATCCTGGAACGAGAACGTATCTTGAACATTAGTGTCGTTTGTTGTACTCTGTAAGTACGGGATAAGCTTAAGACGTATTAGTACAAAGCTAGACAAGCCGTAATTAGTTAAATGGGGATGAGCACAGAGGTTTGATTAACGTAAGCATACCGCCTTAAATAGAACAGAAAGACTTCTTGAAACACAATTAGTCTGTCTTTCGCGAACCGTTTATGGTTTCGTAATTTCAAACTGTCTGCTTCAAGTAAATAGGTCTTAAACGAACAGCCTTTGTTTAGAAGACTGATAAGGAATTGGGAACTACAGTGTGAATGAGGTGTTAAGAGAAAATGATTGTTTTTGGTTTGCTGTCTTCTTACAACACTCTCAGTCATCTGAAACTTCAAACATTATCATTGCAATATCGGTTACCCAAATTCCACAGATTGCTCTTAAAGTGCTTTTTCATAGAAGGGAATAGGAGTTTAAAGTAAAAAATAAAAGTCTTTGAAACAATAAAGTTTTTGTATTTGCTATATATATAGTTGACTCGAGAAGCGTCAATGTATCTAAGTATGTAAAGTTTGAATGTGGTAATTTTCCAAGGCGATGTCATACATTACGTGTTTAAACTGTATACATACTTAAAGTAATTGAAAAAGTTCCAAAGTTGCTTCCAATAACTATTGCTTAACGATATCATATAAAAGTACAAACGTTGGGCAAATTTAAAGAAAATAATGTTTATTATCTAGATTTACTCATATCTTTGAATAAGCACGTTTAAAGTTAACCATTTCTACAATTTAGTTTTTGGTATGACACGTTCAGAAGCCACCCAGTGCACAGCCATGTTGTTGGCTTCCGATTGACCGTCAGGTTTTGGCCGTTGCTAAATGCTTTTCACCGAGCATGCCTTACGTGATGATAGGTCAGCTGTTCAGATGAATATGTTCATGCACTGGTATATCATTTTCTAAACGAATTTGATGAGTGTGTTGTTTTATAGGCTGGGCTATTGGGAGACGTACATAAGCTGGTCTTTGTCGAGCATATTTTCAGCTATGCGCAGCGCATTGAGGTAGAATACGAGTTTTTACATGGTTTTTACATGGTTAAACACCTTTTTAATGGAGACCGCACACTTATTCTAAAACGAAAACAGACAATACGGTTTAAACCAAAGAACAAGTCTGCCTTCGTAGGTTGAAAGCCTCTTTTAAACACAACGAGAACGCGGTTTCTTTATAATTCGCTTAGAATTAGTTATTTGCCTGTCTTGTATGTGTTTATTCTAACATATCCCTGATTCATTTGATTGTCAACACTTTCCGTTACAAAGATGGAAGAGCCTCACGTGTGTTTTCCTCTTTCAGGACAAAAATCGAATATTTCCCTGGTTAAAGCACAAGACTGTCACTATTGTTTACTTTGATAGATCTTTCTTTTTCAGACCCCTATTTGACTCGTTAAAACCACTTCAAAAAAGAGATGGGCGAATGCTTAGGTGATAAGAACGTTTAAATAATCGTCAGAGATTTGAAAGTAGGATTACAAGAATAATTGTAATATAACCGGCATCGCCTTGCAATTTGAAGCTGCTCTATCAAACAAACGCTAAAGATTATGATCTGACATCAAATGAGAATTCATAAAGGTTTTCGTAATTGTTTAGACGAATGATTCATTACCCTACAGTGTTTTGTTTATTATTTATTTGGCACAACTGCATGGAATTGGTTGTCAAGCCGAAATAGAACAATATAAAGCCGAAACAGCTCATCATACAAAGGGAGTTTCAGTTGTACATGTAATCAGAGCTTCCGTCTAAATGGACCATGTTTGACATTGTACATGTATAAGTGCCCTTTAGATGGTTTCGTTTGGAGTCGCTAATGATATGTTAAATGTTGCTTTTAAGTGAATAGTTGAATACGTGCATTGATGCAATGACCAACATTGTGAAGCTAGAAAACCGATATCGACGAAAAACAAAAAACGAAGATTTCACGGTATGTCAAACAAACTCTGTCGTTAGAAATATACAGGCTGTAGATAAACCATTAGCTCTCCTTAGCTACAATATTTTACAACAGTTACTTTATCCTTGAGCCTAATGCCAGGTAGTGAGTGCAAGACATACGTGTAATGTGTCTTATTCTAGTAAGTATCGTTCTGTTTTACGGAGTGTCAAATGCACTCTGCCATTCGAAATATACTGGACGAAACCTCTCATTTACATTTCCCTTAGTTGCAATCGCTCACAGAAAAGAGGTTTGGTCTTTAACGGTTTTCGATTCATGCAAGTCATATCTAACTTAAGAAATCCATGGAGCAATTAAATCTGTGCTCAAAACATAATGCGTAATTATTGAATAGTTTGCGAGTGAATCAATATTCCAAAAGATAATTAACTTTATGCTATCTCACAGCAACTTGAAAAAGGGAAATTATATGAAACTACGGTGAATGGTGGCATACGATTCGTAACTACATAATAAGTAATCTTTAATTTAATTTCGAACGGAATTCGACGATTCTTTTTTCTTCCACAAGACACCACGAGGCGTATGCTTATTTTCAATTAAGGTACTAATTTATTGGAAAGTACTGAATACTTGTCCAGAGTAAGATGATGCAATCCTTCTTTGACGTGTATTTATCGTAAAGAGTCACGTATTAGGTATTCTTTAGGCTTTCCTCAAGAAGTCTTTGTCTTTGTGATCGTTGTTCAGAAACTAAGTTGATTTTATATACTACATGAAAATAAAAGGATGATACCATGATTAGGTAACAAAATGACACTGAAGCTCAATCAATAAAAAGAAAAAGATGTTTCACCTGTATCACTATCTAATATAGCATTGAAATAACATGAAACAAGCAAAATCGCATTTAAAAAAGAAAAATGGTGTTCCATTAAAATAAGATGAATTTACATCATCCTCAAACATGTATCAAATCAGTTAAAAACTAAATGCATTTAACCACATCGGCCTTTCTTACAAATTATAAACAAAGACAAGAACAACCATGGTCACAATTTGTATTCACATAAGTCGAAACATACAAATGGAAACAGGTCACAAGACAAACAAATCGTTACAAACAAAAAAATCAGAGAAATTTACGTTGGTGTGTTGGATAAAGGACACTATTTTTGTGTGTATAACATGACTTTTCTAATCAAGTGACCGCAAATCATTCCCCCGACAGATCATCGCTATTGATATTCAATGAGGGTATGAACAAGCGAAGAAGAAATGAAATATTTCGCCAACAAATTTTCAGAAATATTGCGATGTCCGACTCATCGTGGAGGACAGTGGTCCAGATAACACTCGACCAGCTTCCAAACTTCGGGAGAAGAAGAGTCAACTTCTGCGAACCTTCATTACTCCCCATTCGGCGCGAGTATTGGTATCTCTCAAGGAAACAGACTCAAGAGAAATTAATCCAAGTTGTAAGAACAATCGATGTATAATAGACAAGTTTGAATTAATCTTGGACGGGCGAGATCTCTAATTAACTGCCCTCAAGCGCTGGTCCAAGTTGATTTGAACCATTTATATTTGGTTAGTCACCAAGGAGGCTACTCGAAAATCTACGAACAGGATCCATATGGAGAGGGAAAGCATGTTCCAAGGTTTAATACTTTAAACAATAGACACCCAAGACCCATGTGTTTTCGTCGTAATTATAGGGATAAACTTCAGTGGAGCAACCACATATTAAAGTTAAATAAATTACAGAGTTATTCCAGGAATAGGTCATTTCAGAAATGGAATACTACTCTTCTAACGTCTAATTTTGGTTTTGATTAATGTCCTTTACTTGTTACGGCTCTCAAACAGTGTCCGTTTGGCGTGGCTTTCGAGTGTGTGTGCAGAGAATGGTACACAGGTACTCACATGTGTGCATGTCTTTACAAAAAATTAGAATACCAAGCTAAGCTTTAAAATGGGGTTCGTGTATGCCACATCCAACAATATAAGGCAAAGCTGTCAGTGACAGACGCAAGCATTGATGTTGTTAACCTCTTAATTGTCTATTTACTTGTTTATGTTGCCATTAGGTCTTCATCCCCTGAGTACATCTTCACCACTGCTGCGTAAAAAATATTTCACCCTCACCATCTGGCTACCCGCATAATCATAACTGTTTAGAGATGTAAGACTGATGACTGACTTATGCTTCAAGTCAGACAGCGTTTAAAGTTCAGCGAGTCATATCTGGAAAGTTAGCACCATTCATCGTCATTGATCAATCGTAAAACACACATTTGTTTGCATGTATTTACAATTATACAGGATGGTTTTATGCTAACACTGTTTACAATATCTAGATTAATGTTGAAAGTCGCAAAAAGAACATAATTATTTTATGTTCATCTTCCATTACTTGTAGACATCCCCAATGATAGCATTATAGCTACATGTTGCTGGTAGAGACACTCGGAGATGTATGAATCTATCTTTTTCTGCAACAAAAGTTCTTCCCTTTTACGTTTTCAATTCTTATGATATTTGAATATCTTAGAATTCAAAATGCATATATCTGTATTTCTCCTTGCTACTTTAGGTGTAAATTTGACCCTTAAATTAAATCGTTTTAAATCTTATGCTGTACATATTATACCTGTGACATTAAAGAATTGTTCTGTTCTGTTCTTTCTGTACAACTATAATCTGTATAAAATCATTTTGCATGAAAACGACTCTTCAATGTAACAGTTTAACTTGAAAAGCTATATGTCAAACATGAAGAAATATCCTCAGTTATAAGTAGTTTACAATGCACTGTAAATACACACATACGTTCTACATTATCATTTGTCATTTTAATATCAAAGAAACAAATCGGAAGTTTATTATATTTAGACAAATCGATTTGGAAAATGCCCCAAGGAATAGACCATTTTTCAAACCATGCTGAAAATCATATTTCTGATTCAGACGTCTGTAATTATTAATGTAAAATGGAAAATATGTTGGAACTATGCTTTTAGAAGAATTTATGTCTAAGACAACTTTAAGTGGTTTTTGCAAGTCACACAGATATAAAACAATGGAAACCATGTCTCTTTGTCAATGATTAAGTATTAAAGAAATGCATATGTTAAGATACGCTTAAAGCGCGATATGTCTACCTAATTTGCAATTCAGCCAATGTTGCATTAAGCAACAGCTTTAGTTATTATCACTTAATGTTTGACATCTCTCTGTTTTATACAGAAGTCAAGTTGGTAAGATTGAATCAGGCTGCATTGTTGAGCAATCGACACTTCTTTAGCCGAATGGTATTTCCAATTAAACATGTAATGCAGGTACACAATAACACATTATTGATACATAGTCATATCATTCACTTTGGTAAAAGGGGTCTGACCACAGGTTCTCACAACTTAGAAACGACCCTAGTAAATACATTACAAGAGTGTTTTAACCATTGATTATTACATTTGCATGATAGATATAAGGTCAATCACTTTCATATCGACTACGCGCTTAGTCAGAAAAGAAAAAACTGAAACCATATCATAATTGATTTCATACAATCCTTAATGGCGTTCTATACTCGAGCCACCACGATAAGGGGTTTAATTCCCTTGCTTACGAAGTTTGTCTGATTCTTATCATGAACGGATTTCCAAAATGCATGACTTGACATTTGTTTTGAAGGTTCCATTTGTTAATGATTAAGATCGATGGGAATTCCGGAAAAACATCGACTAAAACATTCCAGCTAGGAGAATATTATGCAAATATAAACGCAGCGTGAGTCCCTTAGGGATTTAGCACTGATATTACTGCGACACACATCTTTAAATACAGTTTGCCTTCGACTTCTATACCATTACACCATAAATATTGATTTAACAGAAAATCCAACACTCACAGATATTTCATTTTTTCATGTTCTTGATAATTCCTTTGGAAATGCACATCAGCTGTTCTTTTATATGAAAGGCAATGAAGAATAGTCACTGAAAGCAAAATTATACCGTTTTTAATTCTTCAAAGTGTGTATACAATGAACTAACGCGTATATTTATCCGAAAGCGTGGCATCGCTTTTGAGACGTACCGCATTTAAACTGCACATACCAATATAAATTGACGCTTACTGAATTAGTTATGCTTATAATAGCAACTTTTAATTGTATATTAAACAACATTGCAATAAGTATATTGTTTCGACAACATTTTAATTCTGAGTTTTATCTCGGGTGGAGACGAACTTTGAATTTCTTTTTTTTTATAACGTCATAATTTTGTATCGTTGGTTATATACAATTATAGGTCTGAAATAAAGCAAAATGAGTGATAGAGTGATATATCCCTTTTTGGGGACTACTGCCTTAAACTATGGAAAGGATCCCCTTGAGCTATCTCATCTCATTTGAATGAATTAGATTGTATACATATATACGGCAAGTGACTTATTCGTATGGAAAGTGAAAGAAGATAAGTCGCCTGTGATCACATACATACAAAAGTATATAAGTTTATTTGGCTCAAAACCAAGTTCAGTACACTTCACACTATGTATATATAGTATTCGTAAAAAAATGAAACAAAAAGATGAATTCCTTGTATGAAGCATATCTTCGTTCTGTCACAATCGTGTAATTGCATATAGTGTGAATTTATAGTATTGTAACGATCGCTGAACGTTTATGCAAATTAGGAACCTAATATATTGTTTGAGAGAACATACAGGTATTTATATAGACAACACAACCCATCAGTGTACAACAGTGTTTTTTTACTGATCAGATGTGTTTGTGTCTTTGAGAGGTTCATTTGCTCGGTTCGTTACATTGGTTGCAGCGGTGGGATTAAGACTTCTCCTTCTATCGGAGTTGCCTTCCCAACGTGCCTTCGAAGGGCCAAGAATCGGGACGAGTCTTCTCGTAAGTGGGAGATAAGTAACGTTCGTTGAACGTTTATGCAAATTAGGAACCTAATGTATTGTTTGAAAGAACATGCAGGTATATATATAGACATCACAACCGATCAGTGTACAACAGTGTTTTTCACTGATCGGATGTGTTTGTGTATTTGGTAGGTTCATTTGCTCGGTTCGTTACAGTATGACTCTTCATTTGCCAACTATCTGGTCATTATGTGTTCTTTCTATCTAGAAGTTGTAGTTACGACAGTATTTATGGTTTTTCTGTGGTCTTCTTAAAACAGCTCACCATATTGTATCGAGGAGCAGCGTACATATCCTTATAGTAGATCTGCAATAGAGCTGGGGAGGATTTCACAAATAATGACTCATTTCCTAATATTTTAGTCTGTGACGAAATGAACCGACAATGTCAGACAAAAACAAGGACGCCGAGAAAGGAAGAAAATGTTTGATGGGTGTTTTTATCATCCAAAACGTAACTTTACAAATGTGTCTTTAATAAAAAATCTAGCTCAATTGTGAGTACTAGTATTAATCTGTAAGTAAAGTGCTGGGACCAATTCATGCTTTTGCAAAAATGACAATATTGTATTTTTTGTTGAAGATACTAGCCATGCATATGGGTGTTGACTTGATCGAAACTGTCCCCATAAATTAGGTAAATAGCTACGCTTTTCTAGTTCAAAGGTTTGAGAAAGACTCATCAACATGTATCTTAATACAGACATTTCATATATATCAAAGAGAACAGAGGCTAATGTATGTTGCTTGTCTCACGATTTAATAATTGGAGAGGAAAGACACATGGTTACAAATAGAGAAAGCAAGATGTGTAAAACTAAAGAAAAGTTTCTTATAGAAGATGAATTTTAAGAACATCAAAGGATATATTGTTAGTGTTTGGTTAAGAAACAGAACTCTTCTATGCTTCTAGTCTATTCTAGTAAATAATTAAGATAAATGCTATTCACTATATTTCAAATTTCTTAGTGTATTCCTTCCAGCTTAGCGCGCAAGTTCTTCAAGAATTGTTTTAATGTTTTGTTCCATAAGTATATGTGCATTTACACTCTCCATTTTACTTTTGTACATTTTAAATCTGTATAATGGGCTGATGACATGGGTACTTGAAACAATATGTTTATGTTTGTCATCACATCGTTTTCCTACTATTTAAAAGCATGCCACAAAATTGTGGTAATTCATTTACAAACATGAACGACCCTTTTCCATGTAGCGTCAAGCCATTAATAATATTCAAAATACAGATAACCGGGTCTGCCGTAACTGTTCTGATATGTGTTAGAGAAATCCTCGACAATACAGAGTTTATAACAAAGGCATTGATATACCAAACGCGTCTATAGATTTTCGCTCGTAATCTGTATTTGTCTGAAATGAACCATGCGAGGTTGGGTTAGATGGTATCAATCAGTGAGCCGTCTGCAATACGGCTTCACTTCTCGGAGTTTCGTTTGCCACACACACACAATATATACATAAAGGATGATATAAAGCATAAGTAGTAATCATGTATAAGCAATGTGTGTTATGTTATGCCCGCGTTTTTTCCAGTTTAATAGTAGGAACTACATTATGTATACGTGATTAAAACTTGATGCGTAGGCTGGTGTACTGTGAAACTATATTGCAACGTATCAATAACCAATTAAGCGATAACTTATGAAAATGTTCAGCCATTACACAAAAAAAACTGAATCGTCTTCAATAGAAATGAAGAAACACGTTAGTTTAAAAGCTATTACATGATATTAAGCGAGATCCAGACTGCACACAAATGTTATTATATAAAACGCTCCCAATCTTTAGGACCATGAATTGTATTTTCCAAATAACATTTATGCTGGATTTAAAACGGTGATGTTTACTATAAATCCAAGTATTTTAAGTCGATATGGTAATTGTTGAAGTTTCTTTACAGCGTAAGTTTGTATCATTACACTTAGTTAAGCCTCTTGTTGAAGAATATATATATCTTTCATATTTTCACGCGACGATTCGAGAATACTATGTCGAATTTCTTGACGGTTAGTTTGTTAATTTGTATAGTTGATTGTCTAATATATAAACTGATTTACGTTGTACAAGTCAATAAAACACATGTTCTGTTTTATGTTCTATTCCGTTCTTTTGTATGGGTTCTATCTTATCGGGTGTTATGTCGATAAGAACATGGTTGAGTTCAATGGTCCATGGTATATATTCTATTCTTTTGGGTATTATTTTGATATAAAACGTTAGTTCGATTCAAGCCCATGTAACATCCTTCTAAGGCAATTTTTGACATATTTTGCTAACTGTTCTGTTTCAATCTTATCATTATACTAAAGTTTGTTTTAACTTTCATCTTCCAGGCCATACAAATAGTAATTCCTGTCTCAGGCATTTTAGGTTTTCTTCCTGTATTATGGTCAAGTAACCAAATATGTTCTGGAACATAAAGATGAATATTATGTCTTACCATCAAACTTTGTAATTAGTTTGAAATTTAGGGTAGGGTTCAAATCCTTGATCCTGTATTTCAGGTTAGACTAGCCACCAAAACAACTGCATTAATCTTTAGAATGCTGGATAATTTTCTAAAAGAAGAATTGTCTGCCGTCTGCTCTCCAAAACCTTAAACATCTGCTTAAGCTGGACGTAAAGATGTTCAGAGTAGCAAATAGTTAATATCAAATGACAGCTGTCAATTTACTGGCGGCTGACCTGGATCTTACCTTTTTGCATAAGCATGAATTCGGTTCCAGCACTATAAGGGTTAAAGATTCGTAATGTAGATATCAAGTAGTGATGCAAGTTCTAGTTCGATACCACTATAAAACACTTGTATATATGTGTAACGTCTTTTAAAACGGAAGTCCTGATTGAAGCAACAATCCGTCCATGCAAATATAAACACATAGACATTTTACCAGATATTGCAACGTTTTACATTTAGTATATCTAGATGGATAAGTTGTATAAGACAATTGTCCTTCTAAAAGTATCTCAATGACTCCCAGACGGGTTTATAGCTTTTACGATTATATCATGATCATGTTTCCCCACAAACCCCCTAGTTCACTTAAACGTTAGTAGTTTAATGGAATGGTAAAAGACATTAAACGTGCCATTCTTGTGTTACATTGATTTGGACAATCAGTGTTGTTTTCTCAAAATGATAAAAATAGCCTCTTGTTAGACACAAATGCTAGGAAAACATTTCGTGTGTTACAATACCATCTTCACGTGAGTACTTTACCCGTTTGTTAATCCTCATTTATGTGATTTAAGGTTGGCATCTGCTATAACTCATATGAGGGAATTGACTAAAATTTGATTAAGATGCACAAATTCCGAATTATTGTCTCTGTGCTAACCAATTGATACATTTTGAGTTCATTCACTCGTTGGAATTGGAATCATCTTTTGTTTGTTGTCTTACAAATGGGTGTATAGGACGGGAAGCAATAGAAAATCAAAAACATTTGTAAACGATTTTATGACATATCCTTCCTTCTCAAAATGGTATATTTGAAGCAATAACGCTCACACTTAAGCATAGTTTTAAGTTAATGTCGATGTCCTTTGAAGCCCAAAGACCAGCAGAGTTCAGGAAAGCGACCAAAACAAGGTTACCTAAGGATGATGTCTGAAAGAGTTCGTACAAATGCAATAAAAACCGGCTAAACTACATTCATTATAGCAACTACGCCGGTCGGCGACAGTTTTATGGATCGCAACCCAGTATAAAAGGAATATACAACATAAAGTTGCTCCCTTATTTACTTAGCATGCAAGACAGACATTAATACCCCCGGCGAATATTCTTTAATAACTATTCTGAAAACTAAATCAGAACTTGTGAACCTATACGAGTTCACATCCTTCTTCCTATAGTCTTACTTTGCGGTCACAACTCTAAGCTATTGGATTTTAGCCAGCCTCTTGTAGTCTTAGAGAGCGACCGCCTTCCTTCATTCTATCCCCGAGGTGCCACAGACAAATGATCCGTTTCTCGGGACCGGTGTATGGGATTCCGATGTGAAAGATGCTTCGGGAATCAGTGATCGCCGCAAATTTCCCACTGTAGTGTGTTCACATGTTTGGATGAGTCGATTTTTCATTATGGATCGACCGCGTACAAATAAGTTACTGTGCATTGGAGGTGTTTTAAGTTTTTTGTTATTGGTTGGAAAGTGTGACCGAGCAAATGAAGAAGGACTCAAAATCCCACTAGGTAAGGTTGTTTTGTTACTTTTTAATATAGACAACTTAATCGTTTTCTTTCATTTTTATTGACCTTTGTTCCATTCCTTAAAAGTTTCGAGATAAACGTTGACAAAGAAACCTCCCCGTTCCTTTGTTTTGGCAAACACGTAGTGGATTCCAAGCGAAGAACAAACGACTATACACACGAACCTCTCAAACTAAGAAAGCGTGTCTACTTTTTCAAAGTCGGTCTTCAAACTGCATTGATCTTTACCAAATTTAGGAATGGTTGCCATAACTATTACAGCTCTGAAACAAATGGGTCTCCGTGGAAAAGGGTCCTTTAGAGCTGTAAAAGTGGGATGAAATCACATTCGAATACTTATTCCTTGAATGGCATTGTTTAAAATCATTAAGAAGCGTTGTACCAATAGGTAACATTGCTGACTTCGATACATGCTTCCTTTGTTCTTATTTACTAAGTCAAAACAAGAATGGTTTTATCTGTTATGTGTTACAATTGATACGTATTAATGCATCATTTTAGGTAAAGAATTGAGTATTTTTAGTTGTATTTTCCAATTATAGACACATTTTCGGACATTCAAACGCTCACAAAGTTTGCAGTGATGTAAGAATGCATTGTGGGCCCGTCTGTAAACTTTATTACGACCATGCATCCGTAAAATCGTGATTCTGTTTCATAGGTCGTATACTTCCATAAAACATTCGTTAAACCAGTGTTCTGTGAACTGGCATGTAAAGAAGATACACACAGTGTTATGACACTATTGTTTACGTTCCCTTTATTTGTACTAGGTATACATTGTTCAAGAATAATACTTTTCTTTTTAAGTGTCTCCACTTAGATTCTAAACAGCCTAGGTACGAACTGTTTCTTTTTTGAGACTGATAAGGGTGGTGAGACTGATAAAAATTATTTTATTATATATACATATTAACCTTGTTCATCCTTCTTTGTGGTAGCATAATGTACAGATACGTCGTTACTTTCTGGAACAGAGTTTTGCTAGCGACCTCATTGATTGCCACCTGCTTGACACAATATCCTTGAAAGAACTATTACATTTCCGATCCGAGTATTTTTAATGGGTCAAAACGGAAACAACGATAAACAACAATTCAAAAGTATAATAAATGCATTTGTGTTTGTATGTTGGTAAGAAAATATGAGAACAAAATACTTCAAAACTCTTAGGCAACATGTATTTCCCTCTGTAATGATGGTTTCTACTACGGATGAATTAATTAACAAATAGTTACTATTAGGCAATGGGTTAAAGCACCAGTAATGTCCGGCTCCATTTCGACTTCAAAATATGATCAAGTTAGTGTTTGGATGTTTATGAAAACAAAGGAAGACAAATAGATTAAGACACCAATTGGCCTCTCTTTTGACTAGGTTGAACTTCTCTGTTATGACAACTCAATATTCTATTTCACAGGCTTTACGTCTTAAACCATTAATGTCAAGAGGTCTGGAATAAGTCTACTTATAAAGCCTGGAATAGACATTCGTCGGGAAGCATTTTAAAGGACATTTGGTAGATAGCTCCGTGGATAATGAATAGTTTTGTAGGCATAACCCTTTCAATGCTGGGTTATTTTCTAAAAATATATTTTGTGTCGTCTGCTTTCCAAAACCTTACATACCCGCTTAATTTTGTTGAGGACACATACTAAAAGAAACAAAGCGGTTAGATCATAGACCAGCCGCCAATTAACTTGGCGGCTCGCCTTGATCTAACATGTTTGCATAAGCATGAAGTCGGTTCCAGCACTTTAAGGGTTAAACCAAAGGTAAGATATTCCTTCAAAGAGAGGTACTTGAAAATAATGCAATAAAGCGCCAGTAATTTCTGGCAGTATATCGGAATTCAAAATATTATCAAATTAGTGTTTGGATGTTCATAAAAACAAATAAGGACGAATATACCGAGACACCTATCGGCCTCTCTTTTGACAAGGTTGAACTTCTCTGTTATGACAACTCAATATTCTACTTCATAGGCTTTACGTCTTAAACCATTAATGTCAAGATGTCTGGAATCCGTCTACTTATAAAGTCTGGATTAGACAAGTCGTCGGGAAGCATTTTAAAAGGACAATTGATTGATACATGTAGGTCCATGGATAGCCTTGTAGGATAAACCCTTAGAATGATTGGCAAGTTCTAAAAATATATATTGTGGCGTCTGCTTCCCAAGAGTTTAATATCCGCTTCATTTTATTGAGAAAAGTTATTTAGAGTAGCGAACAGGTTAGACCATAGACCAGTCGCCAATATCCTTGACATGCTTTACATCTTATACCATTAATGTCAAGAGGTCTGGAATAAGTCTACTTATAAAGCCTGGATTAGACATGTCGTTTGCAAGGCATTTTAAAGGACATATGGTAGATACATGTAAGTCCTTGGATAATGGATAGCCGCGTTGGATAAACCCCCAGAATGCTGGGCAATTTCCTATAAAATGTTTTGTGTCGTCTGCTTTCCAAAAGCTTAATATTATCCACTTCATTGTGTTGAGGCAAGATACTCAGAGTAGCAAAAAGGTTAGATCATAGGCTAGCCGCCAATTTAAAGAGAGGTAATATAAAAAATGAGCTAAAGTGCCAGTAATATCTGGCAGTATTTCGATATCAAATTATCCTCACATTATTGTGTAGATGTTTATAAAACAAATAAGGACAAAAAGACTTGTCCTAGACACCAAATGGCTTCTCTTTTGACTAGGTTAAACTTCTCTGTTATGACAAGTCAATATTCTACTTCACAGGCCTGATGCCTTATACTATTAATGTCAAGGGTACCGTTTTACTAAACGATTTACGGAAAATACTTGCGCAAGTCAAAATTTATAAAAATGTATAGTATCTTAAACGAAAACACAAAATTGCAATGTGACATGTCATTGGAAGCGTCTCAGGGAGACGATTCCAATGACGTGTTACTTTGCAATATTGCTTAGCCCAATATTCAAATAAGAGAAATTGTTGTTTTAGACTTACACAAATCTTAAGCGTAAACTATTTAGTAAATCGGTACCAAGGGGTCTGGAATTAGTATACTTATAAAGCCTGGATTAAACATGTCGTCTGATAGACATTTTATAGGAAATCTTGAAGATAGCTCGTGGATGTATATACATGTTTAGATTCTGCCGGAGCTAGGAGCTCCCTTCAACGATTACCTCGACATTTTCGAGCAAGTAGTATGGTGGTTTCTCAAACCACGGGTTCCGGGTGCAATAAAAACGTTTACATTAACGATTGCCTCTAATATTGATTTACAAGAGAATAGCCAATAAATTACAAGGACATAAACAATTATTTGTCCATGTGTCACAATGTTTTTTATCGAGGAGACGCGTTTCAGACCACTAAAACGTGACCAACCTCATATCATACTCATCAATGTGATTAATTTGCATAGAATGCTTTAACAAGATTTACATCGATAAGAGCCTGGTATTGGAATTTTTGCTTGCCAATAATATTATGCCGTTCCCGCTCATTTAATGTCCCCTTAATATTTCCGCTCTTCCATGTCCTCTTTAAATCGCGGGAGAGGGACTCAATGAGCTTATAGCTTGTGGCCCAATCCAATTGTAAATAATATTTTACTATAAACTATGCTTAAACTAAATCACTGTTCCACTTATGCTCTCTTAAGATCCTCGATCTTTAAGTCCTCTTTAAATCACTGCTCCCTTTTGTGCTCTTTTAAGTTCACGCCATTCTGGTGTCCTCTTTAAATCACTGTTCCCCTTGTGATCTCTTAAGATCCTCGCTCTTTTATTCCCTTTTTTAATCACTGCTCCCCTTTGTGCTCTCTTACGATCACCACATTCTGGTGTCCTCTTTAAATCACTGCTTCCCTTTGTGCCCTATTACGATCACCACATTCTGGTGTCCTCTTTAAATCACTGTTCCCCTTGTGATCTCTTAAGATTCTCGCTCTTTTAGTCCTCTTTAATTCACTGCTTATCTTTGTGCTCTATTACGATCACCACATTCTGGTGTCATCTTCAAATCGCTGCTCCCCTTTGACCTCTCTTTAGATCTTCACTCTTTCACGCCCTCTTTAAATCACTTTTCACCTTTAATTCTCTTTAGATCCTCACTCCTCTCTCATACCCTCTTTCAATCATTGCTCACCTTTGTGATTTCTTTAGATCGTTTAACTTTGAGCCCTCTTTAAATAACTGCTCCCTTTGTGCTCTCTTTAGATCCTTGCCTTGTCATGCCCGCTTTAAATCACTGCTCCAAGTATACCCTGTTTAGTTCCTCAACCTTTCATGCACTCTTTAAATCACTGCTCCAAGTATACCCTCTTTAGTTCCTCTACCTATCATATCCTGTTTACATCACTGCTCCAAGTATACCCTCTTTAGTTCCTCAACCTTTCATATCCTGTTTAAATCACAGCTGCAAGTATGCCCTCTTTAGTTCCTCAACCTTTCATATCCTGTTTAAATTACTGCTCCAAGTATACCCTCTTTAGTTCCTCAACCTTTCATATCCTGTTTAAATCACTGCTCCAAGTATACCCTCTTTAGTTCCTCAAACTTTCATGCCCGCTTTAAATCACTGCTCCAAGTATGCCCTCTTTAGTTCCTCAACCTTCCATGCCCTCTTTAAATCACTGCCCCAAGTATGCCCTCTTTATTTCCTCAACAGTTCATGCCCTCTTTAAATCACTGCTCTAAGTATGCCCTCTTTAGTTCTTCAACCTTTCATGCCCTCTTTAAATCACTGATCCAAGTATGCCCTCTTTAGTTCCTCAACAGTTCATGCTCTCTTTAAATCACCGAGCCAAGTATGCCCTCTTTAGTTCCTCAACCTTTCATATCCTCTTTTAATCACTGCTCAAAGTATGCACTCTTTAGTTCTTCAGCCTTTCATATCCTGTTTAAATCACTGTTCCAAGTATGCCCTCTTTAGTTCCTCAACCGTTCATGCCCTCTTTAAATCACTGCTCCAAGTATGCCCTCTTTAGTTCCTCAACCTTTCATGCCCTCGTTAAATCACTGCTCCAAGTATGCCCTCTTTAGTTCCTCAAATTTTAATATCCTGTTGAAATCACTGCTCCAAGTATGCCCACGTTAGTTCCTCAACACTCATGCCCGCTTTAAATTACTGCTCCAAGTATGCCCTCTTTAGTTCCTCAACATTCCATGCCCGCTTTAAATCACTGCTCCAAGTATGCCCTCTTTAGTTCCTCAACCTTTCATGCCCTCTTTAAATCACTGCTCTAAGTATGTCCTCTTTTGTTCCTCAACCTTTCATATCCTGTTTAAATCACTGCTCCAAGTATGCCCTCTTTAGTTCCTCAACCTTTCATGCCCTCTTTAAATCACTGCTCTAAGTATGTCCTCTTTTGTTCCTCAACCTTTCATATCCTGTTTAAATCACTGCTCTAAGTATGTTCTCTTTTGTTCCTCAACCTTTCATGCCCTCTTTAAATCACTGCTCCGAGTATGCCCTCTTTAGTTCCTCAACCTTTCATGCCCTCTTTAAATCACTGCTCTAAGTATGTCCTCTTTTGTTCCTCAACCTTTCATATCCTGTTTATATCACTGCTCCAAGTATGCCCTCTTTAGTTCCTCAACCTTTCATGCCCTCTTTAAATCACTGATCTAAGTATGTCCTCTTTTGTTCCTCAACCTTTCATATCCTGTTTAAATCACTGCTCCAAGTATGCCCTCTTTAGTTCCTCAACCTTTCATGCCCTCTTTAAATCACTGCTCCGAGTATGCCCTCTTTAGTTCCTCAACCTTTCATGCCCTCTTTAAATCACTGCTCTAAGTATGTCCTCTTTTGTTCCTCAACCTTTCATATCCTGTTTAAATCACTGCTCCAAGTATGCCCTCTTTAGTTCCTCAACCTTTCATGCCCTCTTTAAATCACTGCTCTAAGTATGTCCTCTTTTGTTCCTCAACCTTTCATATCCTGTTTAAATCACTGCTCTAAGTATGTCCTCTTTTGTTCCTCAACCTTTCATATCCTGTTTATATCACTGCTCCAAGTATGCCCTCTTTAGTTCCTGAACCTTTCATATCCTGTTTAAATCACTGCTCCAAGTATGCCCTCTTTAGTTCCTCAACCTTTCATATCCTGTTTAAATCACTGCTCTAAGTATGTTCTCTTTTGTTCCTCAACCTTTCATATCCTGTTTAAATCACTGCTCCAAGTATGCCCTCTTTGTCAGTTATGATCCTTCTCTATTTCTGTCATAATGTCTTTTTTCCCAATCTTGAACAACGACGCAATTTGTAAATTCGATAACATAAAGGACGTCTATTTAAGCTTTTAATGAGAGGCAGTCACGAAATTCCTTGAGGAATAATGGGTAAGATAACGTGGACTAATTCCGACTCATATGCAATTCGTATTCTCGCATACGTTATAGTTTGAATATTCGAAACGTTGGTCCGAACCTGATCTCAGACGATGTCTTTTAGTAACACTCTATGAATTCGTCTCATACAAAGTGTCTCCATATGATATCATAATGAAACAGAGGGAATATCACGCGTGGAAGCCTAAAACAAACAAGACAGTTAATCCATTTTTTATAGTCGTGTTGAGTTCCATAGCTTATTACTATCAATCCTAAAGAAATTTATTACCGTCATGTAGTTAAAATGGAAACGACAAATGGATGTCTAAACAAACAGGGTTGATTTCCTTTGGTCACAAAGTATATTCAGCAATGCGTTCGTCTTCTTTTGAGAAATTTAGAAAAAAAAAGCATTGGTAGATATTGATCGGGAAATACCCTCTTTATCGATACTTTCCCTCCATTTATGCCCAGTTAAAATACATCTTTGTTTGTGTCACCATGACAACAAACAATGGTTCTTTAGGTATATGTAAAGTAGAAACATATGGGCGATCTGTGAAACAAAGAAGACAAGCAAAGCCCACGGGAAGGTATGTGTGACCAATCTTTCAATCAGTGTGTGAATGCGGTGTTTCAGTAAATTAGGTTTGAGAAACTAATGGGACAGGCCGAGCTGTACGTTTGGATTATCTCCTTGGCAGGCAATCCCGTAACAACGTTCTTCCCAAATCAATGCAAGGCGTCCCCACCAATTGTATACAGACAAATTACTGTATCCCCTTGAGATATCCACCGTCCGTGAGTATATAGCCGTTAACGCACGGAGAGGCTCATAGTTTCTTCTTCGCGCTTCAATCAATCTCCATTCAGATTGTTGACTTGCGGAAACATTACCCCATACTGAAATAAAATATAAAAAAAGGTTGATCAACCTAAAAACATCGATCGACGTGAAGACGTTATCTTTTCTTTGACATTGGCGCTAAGATAAGGGCCCTTTTTGAAAAACTACAGCCTCGATACTTGTATGATGTGTACGAGCGATATTTTATTGACTGCCAGTTTTTAAGCTATCACCAAGTTTTATGGGTCTACAGAGTTCGGTATTTCAGTATTACTATCGTCAACATTAAATTTGGAAGACAATCATGGTGTGAGGCATGTTTTGAACGATCATGTGTTGACTTCACCAAAAATAAAAACACGTTACGTATGCCATTTGCAACTTTGAGTTATGAAATACTTGTTTCAGGGTTACGAACTTGTATCTTTGTCAGAACTTACAAGTTATTGATTAATTTTTATATTTCTGTATCGTTCCTTGTTTACTGCCTTTGTAGAAGGTTGATTCGAAAAGTTGCTTAGCATAGGGCATATAGCTTACCTTTATAGTACAATAAGTTACCCCTGCTCATAACACAATGAAACCATCGTATTCTACCAAAATATCAATTTCATCATCAGTCTTTAAGTCAATAATTCCAAAAAATGAGCAAACAATTGTTAGATACTCTGTCACCAATGTGGGAACCTTAATTCACTTAACTTAATTCACTTAAAGCCTTAATTCAAACATGTGGACGAAATTTAAAAGTCGTGATGGCTCCAATCAAATTAAAAAATGAAATATAGGGCAACAGAGAACGAGAAATCTTCATACTTCCCTTTTGTTACATCATTTTAGTATAGTCAAATGTTCCATTGTAAGGGTTCTCCATTAATTTGGACAAGTGAATGGTCCCAATGCACCGCATGTATCACGGCTTCAAAATTCCATCATTTTTTAAAGGTTTTGAAAAAATATGATTGGGTTGATCTGTTTTAAATGCTTTAACCCGTGTATAACGAACAATTGCTTTCGTATATTCTGAGTTTGGAACGTATTAATATTACAATAACATAGAATGATACTTTATTTTATATTTTATATTTTAAAACTTTATTAAAACAGGTAAAGCCATTATATATAATAAATGATGTAATTTCATCATACTTCTTCTCTAACGATTCTGCGATCCAAACAAGTCATGACATCGTTCAAATACGTCTATTGTGAAGTTCATTACCAATTTGATACCAAAAAAATATTTAACAATCATATGTCAACAAAGAATTCGGCTTGCAGCTGTGCATGCAATTATCTTGAAAAACGAACAACGCATTGCTTTTGTCTGTGGTTTGAGATAACGCATTTTAATACATTTAGGGACATTTCTAAAGATCACCGGAAACTCATTTCTGTTTGGCGACAGAGATTCGGCTGGAACAGTCTGGTCGATACATCCTCTCGCGCAGTCGTGTGTTACAGTATGACTGATTGAATCTGTTAGTAACACTGACCTTTATGAGCTTTGTATGAGAGATGATGAAGATATCAGACAACCAGCTTCACACCATCCCATTACCCTTTCTACAACACTTCTGTCTTGATAATAGCGATTGTCGAAAGACAAGATGATGTTTTTGTCAGACTTTTGCCTTCTATTGCACTGTCGCTCTCCTCATATATAGGTATGCTCTTTCTCGCATGTTTTAAATCCATTCCCCTATTTTTTTGTAATTTTTCAATAGAAAAAAATGCGGGTAGCGCTTATAAATAAAAAAAATGATTTCATTTTTTTCTTTCTTTTTTTCCTTCTTTTATTTTACATGCAGTTAGAAATTTTTCCAATTGTGTCACATCTGTCCACTTAGTTTCGATAAGTAGATGTGTCTAATTCGAACATTGGACATTTCGTTTCGAGATTTAACATCAGAATTCCGATGAAGTTTTTTGTCTCTTACAGTTGGTCAAACATCGTAATCAACCAAAGAAATCTGTCTATTCGAATTATTTACGCATTGCACACATGTATCAATATGCCTTACAAAATGCACTGGATGTTGTAAAATAGTTCATATTGCGTTAACCTATTACAAAACAATAACGACATTCGACCAGTTTGTTGCAGACGACTCTGGAAAACAGTGTGGTAAAAGGAGAAATGGCTCGTCAAGAGCCATTCCTCCTTTTCCAACAATGTTTTCTGTCCTATCAGAAGATACTTTTAAGATTTCATCACATTTTGAAATGTCGTCTGCGAACTCTTTCAATTTGGGACAGTCAAATATTTAACGTTTGGTAAATGATTAAAATATATGCAGGAAACCTTCGATGATAATGCTATCGAGAGGTTCACAAAAACAAGGGGCGCTTTTTGTACACGCCGTGTACGGCTGTTCTAGGCTAGAGGATGTCATCTCACTTTCTGATTAACTCTATGATTGATGTAAATCATATCGGAGAGACTACCGAATACGCCGATTGCGCCTGGAAATTGGTCGAGAATATCCCGTGTACTCGCTAACTCGATTTCGGTTTTTACAACCCTTTAACAAACGACAAATCTTCCACTGTTCCAAAATGAAAGGGTTTGCAGACGACATTTCAAAATGTGATGAAATTGTAAAATAATCTACTGGTAAGGCCGAAACATTGTGGGAAAAGGAGAAATTGCTCGTTAAGAGCAATTTCGCCTTTTCCCACTATATTTTCTAGAGTCGTCTTTAAAAAATGATACAATGTCGTTATTGTTTGGTAATTTGTTAAACCGGACGAGTTTGCGAATGACCCTTTGATATTCCAGCTGAATAAGAAAACTCGCAATCAGTCTGAAATATATGCTTAGAAGCACGTACCACCAGATTTAAATCACAGATTTAAAACTATTTCTATTTTAAAGCTGCGACGTAAATTCGACTGGCATAAGTGGAGGTTATTTGTAAAATGCTAATTGTAGCAAAGCTTTTCTTTGAATAAGATTTCAAATCTTTCAAAACTAATGCATTAAAACGGTCCCAAAGGATTGAATCCCAAGACGAATACAAGACTCAGATATGTGATTGGTCTTCATTGAAAAAAAAAACAGCTAAAGAACAGAAAGGGCAAAAAAAGGACAGACTTTATTTCAATTATAAACGTGTGAAAACCTTGGTGACGAAAGATGAAGTGCTCACAAGAAGCATTTCATTACCTTGTAACAGAAAGTTCAGAATGATGTATGAAAAACATTGGAAAGAATGGACAAGGAATTAAGGTTTAAATTGTGGATTCAAAATGCTTCACGAGATTTAAAACTGAGAACGCAGGGTTAGTCCATTCGATTTGAAGATGTTAATTTGACTCGATTGCCCTCGATCTTTTCAATTTATCTATGTATTTGACCAGCTAAAATCAATAGCAGCTGAACTAGTATTAATGATACTGCATTTTAAACGGCATAACCGCTGTGATGTGTGTCAGAAACACATACAAGGAATTGTAAAATAAGTGTACGAATGATTGCCGGGTTATAAAGATCGATGTAATTCAATATGCGTATGTAACCCTTTAAATGCATGTATTCTTCTGCAAAAGTCTCGTTAAATTCGATGATAAAAGCCTTGTTGACTTCCCTCCTAATACCATGGAGCTTCCCTGAAATCTTAATGATATAAGATGATGCAGATTGTATTCGTCATTTAAGAAAGCGTTGGTTTTAGAAAGCTCGGTCAATAAATCAAATTAAAGGTTTTGCACAAGCCCACATGACAGACTTTGAAGGCTTTTAAGCAAAACTGTTTCCTAAGCTTCTGTTTATTCTTTATATTTCCTAGAAATAATTTAGTTTGTGTTGGGATGAGGGATAAGAACCTGTTAGGAAGGCATATATGGGATTAAAGTGTCATGTTTCATTACAAATACGAATAGAACATAACACCCCTAATGATCTATCATAGGGATGGTTTTGGAGTCTATTATATGCGTTTTAAATAGAACTGTTAATCAAATAAAGCTGAACTATTTTTTATTGGATCTAACAAGAAACGTCTTTACGAGACGAGGCTAATGAGTACCCACAAAGTAGGATCAGATAATATCCCATGGGTTTAAAAGAAGGTATGGTGCAATCTTAATACATACCCCTCTGGTATAGATTAGTTAATCTCTTTTTTTTCAGACAATATGCAAACATCTTAAACCAAAACATGTCTTGACCTTATCAAACATCTATAGCAATTGAGACCTGATATCAGACTACAAATCATAACAATCGAAATCGGAAATCAAATTACACGTGATAACTGATGTGTATTTAGATAATGCCAATCACTGTGTCAGATGCATACCAATGCCCCGCCCAGGTTATACATATAATGTATGTTGACCTCTGATCTTTGTTAGTTATATTCCACACGGTAAGTAGTAACATGTTAGTTTTTTATTGCGCGTTTTCCATTGTAAAAAGAGTAGCCACTGAATTTATGAAGCTTATCTAGTTTGTTTACCCAAACACGTCAATAACAACTGAGAACTGTGATCAACCTGCAAGTTATGAAAAACTTAGAAAAAAGACTAGAAAACTTATCATGACAAGTGTGATTTGAGATCATTATGCACGTAATATAAATTTAGATTGAGATAGGAATGCACATAAAAGAATATAAAACCTAAAGGGTTAACAGCATCAAAACAAATTTACCCCAGTCGATGAATGTCTGATTAAAGCCTTCGCCTCATCGTTAATGAAAATTTGTGAAATGTTCGAGAATGATAACTGTAATGACGATCGTGTTTTTGTAATGAAATTTGCATTAATTCTGGATTAGTACGCATGCTTTAAGTGTAGTCGGCGAAGGTTTTAATCAAAATTGAGATGACCAGGTTTTTTAATCTTTTACGAGATATGCTAAAAATCCAACGTGTAATGCATGTTATTTGTTCCAATGAATCAGAGTTGCAAAGAGTCAATCTTATTATGAGTTCGCAATTATGTTATCGGCCCTGTAAACAACAAACGCAGGGAACGTCGCATTATCGTACACATAATACGCCATTATGTTATCGGCCCTGTAAACAACAAACGCAGGGAACGTCGCATTATCGTACACATAATACGCCATTATGTTATCGGCCCTGTAAACAACAAACGCAGGGAACGTCGCATTATCGTACACATAATACGCCATTTTGTAACATTTTCTATCTTCGGATTACTTCGATCGTTCTCGGTCAACATAGATCAGTATTTGGAACTACTCAGTTCAATGCGAATTCCGGTACATACCAAGGTATATCGAGAACGACCGAAGTTATCTGACGAAAGAATGTAATTTAAAATGCCGTATTGTTTGTAATACCTAACCATCAATCTTTTACTGATTGTGATCTGATAAATTCTCTCAGTAGTGGTTTACGGATTTGGAATTCTTTTGCAGAACCATAACGACATGCCATTGCATGATGTTGGTATATTTTTTTACGCAGTTTTGACACCAATTATACCGTATCGTTTGCATAAAGCATTTAGGGCCCTTCTCTTAACCCTTTCCCACACAAGAAGTTTTCGGCTGTCCCAAATTGAAAGAGCTTGCAGACGATATTTCAAAATGTGATTAAATTGAAAAATATTCGCCAGATAGAGGGGAAACCTTGTGTGAGAAGGAAAAATTGCTCGTTACGAGCAATTTCTCCTTTTCCCACAATGTTTTCTAAATGTGTATGTAACAAAGTGGTCAAATGCGTTATTGTTTGGGAAAGGGTTAAACGAACCGATTACGAAGAATTATAAGTCGTGTTATATACATGCACATGCTTTTAGACTGGGAGACCGAAAGACGGATATATAGAGAGAGATTATCTTAGTTGTATGATCTTAATTGCCTTTATGTTACTTAGTTGTGTTCATAGCATATTCAATATGGAATTCACTTAGCTCATAGGAACAAAAGTTGTTTGTTAAGTTTTCAGATCTGATCAACCATTTTTACCACAAAAATTGTACTCTCTGGAGTGTCATGGGACGAAACACTGATAATTAAGAAATGTTGTGTATCAGAGTTATAGTTTCGGAATTATAGCCGGGTCACTACCAACTCAGCTACATATTGGCATGCCAAAGGACAGCATTTTATGTTCTGTAAGCAGTGTGCGCCATAATGATTTTAAATTCAAGGCTGTCGACAAAGATGTTTCATCTCTACCAGCTCTGTTTGCTGTTAAAGTCAATGTACAGATTAAACTTTAATTAGATAATGAAACATGGCTCTTACTCCCGAATACAAATACAAAGTAAGAGGTTACGACTGCTCTCGGTGGAATAACGTGACTGATTAAAAAGCAAAAACATAGAAGCGGGAAAACAACTTGTTTCTACTTTTACGGTAGATTTCAATCCGGAATTCGCCTAAGGATTCCTCAAAATTAATCAAACAGGTTCCTTGTATATTTGAAAGTATTCCAAAAATGGCTGTTCCAAATGCCACTGTAAGATATTTAAACAAAATTCAAACTAACGTTACTATAACAGTGACAAATAAGAGAAGATACTTTCTTTGGTTTTGTTTTGTGGTTCGCTTTATACCTTAGTACTTGATTAGCATTAGTTTTGTCCTGTCAAACCAAAGCCAAAAATAGACTTTCAACCCACTACTAAACAATAACGACATTTTATCACTTTGTTGAGAACGACTCTGGAAAACACTGTGGGAAAAGGAGAAATTTCTTTCCAATTACATTACATTTTGAAATGTCGTCTACAAAATCTTTCAATTCGGGACAGTTGAAAGTTTGGTAAAGAGGTAATTAAGGCTCTTATCATAACATTAACCTGATCAGTAGACATTAAAGGCATATTCATCCATGTAATATTTTCGGGAACGCCCCAATGTAAGAAACAAAAAAGGAAGAACTAAATTTAGATGAAAAACATCCCAGATACAATTCAGAGTGACTTTCGTCTCATCAAATACAACTTTCTATCCAGCAAAGTGTCACCAGAACTGATTTTGATTTTTGGTGTAGAACGGGGAGGAACTATTCAATATTGCTCGTCGACCCCCTCGCTTTTTTCAATCCTAAAACGATTGGAATGCTTGATAAAGTACTATAGTCAAGATATTTGTTTTTTCAAATATAAGCTGATGTTGTCCATACCTTTATTAACTGTTTGCTATATTCGTTGTTTTGTATAGACCAATTATACAACGTTATACCAAAGATAAAAATGTTTCGGAAAAACAACCAATTCTTGGTTGTGCTTATTGTGTATATATTGATACATTTGTTCGTACTGACATCAGTTTAAGAACAAACAGCATGGAGATCATTGAGGCCTCAACAATGCAGGATGTAGTTGTAAAATAGTTCTTGCTATTTGGAGTTACCCTTCCAGTAGCTAGTTAAAGAAGTAAATATTATGGTATACATTTTTTTTGATAGTTCAAAAGTGAACCCGATTGTAAAACGTTTATATTATATATCTTGCACTTTAGAAGTTTGGAAGTTATGATTATATTGTTTAAAACAGCACATCAGACGTACTGTTCTATGATAAGCACAGAATAATAGTCATTTGAAGCAACATTATATCGCTTTTAATTTTCTAACGACTGTAAAAAGTGAGTTAACATGTATTTATTCCAAAAGCATGAATTCGCTTTTGAGATCGATCGTATATAAACTTTCCATACTTAGAAAAATTGAAGCTTCCTGGAGTCATTATGATTTCAATAGCTACGTGAAATTGTATACCAAACATCAATATAAAAACTGTGTTGTTTTAAGACATTTCATTTTGACTTTCAAAGAATGTTTTCAGGATCTCTAAGAACCATGCGTTGTTGGCAATTAAAACATTTCATATAGGTCTTTGGAAAAATGAACCCAAAAGGTGTGAACACATGTTTGCCGTAGGGAAAACAATTATTGAATAGTAGCATATGTACGCGGTTCAACCTAATAATCCGACGCATTACTTCACTTTAACCCTTGACCAAACGCCTAATTTTCGACTGTACCTATTTGAAAGAATTTGTAGACGACATTTTATAACGTGATCAAATAGAAAAATAATCTTCTGATAGGGTAGAAAACATTGTGGGAGAAGGAGAAGTTGCTTGTTAAGAGCAATTTTCCCTTTTTCCACCACGTTTTCAAGAGTAGTCTGCAACAAACAGGTCAAATGTTGTTATTGTTTGGTAATGGGTTAAGTAAAAATGAACCACTTTGATGGCTTAAACCAAATGTGTATATAGAGTAGAATTATCTTCATATTCGAGTATTCGTCTCTCATAGCAATTCCTTAGAAAGCTTCTATGAAAGACGAAGCTTGAAAAGGCAATACAGTGAAGCCTTGTTTATTCGGACCCCAATTATCCGGATGTCTCGCAATCCGAGCGAAATTTAAGAGAACGGAATTATTTGTAGTAATTTGCCTAACCAATTACCAAACAATAACGACAATTAACCAGTTTGTTGCAGACGACTTTAGAAAACATTGGTAAAGGGTTATAAGTATACACGTGCATATACCCGTTTATGTCTTAATGTGTATAAGACCAGGCATTGCTTCGTTAAGCCGGAAATCTTGTTGGGAACTGACATGTTCCGATTAACGAGACGCCACTGTATAATAATTCTCTCAGGTTTATATGAGACTTATTAACTCAGAATACTGATCGATTGTTGGATATTACTTGGGACGAAATCAACAAGTTTCATAAACTATCGGTATACTGAACGTTCTAATGTATTCAACCATTTAATTAGACGGAGTATAAGCCTTGCTTTTGACGTTTGCTTGTTCAACATCTAAAACTGTGATTCGGTTTTTCGTTTTATTAATGTATTTTTCATTACATATATCTATTTACCATAAATAAATTACTTTCTAATATTTTCATCAGATCCAAATCAAAATAAATCAAACAAAGGTAAAAATCTTAATTGAAAAGTCCAATTGTTAAATTGGTTCAAATTCTCTATTGTAATTGAAAACCCTTCTCTAGTATAATCTATCAACTACTTCTATGATTAGGTTTTTTGAATTTTGTCAACTTAAGGCGTTCATTTTGTCTGTGCAAATAAAGTTTTGCTTTGTCAACAATAATTTCAACAGGAAATAAAGGGACCAGCTCGAAGAGAATAAATAACTCCATTTAGTTAAGATTGAAGGAACGTTGGTCTAAATCCTAAAGGATGACATGAACAAAAACACCTTATTACCACGAGCACAATCATGAACGAGGCAGTTTGCAGAAGAAGTATTATATTTTGTCACATTTTATAGTCAAAGAACATAACTACGCGTATTTTTAGGGGGATTCAGGGACTGTCGAGATAAAACGTTCTACCGCTGCAAACGCTGTAATACCACCCACACAAACACGGATGAGCATCTTTGTAGAAACGAGTTCATTCCAAATGTTTAACAGGGAGACACTACGCACAGAATGGAACTGACGGAACTGATGCCAAATCCGTATACATTTGCCACAGAGTGTCTTTTGAGGCTCATAAAGTGTTATATCAGGGATATTTACTTAGTAAACATACACGTATATTACTCCGGGTATAACTAATATTTTATTATTTTATTTCCTACACTTACGATAAGAGGGTCTGTTCCGAATCAAGGGGAAATACTACACGAAATGTGGATTCAGAGAAAGACGGGATACAAATAAACTGCTGCTGAAATCACCCAAATGTCACTAACATAAATATAACTAAGCCACATTGAAGTGAGGATAATATGTACAACGTGGACAACACTAGGCTCAGAGCGGAACGAACATATCATATGGTGCAACGCCGATGTTCCCTTACTTCCGGAGGTCGTTATACTTTATGAGGTCTTTTGGTGGGAGTTTTAAATGCACCAATATATGCTAAGCATTGGTCCAAAGATATATGAGAATGTTTTATCGGCTGATTTGGATAAAGATGGGGAAGTCACAAAACCTTTACTTTGTTAATTCTTTGCACACGTCTTGCTTTAGGTGTTGATAAAAGATTGAGGTTAACTGCACTGACCTCTGCATTAAGGTGAATCTGCAAAGAGGACAGAAGAGGGGATAGGCCAATGGAATTATATCAAGATGATCATGCCATGGTGTCATTAGCGTTGAAGGACTGATCATGTATAGTATTTTAGAAGTTAGACAGGAACTTAGGCTGACTAGTTTCGTGGAAACCTCTTTAACTGGGTAAAATGAACTATTTTAGTCATAAACAAACAAAGGGTGTCGAAATGCGAGCTAACACCAAATACAAAGGTGTGTTTGCTTGCCGCAGAATGCCTTATGAGGCTCACAAAGTGTTATATTACCCAGACGCCAGCTGACGGGTTTACGTCTTTTAATTTTCGCCTGCTCCGCTCGATTCGCAGACGTGGTATATGATTCTGTAGGACGTAGAACTCATAAGGTTCCCGTGGTAATTTAAACTGCGCCATGCAAACATGATCTAAACCAAATAAGGAATTGAGGGACTGATAAAGTTTGGATGCATAGCAAATCAGAATTGATATAACGGTTATACTGTTCGCTTTGCTCTATTTAGGTTGAAAGCATAATAGGCAGGATTGTATATAACTAAAAGATTGTTTCCTTGTATGCATTTGGTAGAAACATTATGGATAAAGAACAAATGCTCAATATGAATTATTCAGTATTTTGCCATCAATGTTTTCGAATCGTCTGTTAATGTTACGGCGATTTTATACGAGGATTGCTAGACTGGCAAGTCAAAAGTAAAGTGTTAATACAAAGAACTTACCTCTACAGTATTGTAATCACGAATGGTATGAATTACGCTTGCCCGCTTGTTGGGACTGCATCCATCAGTCGGCCACGTGTCAGAGACGCCTCGAGTGACGTGTCATATTTCAATAGTGTACGATTGTTGATGGTTTTTGTTAATAATGTCCATGCATATCGGCTTTGGTTTACGAACCTATTCCTCATATTGTTGAGTAAAGCGCTTTTTAAGTACACAGCAGTTAGATTCAATTCCTTCACCCAAAAAGTTAGTTATTGGTAATTGAAAACTAAAACTACCGTGAAAATAAGATCAACATTCGGATTGTTTTGTTAACTCCATTATGTGCCCAAGAAAACAGATCATTAAAGCTCTTGACGGATTCGTTTTCTGCAAAACAAACAGAGACTTCCGATTGAATCGTCCGTTACGGAAATTCTCTTTATTTTCGCTCGAGGAATCATTAATAGGTTCCTATGTGCGTTTTCTTCAACATTTGCAAATACTTTTTCACTTGTAAGCTTTTCCTTTCGTTCTTGTCCGTTGCATCTATATTGTCTAATTTGATCTGTGTATATCGTGCATATTTCGATGAAAAAACTATAATTAATGTAATGTTTTATTATAATGGATGATTGATAAAAGAAAGCCGTGGCACAGAACGAGTCGACAGCCACTCCTGCACCCCATTTTATATTGTTTCGAAACGTGTCTAATTTTCTGCTTTTATGTTTCTCTAAAACGTAACAATTGTTTTAAATACATGCTATACAAAATGTTTTTGCACGGACATAAGGAAAAAAATAAGTGTTAATATGAACGTTAAAACAAGTCAGTTCATGCTTATATATTTATTCAATTGAAATAACAACCATTATGCATGGCTGGAACTTTAATCAAATGAATATTTAAGCAGACATAATATATTCGTGCAGCAAATACTTTGAGAAACAAAACCTCCATTGTGAAGGGAAATACGATACCTCATGTTAAGCTATGCCTCCTGTTTCATGTCAATGTTCCAATTTAAATCTAAAATTTAAATTGTGTTAGCTATATTTTGTAATCATCCGTGACATTACCAGACGCAGTGATGTTCATAATTTAAATGAATGTGTTGCAAAAAATGAAATCGATAGGGATTCTTAGTAATATTTAGGTTAAAATTCACACTGTGATGTACAATTATATGTTCTTTTTTTATTTCCGAGTTAAATGGGTTTTGTTCAGAGAAGGGAGAAAGTTCTGAAGTTGAAAAATAATTTCTTTTAAACTGCACAAATACTGTATGACAGGTCCCGATGAATAGTCATTGCAAATGAACAAAATATCCTTTTTTTCCTTAAAGTAAGTATACATTAAAAAACGTATCGTCATAAAAGTGACATTGCTTTTGAGATCTACCGCATATAAATGTTATTAAGAAGCAGACACGCAAGGAGGAGTTTCACGTAGTTTATGCGTTGTTCATACATATACATATGATTAATCACAGGGCAACATATTCCAGGTTTCTTACAAGATCCCTTGCAAGAATAAATGCGAATAGTATATACATCTAACAAATGAAACACGTGTTATATAGGATGATGTTATATCGATAAGTAATACAAAGTTGATTGAAATTTCTTAAACTCTTCTGCCGTGTGTGCCTATGGGATAAATGAAAGCATTTGAATTTAATGAGAAACATAGCTTGACGAGCACCTTTCCACAATAAATGTGAACCTCTGTAGTGTGTGTCTGTATGACGTCTGGTTAAAGTACAAACAATTCCCAGCTAATTCAAGTTTTGGTGTTAGGGAAGAATAAACAGATCTGAAGATGTAATCATCCATGTGCCTTCAATGAAGAGAAAAACATGCACGCTAAATTCGGGAACAATTGATTCTTGAATTTGTTATCACGCACTTGAAAATGCAATTGATCGATTTTCGTGCTTTATGAGATTGTTTATAGAGTCCTGGGCTAACTACCATCCAAGCTGCGTTGGGAAAGAATAGTCCATGCAGTGTTTGGCGAACGGGATATGAATGCAAAAACATCATAGTCAAACCCTGAATGTCAAATGGCGTGTCAAAAAATAGCCCCTCTTATTGCTTCTTTTAAACATATCCCCCAGTGTATTTGTAGCAACAAAATAATAAATTGTTTGCCAAGATTCGTGTTATAGTTACAATAATTTTCACTGATTCCAGATACGACAACACATTGTTATTATTAACAGTAATTGGTTTTGCTGAATAACTGAAAAGCCATTGACTGCTTGGGTTATTTGCATGCGTGTTAAACTCTTATAATATATATCAAGTGGTATTTCGAAGTCTGTCAGCATATTCAATATCCCTACATCAAAACTGGCACTGCCATTTCCTGAGATTGGAACTTGGTTGCTGTCGTAATGCGATGTTTTTAACCCAGAGTGTCCTAGTAGGATGTTATAACTACCATATGGTGTTGGTTTTAATACAGTGAACCCTCGTTTATCCGAACATGTCCGTTCTCAACAAAATGTCCGGTTTACCGAATAATCCGGACTAATGAAGCAGACCATGTTCTTATTCACATTAAGACATAAACGGTCTGTATGAGCGGTATATACTTATAACCCTTTAGCAAACGCCAAATTGTCGACCGTCCCAAATTGAAAGAGTTTGCAGAAGACATATCAAAACGTGATGAACTTCAAAGATAATCTTCTGATATGGCAGAAAACATTGTGGGAAAAGGAGAAATAGCTCGTCACGAGCAATTTCTCCTTTACCCACAATGTTTTCAAAAGTCGTCTGCAACAAACTGGACCAATAATTCCGTTCCCTTACAATTTCGTTCGGATTGCGAGACATCCGGATAATCGGGATCCGGATAAACGAGGGTTCACTGTATTACCGACACGGGTATCAACTCTTTAACCTTTGAGGAATAAGAAGGGCGCGAAACCTCTGTCGCATGTGTTAAACAACGTGTTTATCATCAACGATATAAAGTAGGAAGGGTCGTACAAGATTAACAATCACTGAAACACCTTAGGGCACTCATTGTTCAATTAGTTGTGCATACCCGAAGGAAGTCAGTTGTAACATAACTGTGATTATGAGAACATGTACAGTGATGTCTCGTTAATCCTCTCCTCTCATCCTGTATGTCTATCAGATTTTGCTTTTTATGCATATGTATAATTTGTAAATGTACATGTCATTTTCATAGCATGCATGTAAATATATAATTGTAATAAATATGAGCCTATGTGCTTAATGTTGAAATAAAATTATGTTATGTTATAATATGTTAATCCGAACACGTCCGTTCCCAACAAAATTTCAGGATTACCGAATCTACCGGACTAATGAAGCAGAACCTGTTCTTTGAGACATAAACGATCTGTATGCACGTGTATACTTATAACCCTTAAGCAAACGCCAAATTGTCGACCGTCCCAAATTGAAAGAGTTTGCAGACGATATTTTAAACAGTGATGAAATTAAAAAAAAATCTTATGATATGGCCGAAAACATTGTGGGGGAAAAGGAGAAATTGCTCGTCACGAGCAATTTCTCCTTGACCCACAATGTTTTCAAAAGTCGTCTGCAACAAACTGGTCAAATAATTTCGTTTTTATTGCGAGTCATCCGGATAAACGAGGCTTCATTGTATTGGAAACTTGTTAGGATCACCAGCTTAACATAAAACACGTTAAGAGTTAGCGGTAGTATTAACGTACATGTATAATTGTTTATACATTTCATGTTGATGACATCACGTTGTCAGAAACGCGCGATGTGTCTTGACCGGATAGGTATACATACTAAATAATATCAAACTTTGTAGTAAATTTCAGTTGATCTTCAATTAAAGATTATAGAAGCGTCATCCAAGTACATGTACTTGCAATTAATCTTGTTGAAATATTTCAGAGTTGGGCTTACATCATTACCGATTAAAAACAAAGAAAATGTAGGCATGTTTGATGAAGCATATAGGTTATATTTTTATGAATTAGCATTCATATATGTAGCTTTCACATCAAGAGATGTACTTTGTTTGTGGTTATCATTCTCATTCACTTCTTCACGAATGAAGGGAACCACTGCCCGAACATTAAAAACTAGGAACGATAGTTCATTATCAAATGGAAATAGATGGAAGATGCATTACTCTATTTGAACTATAAGTATCACTATAAGAACAATATTCATATGGTACATATACTGTTCTACAATGTGCACGCAGCTAAAGTTACTGAGTGAATTTGCTTTTCAAATTTTCTATCCCTTGAATCGTGAAAAACAAATGTCATTAAAATGAAAAAAAAAAAAGATCATGTCAGTTGATTTGTTCAGTGAACGCTTCAACAAGACGCGATTCCTTACAAATGGAAATTGTAGCATAAAGTAATTATTCGTCCGCATTATTGTTCTAGTGAGACATAAACAGAACACAACAACTTTCAGATTCAACCACGAAAAATATCAATATATCAGGAGGTAACTGGTTTCGCCTACTTGGCGCTAGCTAAACCTTAATTCTTTATTGCTAGCAGGCAAAAAGTTTTCACAGCGAGGAGAAATTTATTGTCTTCCAAAACTCCCTGGGAATGAACGTTAATTTTCTAGACAATGTGTTTTTACCCAATAATTTCATACTTCAAATCATAAAACTTATTTTTTTGTATCACAATAGATAACTAGGTGGTGCATTTGGAATGTATTCCCTGACACAGAGCTACAACACTTTCTGTCTTGTGAAAATACTCTAAATTTGAAATATCAATACTTGAATTGGATTTCACATTCTAATCAAGTTCAAAATGAAAGCATATCCTTTCTTTGATATGTTTACCAAATGTCTTCATATCGTCCTCAAACTTTCTAAGCGACAGTGATGGAGTAGTAGAGAAGATTTGGCCTCATTTACTGGGGGTCCTGTGTTCGATACCGGTTAGAGGTGAAGTTAGATTGGCGGGACAAGCCCTCAAATCGGTGCGAATACTGGTTTAGTATTCAAGAAACACTCGTCGAGAGATATTTCAATAAGTTGGAAGCTTCCATCACAAACGATGTAAAATGAATAAGTTTGAACTACCTTTAAAGTTTTTAGGATATCCTGAATAATCCCGAGATGGTTCTAATGCGAACAGACATCATATGGTTGCTGTTTGAATGTATGACAGTATGTGTTTTTGGTATGAATTATTATCGTCATTTGTTTGAAATAATAAATGGCCAGATCTCATTTAATTATGTGTTTTAGTCATTCTTTTCCTTGCAAATACAGAGCTTCGTAAAGTCAGAAGGAATATTCTCAGAGTTCATATTGGTTCTGTTTTGGAGATAAAGACATAATATGGTTAATAAGTCAAGTATTGTATATGCGCCATTCATACTGATATCAGTGTGTGGGGAAGCGTATATACCTGACTGATAAGCATTGTCCAATAAGCATTGTACCGTTTAACTACAAAGTTTATGCTAAAAAAATGCAACAGTATCTTTTATCCAAATATTTGTCAAAGCGATATTGCAAAGTAACACATCATTGGAATCGTCTTTCCAAGACGCTTCCAATGACGTGTCACATTGCACTATTGTACATATATCTAACAAACTATCGATGTTTATCAGTTTTGACTTGTGCAATTATTTTCCTTAAGTTGTTTAGTAAAACAAAATGGTGTAATGATCAGATAGATTCATACATTCTGTTTGATATAGCCTCTCTTTTCAGGGGGATGTAGTGGTGATATCGAACATTTGACCTTCTTACATCATTTGTATTACTTGCATGCCACGTTTGTTTTTGATATACCACACAGATACAGACTTATTATCTAAAGCATTAATTTGTGTTGTTAAGCGAAGACGGGCAGTCATAAAAAAAAACCAATGCCATTTGAATGGTTTACCTTCAAGCCGCCTTTGCCATGATACAAGGATATACCATAGAAGACCTCAAACATTATCATCAGCCGCTGGTCTTCAATTTACAAATGTTTTGGCATCAGACAGACACGGTACCATTGGCACAAGCGTTACACAGATCACTTTTCAAAGTCAATATAAAAGTAGGGTTGCCCATGATTCAAAACCACTGAAGTCTAAAAGGGGATTAGTTTCTCAATAACTTGTTAATACCCGAGGCAATTCAGTTGTGATTATGAGTATCGGAAACTTGCAAGGAACAGATGATTTACATAAAACACGACAACAGTATTAACGTACATATGCAACTGCTGATTCAGTTTACGGTGGTGATCTAACGTTTGTTTTGTCAAGATGGTATACATTTTACTTTGGTTATTAGGGGTCGGAGTATTCATGTCGCATATTGTCAACAAAGCGGAAACTGGTGTTTCAGAGAGCTTTACTAACATACAGTAGAATATCTATACCTCGAGGTTACAGGGACCTCATGAAAGTGTTCAGCATAGAGAGAGTTCGACGTATATGGAATATCAAGACGTAAAAATAAAGCGCAAATGTTTTGGGACTCGTGTTGACTTCGATGTATATAAGAGATTGACAATCAGAAGTTCGAGGTGTAAATAGTCTACTGTAGTAAGTTTCCGGTGTGTATGAATTATTTCATGAACGTCAACGATTCATTTAGATAGTAATAACGGATATGCAACCCCAAAACAATTCACCCTAGGGGAGCTTTAATCGTTAATTTGCTGGAAACGACTACATGCTTTAGCAAACACGTTGGATCCAGGCTAGCCGTCAAATTAATTGGTGACTGGTCTGTGATTTAACCTGTTTGGTTTTCTGAATATGTTTCCTAATTGTGAATAAACAGGGATTTAAGGTTTTGGAAAGCGGACGAAACAAAAAATATTTTTGGGAAAATTACCCAGCAGTCTAAGGGTTAAGCTAACAATGGCGTAAAATTCATTGGGAAACCTTTTGTTATAAAATGTAATCTCCATTTTTATCGTGATAGAACCTTTCTGACATTGGCGCCAAAGGTTGTTAGCCTGTATGGAATCTTACAACATATATATCACAAATAATAACAACAATTTTATATAAACTGTCTGTGAACCATCTTCATCATTCGGGAAGGATGTGAAATGCACAACGGCCTATTTACTTGAAAAAACACTGTGGATCGACTTTGAAAAGAAAAGAAAGAAAACAAAAACAGTGCTCTTCATTTGACCGACGGTTAAACCCTTTCTTGGGTTCAAGTGTAATGTGTTCTTCGCTTTCAAAAGTTTTTAAGCAACAATTGAAATGAAAAAGGCTAAAAAAATCTTGTAGATAGTAATTAACCCTTAAAATGAAATTGCTCTCTTAAGTTTCGATGATGTTTCGTTTTGGAATATATTTCAATTGGTCTTTCGAATTGTCAGCTGGAAAATAGTCTACCTTGCCCAATGTTTGTCTTTTAGCGGATACTTATTTTGATATTGATGTAAAAACACGTGTATTTATATTCCTTATAATGTGCATCTTGTTTCTGTGGTTGATAAGATTGATTTGAGCCTTTCGTCACACACTTATGAATTTCTACATGAAACCCATTATTCCATTATCCGTTTAAGCGGTCCCGATTATCTAAAATGTTTGAGTAACCATTCAAATTAACGGTAACATTCTTCGTTGTTCACGTAAGTGACTCACTACTTGACGTTCCACTCAATTCCTATTTGTTATCTCCAACTGCTTTTCAGGTTTTCCAAATGCCAAACTCCGATTACGGAGATAGTGTCATTATGTTTGGTTGTGATACAAAGTGCAAGGATTCCTGAATTTTAAGTTCCCACGTCAATTTACCCGCGTAATATACTACAATGTGGTCCGTAAACCATCATTTATTTTGTAAAATAGCGGTATTGGGTCGTCGAGACGAACCCATGAAAGAATCAGGTTGGCGTTGCTTTTAATAATCTTGTATTTGATGTTGTTCATTAGAAACTATCCCCAGCAGGTTGAACGGTCATAATCCGCCATTTTGAAACATTTTCTTTCGCTGGATTGCTTTGCTCGTTCTCGGCATACACCGGTAGAGTCGATCAGACCGATGTATACCGACAACAACCGAAGTAATCCGACAAATAAAATGTTTCAAATTGACGGAAGATAAGTATGGTCTCTTAAACACGGAATGGAGAATATTTTCAGAGTATGTATGTTCTCCTTTTGTCTATGGTTCCGCGACAATTTTGCTTACTGTCACTATTTTGTCACTTCTTATACTTTCATTGGGAGCTCCTTTTAAGTTAGATCGGTCGCAAAAATGATGATACTACATTACAGTTCCACGTATTAGCTGGTCCTTTCTTGAAAAAGAAAATACTGCTCGAAAATTGTTTTCCTTTCATTATTTCAAACCTACCCGACAAAAGACGCAACCTCAATCATTTCAATGGTCTTATTAGTAAACTGAAAATGTCAACTTTAATGAAATTGTCATTTTTGACGGGTTCAGACAAGTAAATAGATATGACTTGCATATAATTCAATCCCGAATGCCTGCCTTACTATTTACATTAGATTGTTTTATTGTCGAAATCGATAGGAATTCCACAAAATAATTAGTTTCAGGATAAAATTCGATGATATTATTATTATTATTATTACTATACTACATATTTATATAGCACTCTTATCATAATAAGACATACGTTCAAAAGTGCTTTACAAGACACTGAAAGCACATACATGTTCTTATGCATAAAGATAAGCATGACCTAAGATACATAAAATGTAACATTGAAAATATATAAAGATATAAATCTTACAGAATCGGTCAGTTGTTCATTTTGCCGTTTGATAAAGTGGGCTTACTCATTCCACTATACCGAAAGCTGTTGCTTTTTATGCAAAAACAACAGCATCGATAGAAAGAAAATCTGAATTAAGTACGAAACCAATGTGAAAAAAGAAAACTTTCCAGATTTTGAGCAATGTCTCGTATCTGACACAAGTCTCTATAAACGTTTACAGCTGGTGCGACAAAGTAGAGTATCGCGTAGTAAAGCTTAATTGAGGACGACACACAATTAGCCCTACGGGATTGGCGTTTAACTTGCTATTGACCAATTAAGTGTTCATTCTGGTATAAGGACGTTCACCGACGCACCGGGGACTCATATTCTGTCTCCCGCCTTCACGATTAGCTACAGGGATGGTTAGGTCACAACGAAAAGATGAAAAAAATGTGAACAAAACCCATAAAGAGAAACATTTGACTATATCTCGCTATTTGTGAGTTTTGATTATTTCTTGATTTTTAATCATAATTCGTTCTGTATATTTTATATGATGTATACAATAAACCTTTTCGAACATACCTGGCTAAAAGGATGTTTTTCAAATATTGCTATAACGAGAGGGAGCTAGCCAAAATTAAAGGAGTAATTATAAAACCTTCCAGGTCATCAAATAACAATGAACTCGTAATACTGGATGTTCCATATACAGCCACCCGTTTTATCATAGTTAAGCGTCGATATCAGTAATATACAAGAACAAGCAAACCAGCCATTTTCGTCGCTGTTTGTCTGAACTGTGTGAAAAAGAGAGGATAAAATATCATTCAGTCGCGAAAGCTCTGTGAGCACATGAGAAAAAAATCTTGAATGGTATTCTTTGGGGGGAAACACCATAAAGAAAGTCTAATCCATGTCAACAGTTTTGATGAGAGGGCACCTCTCCGCCCCCTAAATTCTAGTAGGAGGGCAGTTCTCCGCCCAATAAAAAATGTTCGAGGGGGCGCCTTCCCGCCTTCACTTATCTGTGATCCGTTTAAAGCTCATTGCCCTTTTATAATAAGATATGGATCTTTGCACAAAAAAAAAACAGATCAGCACTGGATGCTTGTCGATCTCTTAAGTGTTCATAATCAAACATAGCCATCTTAATTTTGTTATTTGAATAAAAAAATTTCACTCATCGATATCAAATATAAAATATCGCATATATCATTACTTTCCTTGGAAAACACATCATATGATTGCTACTTCGCACAAACCATGTCAAAAGATATACGGTATACTTATTTAATAACGTTTGTGTTGTCCTCTGTTATTTCCCTGAAAGTAAGATTACAACAACAACAAAAAACATAAACAAAAAACAAACAAAAACATAAAACTAAACAGGCGCCGACTATAGCTCTCTTATTGATGGTATATTTCAAGTTTTTTGGATGTCAACGACAAAGAATACACTTAAGCCATTACGAAGAGGGTTACCGTTTATATATTGCTAACTGGTGTTCATGTTTCGAATTGTAATTTAGATAGACAACACTAGAATACTTTCCGAATATGGATATCGTGTTAATGGCAGTGTTCAGATTGTAAAAGATCAACGAAAACACCTAAGAAAACAAACTAAGACAATACGGATAGAGTTTCTAAATATGCATTACATATTGATGGTATCATCTAAGATCGATAAATGTCAACGAAGGAATCACAAACTAAGAAAATACGAATATATTTCTAACTATGCACCGCTCATTGGTGGTACTAACTCAAGGTTGTTAAATTTCACTGAGGGAATCACACAATAAGATAATTTTTGTCTTAGTCTGTGCTTTCTTCGTTGGCATTATTCAATCTTATATGAAACCATCAATGAGTGATACATAATAAGAAACTCTATTCGTATTGAATACGAAGAGAGTTTCTGATTATGCATCACTTATTGATGGTATCATCTAAGATTCATAAATTTTACCGAAGCAATCACAAACTACGACACCATCAAGATATTATCTGACTATATCTCGAGTGTGCTTATTGATTGAATTATTTCAGAGTGCTGATCTAGTAATTGATAATTACTTGAAACTTTCTCTGAAATAATGCAATCAATAATCGTGACTCAATTACAATTATTTCTTAAAGAGACTACATCTAAATCAAGATTTGTGCTCTGGGAGTTATAAAAGATACTAATTTGACATACAGATACATTGTCATTAAACCAAAGACAATTTTCAACTTCTTCACTTCTAAATTGCTGAAATTTTCGTTAAATAGTGAAGAGAGCTTTCGGGCCTGACATCGCTTCTATGGGAAAGTCGGTTTATAAATAGACATAACATAACATAATTTTATTAAGACATTAAGCACACAAGCTCATAGTCAATACATATATAATGATAGGATAGGATATAGGAATGTCATCTCGCGCACTTTGCTGACGTCACGTGACAAGTGTGGATCTACGTTTCCAAAGACCCACTTGTCGATGGAATCTAAAAATAGCACCTCTTATTCCAAGTTTAGATCGTTGTTTACGAATTCAGCCCGTTTAAACGGTTTGTAATATCTGCAATGAAATTGTTTCTTTATCTCTTTTGTATGTTTAGATAATCGGTTGGAAAGCAGTCAATAATCTAGTTTTATGGCACTTTGAAAATCTATACAGCCATTCTATCGCAAGAAGACAATTTATTTTGAAAAGCTAAAATCCAAATATGTGAGATATTTCTTTTAAAACATCCATTCAAACTTGCAATAGACAAACACAAGTTCTACGGATGACATGGGTTGAATCAAGAACATATTAATCCTAGATATTTTCATGCAAAGTGGTAATCAATTTACATTCATTGCTTCCAAGTCTTATTGCCGAGCATATTTCTCCAATAACTGCGTTTCCATATTCTAAATTGGCGTTTGAATGACATTTTATATCGCCTAACATGATCATTGTGCATGATAACTGATATACGAGATAGGATGGAATGAGTTGTTCAGAAGAATGTTCATTTAAGACAAGAAATCCATCAATATCTAATTTACAGTGTGCTTGCTATAGTCTAACATTGCTTACATTTATCCATTGTGTCCATACTATTTAAAAGGCTAGCAAACGTTTTAGAGCCCACATTGAAAACAACAAATTTCCTCTACGTATCTACAATATATACCTCAAAGGTCAACACTTGCAAACTTTGAAGCAGGGGAATTCTGTCTGATTAGGACTGGTGTGATATAGAAGGGGTTTCATCTTAATACAATTCAGCCGTCGAACTTAGCCGCTAAAGATATTATGTTCACAAAGCGTCCCGTCTTACATTAACAGTATAGACGACCTCAAATTTCCATAATAAATCTATACTCGGGCCGGGCAAAGTGAATATAGAAAGGGGAACATTGACGTTCAGTTTCACAACGTATCGAGTTATGCAAATTGGTGTCGCTTTTTGGATTGTCAATGGTATATTCACCTCTTGCCTCATATGTGATTTGAGTGAGAGTCCGAATTAAAACAGAGTGTAGATTGTGTTTAAAGCTGCTCGTTCACAATTGTGAATAAACTTGAAACTTAAGATTGAATTTCTTTTAAACTGTACCACATCTGAACTTTTTATGTAACGCATAGGATAATAGCCACTGTTAGTACAATAAGTTTGTTTCTTAAGAGTTTAGATCCTGTATACATTGAATTAATGTGTACAATTCATTTAAATCTATAAGCGTTGCAACAAATTTGAGATGTAATGCACATAGAATGTAAATACTCGTCAACTCAAGCTTGGTATTGTATATTACTTGAAAGCAAAGTTCAATTAAAAAGGCATTTTTAGAATCACCATGTCATCGAGAAGGAGTCATTAGTGTGAGAATAGTATCTAATGGTACACGAAAAGGAAATATCAGTCACATAGAAACCTTTAAGGCAACGTTTTAAAAATAACGACTGAAAAACATTTCAATTCTAGCCATTCTAAAAAAAATCGAAATTATTGCATTCTAAGGTCGGATGCAGGTTAAGTCAGAGAGGCTGCATGTAGAGACGCCTCTGATTGCCATGGTGCGGTTTATATTTCCTCTATCGGGACCAAGCAATTTTGATTTCTCATCCCAGAGGCACAGTGCTCTGGTAATAGGGAGAAAACCTCATTTTCTTCTCTCGGAAACCCTTAAACAAAGGAACTACACTATGCTGCAGGGAGATTATCACCGGAATTGATTCTAGTTAGGACGAAAACAAGCTACATTGGTGGTAATTATGTCAAATTGAAATCCCTGCCGGTCAAATGGTCTTTCTGCGTTAGTGTGTTTTTTTGTTACTATCTTTTTCAAATGAGTTGTAGCTTTCTTGTAATAAAACGGAACGAGGTCATTTTTATATGAAATTCTATCATCTCTTCATAAACCAACGAGTTTGATTGGTTATAAGGTTAATAGCACACATTTTGGTGTTACACTTGATGGATTCATAGAGAATAGATGGTTGGTGTCGTGAATCGGAAATGTTATCGGGCAAGGCTTAGGAATATTATCCGGTGAGCCGAAGGCGAAACGGATAATAATCCGAAGCCACAAGCCCGATAACTTTTCCCAATCAAAGACACCAACCATCTATTCTATTTATCCTGTTACCTGTATGTATTCGTTCAAACAAATAAGATGTAAATAAAACACGAGAAAGAAGGAAAAAATATGTAGAGAATGATGAAAACATGACGTATTTTCGTTCTTACGACGTCATGATTTGTCGCGTGGATGTGTTATATGGTTAGTGCCGGCTATCACAAATGTTATACGGCACCTTGTTATCGGTCCCAAAATAACACTAGTGACAGGATAAAAAGGTTTAATAGTGTAAGGAACTGGCGAATCATATGTTGTAAATACACGCATAGAATGGATTGAATGAATAAAAAAACATTCCGTTTATTATTAGTTCCATATAACAAGATCCAGGAAAGGCAATTAGAAAAAGGAGGAAAATAATTACAACAGTGTCCTCAGATTTAATTTAAATTATCGGATCAATTGAGCTCACATTAAATGAAACAGAAATATCCGACAAAGTTCAAAGACCTAAAGTAGTAACCCATTCCACCAAGAATATGGACAACCGCTGCAACCCTTTATTAGACAAGTGCAGTGGCAAGTCCTCAATATCATCAATGTCTGTCTTTGTTACAAAGCCTTCTTCAATCGTATCAACTCGGCAATCCCCGTCACAAGTCAGTAGGTATACCTCGTATGAAGTTGATGAATACACCAGAAATCCTGGGGTAATTCGCCTTATTTCCGGCGGATAACACACATGATTACAACATGCACACAGGCACTAAATATGTATTTAAATACACACAAATGTCACAATTGAATGTTGTTTATTTTACTCTTTTCATTAAAGATTATCATATCAACACTTCTTTGTTTCATATTTTGTCAATCGTATCTTTTCGGCAATCCCCGGCTTGTGCCGGAGATTTCCGAGTAGATACGATTGCAAACGGACATGCCCTTCGTCAATCGTATCTACTCGGCAATCCCCGTAACAAGTCGGTAGATATACCTCGTAGGCAGTACATGAATACACCAGATATCCTGGGGTAATTCGCCTTATTTCCGGCGGATAACGCAAAATGCACACAGGCACTAAATATGTATTTGAATACTCACAAATTGGTTATATATCACAATTGAATGGGTTTTTTACCCTTTTCATTAAAGATGATCATATCAACAAATCTTTGTTTCATATTTTGTCAATCGGCTCTTTTCGGCAATCCCCGGCTTGTTACGGGGATTGCCGAGTAGATACGATTGGCCCTTCGTTGGTGACCTACTTTCAAAAATGGCTCCCCATTACCTCCGAGGTTATTTTAAGAAATGGCCGAGGTGTTCCGAATGGCCCTTCGTAGCTGGCCTACTTTCAAAATGGCTCCCCATTACCTCCGAGGTTATTTTAAGAAAGGACCTAGGTGTGCCGAATGTGCCTTCGTATGTATGTTTTTACATTCGCAAGTTTGTGTCTACGCGTCTAAATTTGGTAGACAATGCTCTGGAAGTTGTAAATGCATAAACATGTTTCGAACCCTTTCTTGAATTAGAATCTTAGAATTCTGTTTATTTTAGTAAACAATTAACAAATTTCTATAGGAGAAAATGTGTTTATAAGAGCATGAGAATAAGAAATAATTTAGTTAACCTTTTACAGCACCACACCTATTAAGAAAGGCTTTATAGTCAAGTTAAGTCGAACTCGGTTCGTTACCCTAACTGATTGAAATACAATACATGATAAAGAGGTGTTGGGGTCAATCTGTTCCTTTTCTCACCAATCGTATATTGAAAAAAGGAGTAAGAAATTAGTATGGAAAAGATTCAATTACTCCAAATGGCAATGGTGTCTACCGATAAAATGTCTAATATGTTGATTTTGTCATACAATATAGACTCTGATGTTGTTTTGATTAGGCAAACTCATTAAAACCGATAAGTGGGGACGGGATATCCATATTCACAACACATTCTGTTTGTGGACGAGGGAACCATGTATATAGAGGACACAGACTAAATAGCATAGTACAGTGAATACATTACACGGGTGTCAAAATAAATTGCCAAGCTTGTACAAAAGCTTTCACGGGCAAGTAAGTTTTAACTGAAAGTTGTTAAATAACTATAATAGAAAAAAGTGCAGAAAAGATTGGAAATCTCAAGTTTTTTAAAATTAGATTTCGCCATTCCTGGATATATAGAGAACGGAGTTCAGTGTTCGACAAAATAAAGATAGTCCATACACCAGAGAGTATAGCGTCTGGTGTTGGACGAAGGCAATTATTCAGAGATCTGGTTCCCTTCCGGCGTTAACGCAGCTGCCTATGTCAGGAGGATACGATTTATACGCTGGTCAGTTCGGGAACCAGTGGGGGATTAGTTTCGAGATTGTGCATCTCATGTTTCAAAACCGCTTCGCTTACGAATCTTTGGTTGGGTGGGGGCTGTCTTAAAGAAGCAATATTTCAAAAGTTCAACATTATTTCGAATTTATATAATGGCTAACGAAGTTTTCAGAGGTGTTCGAAAGAAATGAGGTATTCACCAAAATCGGTTTGATGATATTTGTTAAGCGTGTCTTACTTGAATCGCTTATGAATTACACGACTGCTACTTTTGAAGGGATTGAATACCATCTCTAGGATACTAAACAGCCATTTCTTGTTTAAGGGCTTATACAAAGATATTATTGCTATATCAAACTATATTGTTTGATACACTTTTGATCAAGTTTAAATAGTTATCAAAAAATGATAAACATCAGTACAACTATAACGTGAAAGCCAACGAGAGATAACCCAGCTTAGCCAGTATGACAATTCCCATTGCATGTTCTTTCACCTCTGACCTGGTCAGTTTTATACAAACATTTTGAACCCACCAATCGTATTTTCAAATATGTAAACGAACAGATCATTAAAAGACATGCTTGAACATGAGAAAAATACATTCCAAGTACATAGTAACTTATGCTAAAGGAGTTTAGTAAATAGTGTATCAATGCAATCATGAATAAGTTTGTATGACTTTTATGAACATAATTTAAGAACTCTATATGAGTTTTCAATAATTTATTTGTACTGATGTACTCTCATGTGCCTTTAAAGGTGCTAGCTCACAAAAAAGTAACTTTGAAAGTCACAATTAGGTAGTATTTGATGTTCAAAAAAATAATTCTTTCAGGGACTGTCAGTCTGTCTTAACATGTACAGTTTAAATGTGGTAGATCTCAAAAACGATGTCACGATTCTGGTTAAAAATACGTATCAATTCCCAGAAAACACACGTTAAAGAGTTAAAACGATACAGTTTCGCTTCCAATGACCATTCTTCAGTGTAGTTCATATTAAATCACAGCAGTTGTACTGTTTTTAAGTTTTAAAGCCTTGCAAATTCACAAAAAGAAAACTTTCGAATTTCCACACATCTGTGAACAAGCACCTTTGATGCTATGTAACCTTCTCAGTACTTGTTTCTAAGATAGGCTTTTTGCACACAATTTCAATGGGCTAATCAAAGTCAGTAATATGTCGTTTAATTCATTGTTTCCAGGTCAGTGAAACCGTATTGTATCTAATCATATGTAAGTTAAACGAACTTGCCGTAAAACTACTAATGACACCACATGATAGAAACAGTGTCCACAGGATTTCACCTCAAAGTAATAAAGAAAGGGATGTAATTGTTACGTTAGAATTGACAAATGCCGATGTGTTGATCTTTGATCACCTTCGCAAACGAATTATTTGAGGAATTTGGTCTAAATCCTTGAAGAGGCAAACCGACGTTGTTAGAGCGAGTTTTCCCGACCACTCGGTCTGGTTGTTATTCTAGCATTGATTTCCTTCCATACATGAATGGTTCCTTTCGTTTAGGAGCGGGGAAACAATCTCTCTCTCTCCCTCTCTCTGCCATGTGTGAATTAAATACGACGGACAGGGCATAAGTTAACCCTTATAGAGCTGGAACCCACTTCATGCTTATGCAAACAGGTTAGATCCAGGCCGGCCGCCAAGTAAATTGGCGGCTGGCCTATGATCTAACCTGTTTGCCAATCTGGGTGTCTTTCCTCAACAAAATTAAGCAGATATTAAATGTTCTGGAAAGCAGACGACATAAACATATATTTTTAGAAGATTATCCAGCATTCTAAGGGTTAAACACCGGTGGATTTCATTACGCCTACTCGTTTACCGTATTTGTCTTTTGTCTGCATCCGTTATTTGGGTATGGAAATGACAAAAAGAGAGAGGTTTGGTATTATGTCTGTATTTGGGAGCTATAAACGAATGTTTGTCCTCGTGCCTGGTCAATGTTGTATTGTTAATACAACTTTCTGGTCATTTACTCTACACTTGAAATAGGTGGTTTTTATTGTGTTATCTTTATTTAACAAGAACAGCGGAGTTTTATCTTTAGCTATTCTCGTCAACCAAAAGAAATAACTGTTTCCACCGGATATTTGAATTAAAGTGCTATTTTTCTTAGTCTATAACACTTTACCATACGCACAATTTTCGACTGCCCCAAAGCAAAAGATTATGCAGACGATATTTCAAAGTGTAATGAAATTGGAAAATAATCTTCTGATAGTGCAGAAAACATTGTAGGAAAAGGAAATATTGTTCGTAAGAGCAATCTCTCCTTTACCCTCAATACGTGGAGATACGTAGCAGAGGACAGTGGTCTGGGGGTAGAGCGTCGGCCTTGGGATGAGAGGGTCGTGGGTTCGAACCCCATGATAAGAGGGATCTACCTTGCTAGGATTCATTAATCCACATTTGGCGCAAGTACTGGTTATGTTTTCAAGAAGCTGAATCGAGAGTGATTTATCTAAGTTATAAGAACGTGTTTCACAATCGAGGTAAAACAAATAAGTTTGAACTTAATCATTTGTAGCGGTATTGGACCTTTAATCATTACTAGATGAGTTACATCTGAGTATCGCAATGGTATATCGATAAAACTATTTAATTGTTAGGACAGGTCCCTTCTCATAGACAGCACAAGCATGTGCTACTGGAAAGGGATATATTGTTCGTTTTCGTTGACTTTTCAGAGTTAATTGCAAATGTAGACAAGTACATATCACAGTCAATACATTATAAGGACACTGAGTCATTTGTCATATCAAAACGATTCTGATGCAGGTCAAAACATATGGTTTGAAGAGCAAGAACAAGCAGTTCATGGAGTAAGTCATTTTCGCTGCATAAGCAGATTCTATGAGAATGCCATGATGGAATTAATCAAACAATGAAATATTTCTTAAAAACAAGTACTGATTATAACAAAACGACAATAATGTAGAAAATCTGTAGCAATTTAGATATTTTGTTGAGAAGCATGCAAACGTTCACGCCGTAACATAAATTACCACTAACATGGCTAGGAAAACAATATTGGTAAAGGTCTCCATTGCTCATCAGATTGCTCTTTCTAGTACTTGTCCTTCATCCCGTTTGTACAACTATCACATCTAGTATCGTTCATATGTTGCTTGCAAATGATCAGATATAACATTCACCATATAAATCAACAGGGTTTTATGCGTAAAGATAGATAGTGAGTATCGTGAATTATCGAAAATGTTGGCCATAAGTTTGCTTACACCAGGGACGTTAACTCTGGACCAGAAAAGGGTACTGCCTTTATAAACGCGGTTGTTTCCCTTAGTCATTTGCGTGAAACGTCCGAAAAGGCTACATTCTAGGTTCACTGTTGAATTTTCTATGACAATGGCGGAAAATATGAATCTCTGAGATTAATGTGTCGGGCACTGTGTTGAACAATACCCATTCAAGTAAATTTTTATCAATGTTTCGTTGATATCTGACCACATTCTTGATCAAAGCCAACACCAATATCAGTTAACCTAGCAGTGTATTTCCAGTCACAATGCTACCCGCCTGATATATACATATATTGCGATTTGCTGATGTAAAACTAAAATTGTACCCGTATTTAGTTTAAAGTCTTTAGTACAATCCGACTCGGATATATGTAACAGCTGTCTCATATCAAAGCATGTTTGGTGTTCAAATTTGAACAGGGGATATTTTACACAGATATCTATGTATACATTGTTCTGCCTGTTAAATTCAATTATTTCTGTCCAGTATCAATAAATCAGATAAAAAATATCAAAAGAAGACTGCAGAGCGTTGTTCGCATTATCTTATTGATTCTATATGAAGTGGGAGCTTTCATTGTCTTGAGTCATGCGAGCAATATCTTCGAGGAAATTCCCCAGCAGTCCATTAACGCGATTTAATAAAGTGGTCGCCTACAGACAATAATACGGTATGTCGATTGCCTCATAATAGGGTTAGTACCGTCTGGTTCCAAACGAAGATGGTTATCAAGATACGATGAGAAGTCGTTTTGGAGGGGCGCTTCCATGAATGGGTGTGAACAGATACACACTTCAGTGAAATTACTGTGTATGATTACTTCCTTACAAGGAGAGAAGGAGAACATTTTGCTGACGTAAACGTGTACAGCTTCTACTCATATACATACATGTACATATAAATGAATATCAACTGTAATACGAGACACTAATTCAACATTTTTGAAGAAAGAGTCATTGTTTATAATTGTAATGGTTACACACATGTTTCGGCAACGATGTACGAGCACTCAATGTACATTGTCATTTATGATATATGGGTCAACACTTCATTCACAGTTGTAATCGGAACTTCTTTTAATCCAGATTAAAACCCTCGATAAGATATCGTCATCACGTTTGGATCATACAAGTTTAGTCGCATAACTGTATCAATGAGGTGTACAATGGTTAAGTGATAAGATAATTATAATCAGCAACAAATTTATATTGAAAAGTGATTTATTAGGATGAAAACTGTCTTAAAGGCACATAAAAGGAGATAAGTACAAATAAATTACTGAAAGAATATATGGAGTTATTTTATTATGTTCATAAACATCATGAGAATTAATTTACAAATGCCTTTAGACGCTATTAAAAAGATTCCTTTAATATAAGTTATTTTGTGCTTGAAATATAGTTGTCTCCAATTCAATCATGTTTATCAACAACCTGTTAGTTTACATATATAAAATAAAGAATTCTGATTGGTCGGTTCAAATATTTGTGTATCAACTGTCAAGGTCAAAGGTGAAAAATGAGGCAATCTGAATTATTAAACTTGCTAATCTGGGTTATTTCTGGAAGACTTTCGCGCTCCAAGTTTTCCTGATGTTTTTTTTTTTGGTGATAACTAATTTAATCGGATCAAAAGTTTACCAAATAAAATAGTTTGATATAGCATTAATCTCCTTTTATGTGCCTTTAAGAACGACCGTGAAATACTTTCTAATCTTGAATCGTGAATGCTTGAACGTGGTCGAACATTTTAACCCTTATAGTGCTGGAACCGACTTTTTGCTTATGCAAACAGGTTGGATCCAGGCCAGGCGTCAAGTAAATTGGCGGCTGGCCAGTGATCTTACCTGTTTGCTACTCTGAATATCTTTCCTAAATAACCAAATCTAGCAGACATCTGAAGTTTTCAAAAGCAAACAACAACAAAAAAATATGTTTTAAAAAAAATGACCCATCACTTTAAGGATTGACATCAACTACAAGTTCAGTGGCATGCCTTTTCTATTTGAGTTCCGAATGTCTGGCTAATAAGGCGAGATTAGCATCAGGCGGGTCATGTTGTCAACTCACATTGAAAATGTCCAGAAATGTGTGTAGATGGCTACATTCTTAACCATTACTCACTCGTCCATCTTCAATCGATGCCAACGCCTACTCCATAATGTCTCACCTCGAAAAATCCGCTCACCAGCAAATGTGACAAAATAGCATACAGTATTTTGATTTATTCATGCTTTCCGTATATACCAAAAAATGTAATGATAGAACAGTACAAAAAGTACATTGTTTCAACTACATTCATTTTAGCTTTCAAATCTTCTCTTTTATGAGCAAGCACATCTAATGCTGCTGAAACAGTTTAAGAACAGGATATAAGTGATACGTATAGTCTTTACGGTGTAATAGGTGAAGACAAGTCGTTTAATAAGGCCAAACAGACGACCAAAAAGGTGTGCAAGAATTTATGTTAACGATAGTACATGGAAACCATTGTGACGAAAAGGTTAAACTTGTTTATTTCAAGCAATTCTCTCTTTATCACGATGGTATTTTAGGTTTTATGATGCCGGTGCGATAAAACATGGTACTGTGGGGTAAAGGACATTTTATTTTTTATGTTGGGAATTCGGTAATGAACCGTCGAATCGACGTCAAATAATCGAATTCAAATCGGCGAATGACGTGTGGTGTCATTTCTAGGCATTTTTGACAATTGACAAAAAAGAATGCGTTCACTACTTTTACTGCACGCTCCGAAAATGTTTTTTACCGAATGTCTCGATGCAACAGATTATATACATGTCAATCATGTTATTTCTCTGACGTTTTTATTCAAATTCTTTACCGGGTATAGGCCTAGTGGTTTATTTGTTGAAAATGGCTTCTTGCGTTGATGTCTGACCAGAAAATTAAAAAAAAAATAAAGCACAAACTAATGATTTTTTTGAGTCACGTCGCCAACTTTAAACGCCACTTTCATTTCTAAGCAGATGGCCATGTGACAGTTGTGGTGGCAGTGATCAATCTCATAAAAGGAGATCACTATGGGGAGTTTGACTTAAGAGACCAGTTTCTTAATTGTGAGCGTTCGAAGGGAAAGCAGTGCAAGAAATCATTTATGAACCATGATGCATCATCATTGCTTGGTGACAATTGATAAAAACCATAGTGTCAGACACGTAGTGCTCACATCACAGCAAGTTTATGTTGATTTTTCGACTTAATTTTCGAAAACATATTCTATAGATGTATAAACCTATTACGCTATCCGTAGATATGTGTTAAGTCCAAATTGAAAACTTCAACAGACGACATGAATTATGGACACAATATTTGTTTTAATCGAATTGGGTATTTCCTCATAATGAGCAATGTATCCAGTTGTCTCAATGGTTTCCGGTAACCATCTTCATTTTGGCGAGAGGCAAGAGTCCGCCTCATACCGGAAAGGGGACAACAGTTCATTAGGGGATTCGTCGGGGCTGAAGCTATTCGTATAACAAACACCCTTACATCTCCAAATTCAAACTTTCAAATTGAAACTGGCGAGATAAAACATGGACACGAATTTTGTTTAATCATATTAGGTGTTTCCTCATAATGAGGGCGAATGTCGAGGAGGGGGTTCAGGATCTATTCGTATAACAAACAATATTATCAAGACAGGCAAGGCAGCCGACGTTTGTAAATTATTGATATGATAACAATGCTATCCGGGAAATCAGTCAGACACGATGGTGTATAATACAGGAAAATCAGGATTGAATTCTAAATGTGGCGCTACTAATTAGACGATTAACACACGTTTTTAATAAGCGCTTCGTTGAAGAACATTACATTTAATCAAGAAAATGACGATTTTCATACGATTTATTGCTGGGGAATCGTTGTTTTATTAAAGCATAAAGAGCTCATCGTGGGTCTTTTATCTCAGGAAGAGGAAAGGAAAAAAAATCTTATTGTAAATTTGTATAAAAGTGCTCTTCATTTTCATTTATATAGAACATTGACTTTTTAATCCCCTCTTTGCGTATTCAGTCCAGAGAATGGTCTTGTTTTTTCTATATTGCTTATAGCTATATATGTACATGTTTGATCTGATGGTTCAATGATGACGCTGTGCATGTTTAAACCGGCGCCCATTTTAAACTGTTTTCTTCAACTGTATCAACACCTGACTAATGCACCAGAGTACACATTTACTATAGATCCGTTTCTTCTTGGAGCTCTGCACAAAAAAAGAAAAAGCCAATTACAAGTTATCCATAGACATGAACTCAACTGCTACTGAACATTCCTTGGGTTTTATTAATACATCATACATCGGACTTTAATGCTATGTATGAAAAACACGAATTGGACAGTACATCTACATTCAAAATAGTTCGTTATAGGGAATCAAATATATGTGGTGCGATGCCAAGTGACCTGATGTCAAATATCTTTATAACTCGGACATGGCCATTAACATGTGAAGCTTCGTTTATCCGTACCCCAATTATCCGGATGTCTCGCAATCCGAAAGAAATTGTGAGGGAACGGAATTATTTGACCAGTTTGTTGCAGACGACTGTTGAAAACATTGTGGGTTAAGGAGAAATTGCTCGTGACGAGCAATTTCTCCTTTTCCCACAATGTTTTCTGCCACATCAGAAGATTATCTTTGAATTTTATCACGTTTGGAAATGTCGTCTGCAAACTCTTTCAATTTGGGACGGTCGACAATTTGGCGTTTACTAAAGGGTTATAAATATACACGTGCATACAGACCGTTTATGACTTAACGTGTATAAGAACATGCTCTGCTTCATTAGTCCGGATGATTCAGTCATCCGGACAATTTGTTGGTAACGGACGTGTTCGGATTAACTGTAGATCCAATCTCTCTATCCTCTCTCTAGATAAGAGTAGGACTTCATTTTTTTCGCGTCCGTTTCGAAATATATTTTCCTTGGTTTTGTAAAGGTTGTTTAATGAAGCATATTTGGATACACTTTGCAAAGATATGTATTTTTCCTATGAACAACCAAGTTGATTATTTTCGCTTAAAAGAGTTTGTTTTTCTCAATGCTGAAGTTGGGAAAAAAACTCGTCACAGTATCATCACGCTCGTTACAATTTCTATACCTACACCAATAAAACAATAAGTAGTGTGTCCATTGTTTACGAGACATGCATTTCGTAAGATTAACATTTCATATCGGAACGAAGAGGTACATAATCTCTTATAATAAAGGAAGGACACAAATCTCTGTCATGAAAAGGGGATAAACGATTTAAGTAATTACCAACTAAACATCCTGATTCATAAGCTTGTGGAAGGACCGAACGTTAATATTTTGCAATGTTATAAAACTATTACCGAACGTTAATATTTTGCAATGTTATAAAACTATTACAATACTGACAAAACGTGCCTTGCCAAATAGATACAGTTTATCCTGGTTATGTCCTAAATAGTACGGCTAATAGCTGAGAACTTATGGAGATGTTCACAACAGTTTTTAATTTTTTTTCAATTTGGAAAGATTAAAATGAGTTGATTTGTAAAACGTAACATAGTAATAATCAGATAATGAAAATTGATAAAACACATCTACAATTTGGGAAAGCCTCAGCAAATGTCGTTTTCTAGAAGATTAACAAGGATCCCTGTTATTTCCTGAAATGTCTGGCAAGCAGCTGGTAATAGGATCAGGGCGATATCTAATAGTGTCATAAAAACCACCACATGTCACATATCATAACACGTGATACGTTAACTTCTGTATTAGTCTTGTCGTCGGAGAAGCCACCTCGGTGTATCGTTATGTGGCGTGTGTTATAAAGGTACTTCTTCACAGAAAAGAAAATGTTAAATCAAAAGAGTTCGTTGAAACAACACATTACAACTAAAAGTAGGTATTAAACGCATTATTAACAAAGGAACCGTCAATTTATCTAAGAAAGTACATCTTTTACAGTATGCGGTAGGTCTAAAAAGCCAGGTCATGCTTTTGGATCAAAAAACATATTAATTCACTGTAAACACACTTTGAATGATTAAAAACAACCTTACTTTGTTTGCCATGACTATGCCTTATGTGGGCCAAATAATGTGTCCCGCTTTTGTGTTGAGTTATACGACATAAAATATCTCCTAATTATGGGTCTTTGATGATCTACAATAACGCAGTTTAAAGACATTGGTCCAAGGGTAAAGTGTCGACCTCTTGACACGTAAATAATAAAAATGAATAAGAGGGCCTCGAAAATGATCTGTCTAAATGAGAAGGTTATTTGCCTATGACAAAGGATAAGTAATGTTATCACTTCATAGCTGCAAACAACATAACAATTAGGATTTACGTAAACATAAGACACTGTTAGACAAGTCACTCTGAGCTTGCAATTTGTATAGACACCTGCTAGACAGAGCTCAATAATCTAGCCACGTAACTAACATCTGTCACTTGTCGTATAACATACCACAGCATGTTCAATATAACCATATCAATGTTTGCCATCAGATTTATAATTACAAGGAACTTTTAGAAAACAGCCCTATAGATTCATCGTTGCCAGACATCGCCAAATGGTTTTAACATCTTAATATCGATACCCAATTTAGTTAAGATGGTAAATATATCTACTGAACTATTCCAATATGCCTTACATACTTAAGTGTGATGTTTTGTGATAGAAAGATCTCCAAGAACTCGCATTTAAAGACAAAATAAAAGTCAAGATTACCTGATTAAATAGTTATAATTAAACCAATTATAAGCAAGATATAACAAAACCAAAGACATACATTGGATGAAGATTATGTCTAGTACGCGCTTTGAATGTTATCTGTTTTTGTTTTCAAAGACGTATTATTGTCAATGAATTGTTTTGATGTCTGAAAATGGCCAATACAAGTATCTAAGATGATATAACCGTTGGTTTTAAATTAAATACACGATTGAACAGTGTTAAAGTTCGACACAGAGGACGAAACTTGTGATGAATATATACTTTATAAAAGTCAGTAGTGTAGCTGGCCTTAAACACGTATCCTATTGTATTAAGTGATTTCTATCGGCAATACGATACCACTTTTACTTTACCCTCGTACCGCTTCAAATCCTTTGTCATCTTGTAATGGTAGCCACCGTGTACTTGCACGGAATCATAACAACAGGATGCGTATCATTGTCACCATGGTAGTTGTGGTCTTCAATCAAATGAGGTGAGAAATGATTATACACAAACAACAGTAGCAAATAATCAGCCCTAAAACAACGTGGATTTCTCCGCTGTTGTAAGGTAGTGCAAAAGACCAGTCATTCGCAGAAACAAAGCTTTTGATAAGAAAAAGCTTAAAAGCCTATCAAGGCTAGCGAAAAACCTGAAGCGAAAACTCATTTCACTTCTTCACATGGATAGTATGTTTAATTCCAGAATGTTAGCGTTTCCTTACTGAACAGACACATGAACTAATGAAAGTGAAATCATATGAAACCATTGATTTCTTCACTTACCCTTGGATTGAGTGAGGCTTGCCAAAATGGACAATATATTCGCAGTACATCTAGCGCCTATTTATGACCTTTGCAGAAACGGAATCTCCTTATTGAATAGGATATCTTAATAAACATTGCAAAGAGGGCATTATTACCTTATAAGAAGAATTATTCAATTTCAGCGAAAATATCTATGAATTTCTTCTGAAGACCACAAAGGGCAAACCTCCAAACGTTTACCAGCCATAAACAATGGGCTGTTTATGGTCTTTCAATGATGACCTGCCACGAGTTGCCTGGTCGTCATCAATCGTTTCATATTACAAGCAAATAGACCCGTGGTACAAAAATAATGATAACCAGACTTAATTTCCCAAAGGCCAGTTCCCTCCAAAACAAGAGCAGCTCGGGTGGTGTTTGTTGGTCCATAATGACCCTTCTGTGAGAAAAGAAATAAGACCCGACATGCTGGTCTCGGAAGAGTTATCTATCGATGCCTTTATCAATATGTTTTGAAGTATTAAATTAGTGAAAAATGGCCAGTGGTGTTTGATGTCTGGGTATGAATATATGAATATATTGTGCGAGTGGCCCAGTTGGTAAAGAGTGAAGAGTGGTAGAACGAATAATATACCGTATGGACACGTGTGAGACAAGCAACGTTTTCTTGTATCTAAATGGATGTAAATTGTTTCATAACGAGTGGCCTATCATATTTTGGATATCGTCCGTGAACAAGCCAACTATGTAATGACTAAGTTGATTAAGGAAATAAATGAATCGTGCGTATTATGTAAAGGTACATGCAGAGTGCTTATATTTATTTTTACTGAAATACATTCTCAAGCCGATTCATAATGTGTTCATGTAATCGAAGTACATGATTAAAGTTCGTATCGCGGACACCGATTTACATTCACATCCGAACCAGGAGTTGCACATAGTTTATGTAGGCTAATTATGATTGTTGTCATGTGGAGTGCTTATATTTATGTTTACTGCTTCATAATGTGTCATGAATTCGTAGCACACGAATAAAGAGGTTAGGCTAAATCTCCATAATCTGGTTATTCAGATTGATGAACTTGATTAATGATTGCTTAATCTACGTTCTAATGACATGTTTATGGCTGTATGCAAAATACTCGTATGAACGAAATCCCCTCTTATAAATTGAATGAATTTATACAATGATTTTACATTATTTAGATAACATACAGCTAACAAACACAATCATGCTGTCAAATTCTGAATACAAGAATGATTATCTTAAATATATTTAAGCGTCTACAATCTAGGCTTTCAACATAGGACTTCTTCAAAAACCTTAATTTAGACAATCATATTACAAAAAAAAACATAATTCTGAAAATAACAAATGGATATGCTAGGGGATTTTGCCGTATATAGTCTGAACGAGTACAAGAGAAAAGTGTGGAAGCAATTTAGAAAACAGTTTATTACCGTCCAACTGACAAGCTTTTTTGATGACCATAAAACATGAAACCGTTGGCGCTTGGAGAGAAGGCAAGCATTAAGTGAATAATTGGCATTGAGCACTGGCCGTTCGAAGAAATAGTTTTGGATAAGGATTCTTGATACATAATATTTTGCGACCAGAAAAAGCAAATAGATGATAATGTGATGGTATTTTTGTTGTAATCAGGATTCTTGGAAAATAGCAATATAAAACTGAGCATATCACAATGGGAACTTTGTACGTCAATGAACAGTGTTACATGTTTTGGGAGATTTATTTGAGCAGCTCCTGAGTGTGCTATTTAGTAGCATAAAACTTATTATCCTGCAATATTATTGCATTCGTTTACTAGCTAGTGTGGATTATCAGGAGATCTAAATCGTGTAAGGATAGATATGAAGATAACCAGAGTTAGACAGTGTTCACTTGTTTTTATTCTGATCACAATGGCTTTTTGTCAAACGGAGGAAGATCCGGTGGAAAGAGTTGGAAATATTCCAGATGGAATAATCGTACCGATTGGTAAGTTTACGCAAGTGAAATATAATTGATTACCTGAAAATCAAGATATTGTTTAAGATATCCACTTTAACATGTACATACTTTGGTGGTCAACAAACGGTCTTGTAATAAACCTTCGATTGAAAAATGTTTGCCATTAGATATGTGTTTCTACAAAGACGACTAAAGGAGAAACAACCGAAAAATACTACTTTTAAGCATTATTTCTTGGTAGATGCGTTAACATGAACTTAAAAACAAATAGCTTAGTCCAATTTGTCCTGGAACATTCCTCACGAAAAGACGTAGAGAATTTGCTTAATAAAACTAGGGCAAATTTATGTTGAGCCCCACGGAAAGGTTACAAGTTCGTATAGCATGATTGAGTTTGCAACAGGTTAAGTGAGTATTTTATCTTATAATTGAAAACATTAAGAATTAGCAAATACTGAAGCAACCTTATTTTGTCCGTACAGAGAGAGACTACGTTTTCTTATTTTCAGTTTATCGATGTCGTCAAATAGTTCTTATTTGTTAAATGTTTTATTGGACAATGGAATAAAGAAACATGTTATGCCTTGACTTTGCGGAACAAATTATACCGTATCACTGCCAGGTCACTGAAGGAGTAAAAACGTAATCAAGCATGGTGAATTTAAATTCATTGCATGAATATGAAAATGTTGTTTCAAAGAGCCACAGTGCTTTAAAACTCTTAAAAGATAAGTATTCTGAAATCAATAAAGCACACCCTTAGGAAAACTGCCATTAGTACAATAGCATGCGTTCACATCTCCTCGTAGCAAAGCATCATTTTTTCACTAGACTTGGATATCTATAAACAATAGACGGGTCTGTTCTAATAATCATAAGTTGAGTTGAAAATGGTATGGTGTAGCACGTACTAAAAGGACCGACGTGTGTAAGGTACCTCCCGTCCATGTGGTATAAAAAAAAGCAACTGAAGAACACTGAGGTCAACATCATTTACACTAAGCCAGTATTCACAAGGATCGTCCGGTGTACTGTTTCCTCTAGCAACAATATACATCGTCTACCGTAACATTAAGTGATTGTAAAAATATCGATGCTAACTTAACCAGTGACAGACAGTGGGCGTTGGACAATAAAAGAAGAGATATGAACGGTTTTGCCAAGCTTTCTATCATTATCATTCAGGATAGAAAAATCACTTTCAGGTAGCACTGTTTGGATCAAGGAAACCTGTCGAGCGTTGGTAACTTTTTACTCAACAGTTTACGCTTAAGATATGTGTAAGTCTTAAACAGCAATTCCTCTTATTTCGATATTGAGCGAAGCAAGATTGCAAAGTCACACATCATTGGAATCTTCTCTCAAAGACGCTTCCAATGATGTGTCACATTGCAATATTGTAATTTACCCTGGTGTTTAACGACAAAGAAACACAACCAACCAAACCCAGAGCTCTGAGGGCAGGTTTTTCTCTAACACATTTAAAAGGTCCGTTTCCAATCAAGGCGACAACCATGTTATCCGTCCAGTATGCGTATGGGGACATTTAAAAACGCATACAAACATTTTCTTAAATATTGATGTAAATTCTTAAACGCTTGTAATTTTGCGAAAAAGACCCTCATTATGATTATCTAAACATGGGTGTAAGTAGATTATCTCTTATTCATTTATAATCGGGGAGGTATACAAAAAGATACTTATAACAACTAAATGTTTAACTGTTCCTGAAGAGAACTATGTTACTATCGTACTTGATATCATTGACTCGTCCGAGAACCTGCCGTGTATAGGAAGATTTGTTCGAGTTGCCTGGAACTCCCCTGAGTCGATCCAGTCGGGATTAATCTGATAACCAGTACAGCGATCAGTCACAGAATGGATTTCCTGATATACACGCCATTTTTATTGGACGTTTTATATGGAATGATCTGTTAAATATAGAGTGTGGTGTCAGTCAAAGACGGGTTTTATACGCAGGATTAACTATATGTCCAATGACCTGTTTTGTATATAGTCCTAACAGACCTTGAGCCAGAAAAGGCCCTGCCCCCCCCACAGGGGGAATTTTGAAGGTTATGTTTTTCTTGACCCTCTAGCTATGGCGCATAAGCAGACGAAAAATTACAAAGTTCCGTTGGGGCTTTACGGAGTTATGGGACTTTGAAAATGGGCTTATCAGCAATATGTAGCCTTTATGAGAAAATCTTTAAAAAAAAAGCTTCTCCTTTTGATCCATAAGTTCTATGGCTTTAATATTTGGTATATAACATTACATTTTTGGAGAGATCGTGTTACGTTGGTAGATCCTCGAATTTCGGACACGTAAGTCGTGATGTCGAAGCCTGTTCAAAACAAATATAATAATTCGGCTTTTTTTTTGGGGTCCTGGTTATGTACACTTGAAGCAGATTCAATATTTTCACAATCTATGCTAAATGAATAGAAACACTGCAACGACAATACACCTCAAAATGCCTACCGTCTATAACATCTGTAGATAATGATGGAAGCCTATATTGTATTAATAGCGTTTCCAAGGAAATTATCGCAAACTGATTGGAATGTGGCCATGGATGGGTACCTTCGATCTGCAATTGCAAGTCTAGCCAACATTTGTCTTCGTTGCTTGATTAAATCAATTTAAAACATTCTCTTTTATACTGTGCTGTGACTTTTGCACAAATTCGTGCCATATGACAGTCTTGACGAAAAGAGAAATTGCTATTGGCAAACTGTCCTTACTGTCAAATTCAACACCATGATCTGTCTTAATAGCCCGATGATGATTGATAATTACGAACGTTTATTAAAGTTTTGATAAAGTTTAATTAAAACTATATCCCGTGTTAAGTCCTTGAACAATAATATTAATAGGGTGCCTCATAATGTGTGCCTCATTATAGGACCGAAACAAAATAAGTATTTTAAATCAATATTTATATTCCCCATTAGTCTTAGTAATTTAGTGTAATTTATATAAAGGGAAACTGTTGCAGCTCTACTCATAGCTGATGAGATTGGACAAGGTTTCAAAACATGTGTATGTGTTTTTTATTTAGTGACATTGTAAAAAAAAGTATATGTATGGTACTGTTTTTTTTTTTAGATAAATGGGCTGCCATGCAGCTGAAATTAGAAAAATACATACTTTTCCAAGGTAAAACTAAAAGCATCAAAGGCTTCAGTTAAGAAAATTTCCACCCAGTAATTTCATCATACAAATCGTTTCAAGCTACAAAGGGAAAGTGTTGAAAAGATTATATACGTCTCTTCCGCCTGACACCATGGATTTGTTTCAGCAATGCATTACTCGTTCCCTTCAATTCGCAATCCGTTCACACTGCAGACACATAAACCCCGTGTTAATCCATTGTTGATTGGGATCTAAACGGGAATTCGCGTAATGGCACGAGAATCACGCACTCTTCACATTAACCTATCCATGGTCCAGACGAATAACACTACGCCCGATGTGAACGCCATATGTGATTGTTCGATTTCTTATATTCCTTCTCCTTAGTCTCCTTTCTCTTTAGATGCACTTTTAACTCCTGGGTACCGTTTTACTAAACAGTTTACGCTTAAGATTTGCGTAAGTCTAAAACAACAAGTCCTTTTATTTCAATATTTGGCAAAGCAATATTGCAAAGTAACACATCATTGGAATCGTCTCTCCGAGACGCTTCCAATGACGTGTCACATTGCAATATTGTACTTTCATTGAAGATATTATCCATGTTAATCAATTATGACTTACGCAAACATTTTCCGTAAGTTGTTTAGTAAAACGGGCCCCTGGATTCCTTTGCTATCCTTATAGGAACGTTTTCTTCCAAACATTAGACAACGCTACTCTGTAAGGGACTGTTATGATCTCCATGATAGCTGAACTATCACATGCACCTTTGGATAAAGGGTTTAATTTGTTTAATTTTTCGTCTTGTTGTTCTACATACATGGTTTTGTTTGACGAGAAACTGTTAAGTTTAATTCAATAAAAATGCCTTGACCTTCACCTTATAAACGCATTTCAACATACACATAGAACTTACAGAAGGCATGTAAGCAGTCGTGGCAAAAAGCGAAAAGCCCAACATTGGGATATTTTACTTTTGTCATAACATGTTCTTTTAATCCATAACATTAATCGTATTTCAGTATGCATTGTTGCCGTCTATTTCTGATTTCAAATTCGACTTGTGGAAAAAAAAGAAACTAACCTGAGGTTGTTACTTTATACACAAAGGGGAGTTAATGAATCTCAACGATCCTGCTCTTTTCACACAAGGCAACTAGAATCAAGTACAATAATGAAATATTAGAAACCGGTTTCTAATCCAAACAGAGATAGAAAGAAACTAGGGTTTAAATGCTTAAATAGTACGTCTCTTCCATCGACCGACGGCATATCTAAAATTGTAATTGTAACTACTGAAACACATTTGTACATTATGTGTAAAACAATAATGCAGTTTCTGTTTCCTTCATTCTTAAATATATTTCATATGTAAATTCTTGATTGAGGTTTTGAAGACTGCGTTAATCACTGTCAGTTCTGCTTCCTGGGTACACTAAAAGCAGTCGCGCCAAACATGGGAATTTGATATATATATACATCGACGCTTAAAACATATGCGTGTTGAATCTTTTTCTCATCTGTGCTTGATGGACTGCTTTATGCAATATGTTTAACATATATAAAACATCGTAAAATGCTAGTGTTAACGTATTTAAAAATGTCTGGATAACAACCATTGGTTTTTCTGTGCAATCGGTAAGTAAGGAAAGATAGTTTCGGAAACTGCCCTTTCTCATGACCTTACGAGCAAAAGCTATAGTGTATGGCGTAAATATAGTCGATCCATTGATTAGAAGTCTAGTCTTGTTTTACAGCCGATGGTATAGTCATTATTCATTCCTGCCCAATCCTTCCAATTTTCTCCTATTATGGTCTGCCCCGTAAGTACTCAAGGCATGGTTTTGTAAGAGAAGTATTTTTCTGCGATAACTTCGATTATTCCAGACGGTCACAGAGTGAAGACTCCGTGATTGGTAACTTCTTAGTGGTCGTTAACATCTGTCAACAGTTTCAACCTCGGTTATCTCTTGTTGAATACATATTTGATTACTTACGATTGAGCCATCTAAAACAATTAAAGGGAAACTTTCCTCTAATAAGATATCAATTATCGACATGCATATCCGAAATCGAACAAAACTGATACATCATACTAGAATAAGTCGTCATGATGCAGTACCTCTAAGTACGGATAAATCATACTAGAGTAAGTCGTCATGATGCAGTAATTCTAAGTACGGATAAATCATACTAGAATAAGTCGTCATGATGCAGTAATTCTAAGTACGGATACATCATACTAGAATAAGTCATCATGGTGCAGTAATTCTAAGTACGGATAAATCATACTAGAATAAGTCGTCATGATGCAGTAATTCTAAGTACGGATACATCATACTAGAATAAGTCATCATGATGCAGTAATTCTAAGTACGGATAAATCATACTAGAATAAGTCATCATGATGCAGTAATTCTAAGTACGGATAAATCATACTAGAATAAGTCATCATGATGCAGTACTTTTAAGTACGGATAAATCATACTAGAATAAGTCATCATGATGCAGTAATTCTAAGTACGGATAAATCATACTAGAATAAGTCATCATGATGCAGTACTTTTAAGTACGGATAAATCATACTAGAATAAATCATCATGATGCAATAATTCGAAGTACTGCGTCATGATAACTTATTCTAGTATGATTTATCCGTATTATTCAATTTTCGATATGCATGTCGACAGTTCTCTTATGCGAGGATATTAGTTCAGGCGATAGAGAAGTTTCGGTGTGTGTGGAACTCAATCTCATCATCTCGTTTATGCGATTATTATGGCTGAATAAACCATAAAGATTGACAATACCAATGCAACTCATCCAACAGTAATCAGATCACACATTTACCACTCGACAGTGTCTAGAGATCTACCGGTAATGAAGGAGGAATGAAAGTAACTGCCCCATCCCCTTAAGCCAAGTGTCTGTATGTTGGTCCATGAAATCAGACCCTCCAAAATAATGCAAAAATGAAAAAAGACCGCAATGAAACACCTTTCGCAAACGAAGACAAAAGTTACAAGACTGAAACATCCAACCTTTGAAAAAATGCCCTTGTCATATTTTTTGTCCCTAATGTCAATTTTTTCCTTGTAACAAAACTGGGTCTGAATGTAACCAGAGAGTAAATACGTATGTTGATGTTACAGGGTTTTCCCTCATCCCCGACTTATATAGTAAATGACCTCCAGTTGTTCCTTGATATGACCCCTGGGGATCAGTATTTTCCAATCACAATACCATTATAAGGGGTCAAAAGTATTTCAAATTAGAATAAAGCAAGTGGTCAAGGAAATTCCTGATGTTATACAGTCATCTGTCAAATCATCTTTGAAATATTGTAAATATAAGGTGTACCCCCATTCAAGCTTTATCAAAGAAATGCTCTTTCTAAACCTGAGCTGCATACAGAAATGTGCGCCATTGTCACATGGTTGCCTCAAACTTACCTACCTGATCCGAGGCTAAAATTCCATTCAAAGAGGTTTTAAATGAGTCTGCACAAACAAGTTTCATGTCAAATATGCAAACGGATCTTTGAATTATTGTCTTAATGAAACATTGCCAGCGGCAATTAAATGCACCAACCATTTGTAATCAAGCGTTATTTATTTCACAGGTACCTTATCGTGCGAGAAGAGCTCCGGTTTGTGTATACGCTTTTTGAATGCACACAATGGGTGCTTTAGAGTAGACGCGGTCGTTGTTATACCGTATCTTTTTTCAAAAGGTTAATCAAAATATTCCCCGGAAATAGGTTCAATAGCGAGACATTTCCTGCTTTAAATACTGTTGGATTTTCTCCAGGGCAGACAACAACAGATCGCTCGACGGGAAACCTATATATGGGCCACGTCACGGGAAAAGTGGCACTCGGACATAGCAAACAGTGTAGCCCCAGACCAGCCGCCACGTCATTGACGTGGCGGCTGGTCTGGGGTTACACCGTTTGCAATCTTAGAGGACATCAAGTTCTACCTTTAAATAAATACAAATGATAACTGTCGTGACTAGATGCTGGAATAATAGCGCTAAGAAAGGGCAGCGGTTTTTATCTATGTCCGAGTGCCCCTTTTCGCGTGACGCGGCCCATATATAATGAGATGCATGATTAGATTACCTTCTTCGACCTTTCATAGATGAAAAGAGTGATAAATGGCGACGCCTCAGAGACCCAATACCACTGTTTATCAATATTTCATCTTGCTTCGTTCTTCCCTCTACTGTATTTTGGACACGTTTGGCTACACTCTTCTGCGGATTGATGGTCTCCTCTCAGGGGGCAGAAACGCAGATCCGTGCCAGAAAATGTTTCCAGGAAGACTTTCGAAGGCTTCAAATAAAAACGTCAGAAATCAACGGTGCCTTGTATATTGTTCAGTCGTGTAAGACGGGGGGTTTTGTAACTGAATTGCGTGGGGCTGTAATCGTTAAACACGTGTTTGTGCAACAGTTGATCTGTGTTCGAACGATACAGGATTTCTTTTGTAAAGTGGTCACATTAGGAAGTTTCTTCACATGATATTGATATAATATTGATTGAAACATTTAACCATAATTGGAATTACAATGAAGTAATTGAAAGAAATTAATTCTTTCGGACATTCCATTTCTTCTCTTTTTGACGGTGTTTTGTATTAAGAAGAACAGGCTGTATTTGTCATTATATTATGGTTATATTTCCAAGTAATCGAAAGACGGATGACACTGTTGAATAGGCAGATTTCGAGATTACGTGACATGTATCTCAATATATGTGTGTTTGTTCTGTGTGTGTTGTGTTTGGACCAAGGACGTGCTGCAATACCCGATGGAATTATTGTACCCCTTGGTGAGTTCGATTTAACCTTGTCGGGGTTGCGATAGGTTTACCCTTTACCGAACGCCAAATATTCGACAGCGCCAAATTGAAAGAGCTTGCAGACGACAATTTAAAATGTTATGAAATTAAAAGAAACGTTCTTCTGATAGGGAAGAAATTATTGTGGGAAAAGAAGAAATTCCCCGTTAAGAGCAATTTCTCCTTTTCCCAAAATGTTTCCAGAGCCGGCTGCAGCAAACTAGTCAAATGTCGTTATTGTTTGGTAATAGGAGCCACATACACGTCGCAAGAATATCTTATTTTACAGTATTTGTTAAATGTTTGATAATTTTTGTAGTATATGAACGCATGTGCAATTTCTTTCACGGTGCAATTTCTGTCTTATTCGTATGAACAAAGGTTCGTTGATATTTTTAAAATTGTAGAAAACTGTTAAGGGAAAATGCTCTTAATCGAAAATAAGACATCTTTAATGCGAGATGTATTCAATAATGACATAAGATTGTTTGATTACATCGTACTTTGTTTTATAATGCCCGCTTTCAACGAGCCACCTGCTCCTTATTTGTGTCATCAACAAGAGACTCCTGACATGTTCATCTGAAAGATAATTATGCGTATCAGGGGACATTGGAAGATATCATTATGATTTTATTGTTTTGTTGGATAGGGACTTTTGTCTGTTTTTGTCATCCAAATAACGGTAGTCATCACACCCACGTTTGCTCCTAACAGTGCATCCATTTCATTTTTTGAACATTACTGGCCACTTTTCCACAAGGGCACTTTCATGAGAGATTATCAAACGATGTCATGATAATCGTATTTAGTGACCTAATCAAGTATCAATTTCGGCCACCATTTTTCTCAAGTCTGACTTACTACAGATTTGGCAATGCGTGTGCATCTATTAACTGTGGGCAAGAAAAATGCACTTTATATTTTTGTTATATTACCTTTTGACTTTCAAGCGGAGTATGACCATCGTTTAGTATTATAAAAGATGTATACACGTAAACACGTAATATGACTGGTCGTGCTGATGCGGACGGATTATGAGCTCGGTATTGCAAATATAACTGCAAAAACGTTGATACTATGTAAAGCTCATAAAAGATACTCCGTATGTGTTCATATGTTTAACAAAGGCGTTCCCCGTAAGTACGATGGTTTACATGCAAATCGAATCGATCGAATTCAAACCTAAATATAATGTGTAAAATGCTTCGTTGAGTGACAATCAAATAGATTGGGCAAGTCTTCGAATTCTCAAATGTAATTCGTTATACAAGATCGTTGTTAAAACTTGTGCCAAACAGTCTACACATGCGATATATCTATTGCATGCTGGTGCATGGTGGTTCTTGAGACTCGTGAATAATTACTGAGTTGTCTGCGGTTTTGAATTAAGGCATGGGTCTTTTGGGCAAAGATACAACTGAAACAATAACTCACTTAGTTCTACCTCCTATAAAGGATTACAATCGAGTCTGGCTCTTTTGAAAATCACTTTGGTATGCAAATGAATTGACATTTCCTTAGATTTACGAAATAGCTAGATCGAAAACCCATATCTGTTCCCAGAACCTACTTAAACTGTGTCTGGTTTAACGTCACAAGGGTACGCCAATGCCTAGATTGTTTTACACTTTAGATTTGATCTTGTTTGAAAATTCTCTTAAACAGTTTCAGCACTTTCCATTTGGTTAAACCGCCGACAAACAGCCTGGACATAAACTGAAAAGACGACATACACTGCAAAGAAACTTTGCATATCCTTTCGTATCCTGATACCATGGAAATATGACGGAATAGAACAGAACACTTCTTTTATTCTCTCATGTGTAATGTGTACAGCATGATGTATAAATCGTTTGAGTTAGAAGCCAAAGTTACACGTAAAGTGATAGACAAAACATATAAATTTAATATGTGTCTTTTGGGTATTTCTTTGAGTAAGTCTGTGGACATTTTAGAATATTAAAACAGGACACATTTCTGTTTCAGACGAAGATAGATTCATATATCTACCTACCTTTTTTCCAGTGTCTATATTGACATTACATTATTTTGTAAATATATTGTTTAAAATGACGATGTACTGTATTTGTATTTATCCTGTCACTAGTACCATTTTGGGACCGATAAGTAGGTGCCGTATAACATTTGTGATATCCGGCACTAACCATGTAACACATGCACGTGACAAATCATGAAGTCATAAGAACGAAATGACGTCATATTTACATCATTCTCTACTTATTTTTTTTTCTTTTTTTCTCGTGTTTTAGGCTATTCACATCTTGTTTGTTTGAAAGAATACATAAAGGTAACAGGTTAAATAAAATAGAAAGTTGGTGTCTTTGAATGGGAGAAGTTATCGGGCTCGGCTTCGGATTATTATCCGTTTCGCCTTCGGCTCACTGGATAATAATCCTAAGCCTTGCCCGATAACATTTCCGATTCACGACACCAACCATCTATTCTCTTTAAGTAAAACGAAATTATTCTGATTCTGATTCTGGTATATTACCGGCAGGTGGTTCTATTGTAAGCATGGAGGTGTCTACAGACACTGAAAGATGTACAACGGTGGACCTACCTAAACGATGAGTCATTTCATGCAAACTGTGAATGGATGCGGTTTGTTGTTTGATGAATTTACTTTTCAACGATTTTAAGTTTTAATAGGGTTATTTTTCCTGACGACAGTTGGTTCTATTGTTGAACCGAATTTACTAGTTGCAATTATATCCTTTGAACGGAAGCAGTATCGAACACTTTATTGCGATTTGTTTATGCTAGTCTGATAAATAAAGGAAATAGTAAACGAGATGCTATAACATACGAGCTCTCTTCATAGAGTCGATAACTATAAACCAATACATTGTTAAAATGACAACAACACTAGTCCGCATATTTGCTATTTTAAAGTATTTAAAAAAGATCTGGTGTCTCTAATATCTTCGAAAAGCAATACATGGCAGACACCATTTGAAAACAAAACATATTATACTTTTGAGTGAGAAAAGATACTCGGAGCAGCAAACAGGTTAGATCGCAGGCCAGCCGCCAATTTACTTGGCGGCTGGCCTGAATCTTACATGTTTGCATAAGCATGTCTAGAATAGAATTCGGTTCCAGTACTTTAGGGCTCAAACATGTACATGTATATGGAGCTAATCGTTCACAATGTCGATTATCTTGAACCCCAGTAGACGCACTTATTTCGAAATAAACCACGCCAGCAATGAACCTGCTTACTCGAGTCCGTTATTCAGACGTTTTTATGCAAGAATAATTGAATTTCACCAGGAAATGAACATTTCGAATCGATTAGGTCCGTTTCCAAGGGTCGGTAAGAACATTAAGGGAATCTCACGCGAACAGTTATCCTACATTGAGGGTCTTTGTCCAACGGGAAAGATTTTACTGTTATGAAAACTTGATTTGGGAATGACTGACATTGGTGAACACACTGTATAATTTATTTGTGAATACAGCGTTTTGTTTATAGATTTTGCTTTTGGTTATTGCGTGTTTTTGGGAATGGAAACAATGAGTACTGTTTAACAATAATTTCTTGTAAAATCATTCTCATGAAGAAAAAGGAAAACTCCAAATGTTAAAGCAAAATGTATATAACATCTGATACCATGTAATAGATATTTACTTTAACTATCTTTATTAGGGAAGTCTATTACCATAGTGTCCATTGTGAAAAACAATTGTATGTTTGAATCACATCCTGGTAAAGAAAATACCATTTAAACTTGCTTCTACGATCGTAATATATTTCATTTATGCTGCTTTGACATATCATTTCCTCAAATAAGACTTTCATTGGAAAGGAATAACAGTTTATCAATTAAGAAAGTTATCCGGAAAATAACTTGAACTGTTCGACAAATGGAAGAATTTTTGGTAATACCAGTCGTTCCGTTACCCTTAGAATGATGGGTAATTTTCTAAAATTGATTGTTGTAAAGTCTTCAATATCTGCTCAATTTTAATTAGAACAAATACTCAGAGTAGCAAACACGTTAGATCGCAGGATAGCCGCCAATTTACTTGATCTTACCTGTTTGCATAAGCATGAAGTCGGTTCCAGCACTATAAGGGTAAAGACACGTAAAAGTATCTCATGGAACTATAGATCAATACTAATTAGAGCGATATTATCACTCTCTGGGACCTTTCAATTGCTTATGGATCTCCGTACGAGTACATTAAAGGTAGCGATGCCAAAATGACGTATTTCGTTTATATCTCAAATGTGTTACGGTGTAACGGTCCAACAAAGACGGTTTGTTATTAAATGATGACTCCTATAGGCCCTGTAAATCTTCGAACCAGACGCCTTAAAATCGCCAAAGAGAATTCACTGCATCAGTTCTTCTCCTGTATTACGTCCTTTGTTGTTCGATAAAAGAAACTGAAAATGTTGTGAAGTCGATTCAGCCAATACTAACCTATAAGGGATTTGTGTGTATTCCAAAAATGAGGCAACTGCAGATAACACATACTTTAATGGACATGAAAACGTATACAGTTTTATTTATGTTATTTTTATGATCAAAGATTTCTACTTACAAAGTACTTAAAGTGATCTTTAATGGCTCCGTCAACAGTTGCGGTTAAGTGAAGTCTTGTGAAGTAAACAAAGATGACAGATGCCTTCCAATATCCGATGATGTAGGTAATTTGCCGGATAGCATACTTATCAACACAAACTAAAGTATTGGCGCTTGTATACAATGCAAAACGTAACAGTCTGTTGATCAACGACACATACAGAATCAAAGTACAAATCAACCACGGCATATATTTAATGACTACAGGATAGGGATAAGTTGTCTCGGACCATTCGATAAGTTTTTAACAATTCTGTCACTCATTCAAAGTAACCTGTATTGACCCATGTGACCTTTTAAAAGAAATATCTTACCTATTTCGAGATTTCTTTTAAATAAAGTGTACTTTTCAGATGATGAAAACACAGAGTTGTGAAGTTGAATACTACTAAATTATTGGAATGCTGCTGAAACCAGTTTAAAAGTCAGTAGCACACGAACGTTGCAGATATTACAAACCGCTTAATACATTAACAACTAAAGCAACATATCTGCGTCTTGCAGCAGACGACGTTTCAAAAAGCGTTGTGGAAAAGGAGAAATTGCATGTTACAAGGAATTTCTCCTTATGGTAACATGCTTTTTCAATATATTACATATTGCAAAAGTAGAAATGAAAGTTTTGTTTACATGTTTACAAACCTTGTCTAAAGTCGTCTCCTTCATGAAAAAAATGTCGCCTGCAGGTGATTAAGAGTTATCTTTTTATTTTGTAAACACCTTTCCTTTCCATCCAGCAAACTTATCTAAAAGGGTATATGTATAGAGAATAGATGGTTGGTGTCGTGAATCGGAAATGTTATCGGGCAAGGCTTAGGAATATTATCCGATGAGCCGAAGGCGAAACGGATAATATTCCGAAGCCGAGCCCGATAACTTTTCCCATTCAAAGACACCAACTTTCTATTCTATCTATCCGGTTACCTTTATGTATTCTTTAAAAGAAAAAAGATGAAAATAAAACACGAGAAAAAAGGACAAAAATAAGTAGAGAATGATGTAAATATGACGTCATGTCGTTCTTATGACGTCATGATTCGCCACGTGCATGTATTATATGGCTAGTGCCGGATATCACAAATGTTATACGGCACCTAGTTATCGGTCCCAAAATGACACTAGTGACAGGATAAATATACATATTGGAACCACAATGCAAAATGAGAGTAGACCCTCTTATCATCTCATGCTACTTATGTGCGTCTAAGAACAATTCAACAGATATTAATTAGCAATTATTTCCAGCAAAGCACTAGAAAACGATTAAATTGATTTACACTTTGAAATCAGTTGTACAGTAGTAGAGCGTCGGACTATTGTACCGAGGACCCCGAGTTCGAATCTCCGTAAAGCGAGGGGGGAAATTGCCAGGATCAAGTATCACGGAAGCAGTCATCGAGTGTGCATTTAATAAGCTTCAAGCCTCCATTAAAATGGATGCAAAATGAATAAGCTTTTACTAAACTTATATTTTTTCTCGTTCAAGATAAATGATTGCAAAATGCCATTTGTTTGCCAATGAAGATTGTTTAAATCACATTTTATACGGTTTTTTTTTATAACAAAACGAAACATTCGACGTTTTCTCTTATTGATATAAAGTCAAACACAAACTCATCTTGGGATAAAAACTGTTATTTGCCATGATGTATTGCGTTAAAAGAGTCGAAGATATGTTCATGTTATTAAACTCAATTGGCCAGTCAACCATTTGTTGTTTCATCTTCTCTGTTTATCTTCAAGATTCTTGTAACAAATTGCGTTTGATACTTTATTAGATTGTTGCATGAATTCTACCTATCGTTTTGAATAAGATGTTAAGGGATGCATGTTCATTATGCAACTGCAGCTTGTCGGTGAGAGAACCGTATGGGATACCCTATCACTGAATAATCTAAATGTCGCCTGAAAGGATTTGACATTTAGTGCATTTAATCATTAAAGTATCCCTGGATGCATTCCTAGCATTTGTAGCTTTTAATAATCTTGTTGGGGACATCGGCATAGAGGTTGTATATAACAGTGTGCTAACAAAACTCAGAATTTAAGCAAGCAATATAAATAAATCCTACCAATGTCTAAGGAAATGTGTATTGGAATATATTCGAAAAGCAATGTTTATTGACGCAGAAATTAACGAAGCATTGTGTTGAATACATAATTCAACATCGTTGGATGAGATAACATAATTGCAAACAATAAAGGAAATATTGAAAAGAATCATTTTTCCTTTTTTTTCTTTCATCAACACGTTTCTTTCTTACTGTTCATACGCTGGATGCGTCTTAAGCAAAAGTGTTGCTCCAGAGATGATTTATCGCAAGTTATAATGTTGAATAGGCATAATTCGATGACACATGGTATATGTTTCAAATGTTGTTTGTTTGTACTTTGGATATTGTGTATGGACAGAGGATTAAATGCTGAAGCTGATGATATACCCATTGGTGAGTGTATGGTTTTCCAACAGGTTAGGGGTAATGCTCAGCATATGAATCGTGACCAGAATAACTAAAGCACATTGATTGTTCAAAGTGTTATGATATATAATGTACATATATAAATCTTTGGTAAAGTCGTTTAATGGTTACAACAAACAAAATGTACATATGAAATGTTAAAAACGTAATAAAACCATGCAATTCAAAACGCATTTTAAGAGACATTTTTGTCAACATCTTGACCACCAACTATGTAATGCTTAAACATTATAAATGGTAACTTCTATTGTTCCCGTACAAACCAGAGTATACTAAAACACTGAATAAAGCGATATCAGCAGAACATGCACCCTGTAAGAATTATATTAAGACAATTTGTAACAACTAGGAACAATGGCTAAGCTAGTGCCGTATCACGTCTTTCTATTACAGAGCTTCATCAAAATTTTTGGAATCGAATAGTTTAAAGGATTCAATGAGTACCGACAGACAGCAAGCGTCTATCTACATGGTTGGCGCAACTAGATTTTGACTTATTGGCTCGTCAATACCAAATAAGATCTGCACTTGTCAGTATAATGGTTTTATAGAAAATTTAGTATTCACTACTCCATTAATGCTTTTGGACAAGCTGGGCAATACGTGTAATTGATGTTGCCATTCCTGTCCTTTTGATTTCCCATAGTAAGGCAAAACGCATTTCCGAATTACCTCACATCTGTAAACAAGCACCTTAAATCGAGATATTATATACGTTGTTCCAGAATGTTAGCTATGGCCTTCATAAAAAACACAAGCCATTGTCTTACAACAACAATCGGAAATACTGAGCATCCTTATTTCCAGTTCAAAATCATGAGTTTCATTTAAATCATTTACAAAGGTAAGAAATAATCATTTTCGTAAAGAGGTAATTTTTAACAGCATTTAGATTATTGTGACAAAGTAGGGTTTAGGCTTTCTTTGGCTGAATATGACAAAATATAAAATGATAACGAAGACGACTTTATTGAAAAGTATAATCAAATTGTTTAAGAAACATTTAAGGTAGAATAAGAAAAGAACGAAAAAGTTATTTTTGCTGATTCAAGCATTTTCAATTTTCTAGAATATCATTCGTTTTAAAATATGAGAGTTTAAACTCGTTCCAAACAGTCTACACACGCGATATATCCCTTCAATGCTGGTGCATGATGGGACTTGAGACTCATGAATAATTGAAGAGCTGTCTGTAGTTTTGGATTAAGACATGCGTCTTTCCCGCCAAGATCCAGCTTAACAATAATTCATTTAGGAAGGTTTCTTAGAATCATTTTAATGTGCGTCTGGTTCTTTCTAATTTCACCTCGATATGCAAGTATACGCACTTAACGTAGGGATCCGATGTCATCTGATAAGATATGGTTCTACTTGGGAATCTGATACGATACGGTTCTTTTGGGATCTGATACGATACGGTTCATTTGGGATCTGATACGATACGGTTCATTTGGGATCTGATACGATATGGTTCCATTTGGGATCTGATACGATATGGTTCCATTTGGGATCTGATACGATATGGTTCTATTTGGGATCTGATACGATAAGGTTCCATTTGGGATCCGATGTCATCTGATAAGATATGGTTCTACTTGGGATCTGATACGATACGGTTCATTTGGGATCTGATACGATACGGTTCATTTGGGATCTGATACGATACGGTTCATTTGGGATCTGATACGATATGGTTCCATTTGGGATCTGATACGATATGGTTCGATTTGGGATCTGATACGACAGGGTTCTATTTGGGATCTGATACGATACAGTTCCATTTGGGATCTGATACGATACGGTTCGATTTGGGATCTGATACGATACGGTTCATTTGGGATCTGATACGATATGGTTCTATTTGGGATCTGATACGATATGGTTCCATTTGGGATCTGATACGATATGGTTCCATTTGGGATCTGATACGATATGGTTCCATTTGGGATCTGATACGATATGGTTCCATTTGGGATCTGATACGATACAGTTTCATTTGGGATCTGGTACGATTATGGTTCCATTTGGGATCTGATACGATATGGTTCCATTTCGGATCTGACACGATATGGTTCCATTTGGGATCTGATACGATATGATTCAATTTGGTATCTGATTCGGTAAGGTTCCATTTGGTATCTAACGATTTACGTTATGAAACGATAAGAACGATATACACTTTACGTAAGGAATAAACATGTAACAACATGCAATGCAACTAGCTCGAAATCGCAAACATTTTCAGAGAATGTGTTCAAATTGTGTCTGGTTTAAACTCGCTAAAGTGACGGAAGACTTGGTTTATATCTGGTTTGGACTAGCTGTATAGAATTAGAAGCAGATCACATGTTAATCTGTATCAAACAAATGTTTTTCACCCATGCAAAAGATAAAGGAATCAATAAATGAGATTGATTTTTCAAATTCTATTTTGTTACACCTGTCTGTATGTGTGTTTATGATAATCTATTTTGTCAAACATACTCAGACTGTATGCACATAACAATATAAGATCTTGGTCTGCAAATGAATTAAACAAAATGTAACATTTTTACATACCTGCTCAATAAAGACGATAACTGTCGGATATGGTGACTGTGTTTCTTTCGTCTACAGCTGTATTTGAGTTAAAACAAATTTAGGAAGGAAGTGTTTAACAATGCAGATAAATTCAAAGCTCGCTAGATGCACGTATATAAAAATAAATTACCCAGGCAATGAACCTGCTTTGATGAGTCCAATTTTCCGACGTTTTTATGCTGAAATAATTCAATTTCACCAGGCAGTGAACATTTTGAATCGATAAGGTTCGGTTTTCATGGGTCCTTAAGTACACTAAGGGAAACACAAAACATAACCATAAAGTCAAGGCGTTTGTCATAGAGGAACGACTTCCTGTGATTTGTTTAAAAAGAATACAGTTGTACAATATTTAATTGGTGTATGAATCAAACGTCTGTGTTTATGATTCAGTCTGTCTTGTGTTTATGTGCAAGGATATTCCATGGGCTCAATCAATCAAACAATCGTCTTTGTTCGACAAAAAGTCGTGTCGAGGTCTTCATACCAGTGCCCATTATAAACATTGGTGTTTTGTATTCCTTCGTATATTAAAGATCTATGGACGACACAGTCTGCTCCGGTTCAAAAATGTCATCAGTTGGATAGTTACTCTCGAGACATATATCAAACGCCGTATTTTCCCACTTTTAAAACAGTCGATGAATTGGTTTCCTTGAGATTCCATCCGTGTGCAGGCTTTCTATTTCGCATCTGCTGAAACGAGCGAGATCTTTATCTATTTATTGGGCAGAGTTCATTATATAAAACATGTCTTGGATATCGCCTTTTTCATAGTCCCAAATGTGTTCCTTTTATCGTCGACGGAAAGACTGAACTAAAACGTTCAACCCATTCAGAACTTGGCATACATGCGGCAATAACAGACCTTCTGTTAGGAATAGAAACTAACTCTAGTATATACCAATCGATACTAATTAAAGCGATATTATCTCTCTATGGGCCGGTTCAATATCATATAGATGCTCCTGCGAGCACAGTCTAGCCATAAAACAACATGGTGGTATCTTTTTATGTGTTTGAAATTAGATTCGACCTTTTTGTTCCAACAAGGACGATGTGCTTCAAACAAAGATCATGTGCTTTCAATGATAACTCGTTTTTGGTACTGTTAATCTCCGAACTAGACGCCCAAACACCGAACTGGAAAAAAGTATTTCGTCGTTTCAACATCTCTTGTACTCCCCTACTCTATATTTTTTCATATCTTCTAATGTTATCGTCTGCAAAAGAATGAAAAGCTAAACTAAAAGTTTTGCTTATTAGGAACATTTTCCTCAATGTTTCAATGTGTAAACACTGAAGCAAATCAGTGTCCAAACATCAATGTTGAATATACTTTTAGTTCTATTACCATATGCAGGTAATTATTGTTTGATGATTTACATTATGTACTTACATGTAATGCACATACATCTGCTGTCCAGTGTATTCATACTGTTGAGTGTTAATCGAGTGCTGATGTATTCCAACTGAAATGATTTTCGCATTAATGTTAGATATGGTTGCTATTCTTTCTAAGATATAAACACATTTTGAAGTGCTATTACGATAGAACGGAAATGAAACACGTTTAATGACAAATATGACTCAAGGTTATAGGAAAACGTGCACAATTTCGCTTTCTCCACGTATAGCATCTTTATTGCGCTTTGCTGGTTTTTCGGAAACTTGTGCCCTCTTGCCATTAATCATGAAACTTAAAGATATGCGAATCGAAATTGCTATTTTGATTACCCTTCGCTATCTTAGCAAGCTTATCACAATATTGATACTACATCTTGCTATCTAGGCAAGCTTATAACATTGGGGACATTAATCTTTGTTATCTAAGCACGCCTATCGAAACAGGAACCTTGTGCAAAACCATGCACCACATAAATCACGGTATGCTTTTAGATGACAGTCGGCTACAAATTCATTTAACCCATTACCAACCAATTACAACATTTGACCAGATTTTTGCAGACGACTGGAAAACATCGTGGGAAAAGGAGAAATTGCTCTTAACGAGATATTTCTCCTTTTCCCACAATGTTTTCTTTGCTCTATGCCCTAAAAGAAGAATATTTTCCAATGTCATCACATTATGCAATGCCGTCTGCAAACATGGTGTTTGGTAAAGGGTTAAAAATGTGGTGCTAGAGTTTGATATTTCAGTTGATAATGCGTTGTTGCACCGGGAGTGATTTATATAAAGGAGTTTAAAATATCAACGACAAATACTATCTGCATTTGATTACTTCATAATGGCGAACAAAATATGTTTAGAGGGAAAAAAAAGGAATGAACGAGTCTAAAAGTATTCATGTTCTTCCGTCCTGTCTAATTCCCAGGTGTTCTGTGCATACTGCCTACTCGGGTATTTCCGTGAGCTGTAAAATGCAATGTTTTCATTGGATAAACCTGATGTGTTCAGATTGTTTACTACCAACCCCATATTTTTCTAGAAAAAAGGATTTTATTATAAAAAAAGTTCTTATCTGTTGATATACTAATTTCAAGAAGTTCTTCTTTATTGATCAACGAACTTCGGCAAACCTAATTGGATTTTCCTAGAATCATCGATTCTGCTAGCGTCTGGTTTGAAACTTTAGTACGTTCTTAATTACATCTAACTATGCATATGATGTAGATATATGTACGTAAACGTTTTTTACCCAGACGCATTAAACCCATTTCTATCCTACACAGTATAAACCTGTCTTCGCCTTCCTTCGTCTAGACACTTCACAATGCATCTGATAATGTGTTCAGCAATCTTATTCTTTTCTTATAAACTCTTCGTCAAACGTGTTACAGTTTTTTGCGATTCCAAACACATGACAACTAGTAAAATAGTGAAGTACCCAATCGTATCTACTCGGCAATCCCCGTCACAAGTCGGTAGATATACCTCGTAAGCAGTTCATGAATACACCAGAAATCCTGGGGTAATTCGGCTGTTTTCCGGCGGATAACGTGCATGATTACAACAAGCACACATGCACTAAATATTTATGTAAATACACATACATTGGTTATATATCACAATTGAATGTTGTTTAATGTTTTCATAAAAGATTTTCACATCAACACATCTTTGTTTCATATTTTCTCAATCGCATCTTCTCGGCAATCCCCGGCCGAGTAGATTCGATTGCAAAATGGCTCTCCATTGCCTCCGAGGTTATTTTAGAATTGGCCGAGGTGTTCCGAATGTGAAGTACCCTAACCGCTTAAAAAGGACAGTCCATCTGATTCATAACAGCATCGCCATCCCGTAAATGCTACAACATCTCTAGTGGAAATTTAGATGTGCTGACGCTTCAACTTTGAACGCATGTGAAGCGCAGATTTATGATTTAACCAAAGTGTTTTACCACTTGAACACGTAGATACGAATAGAGTTTCAAGGTTCTTGTTTTCGGAGGGAGTAAATAGATATGAATGTTTGTATGTAGATTTATATGTGATTGGTTGTGTGACGGTAGTAGGGTTTATGTATAAATACTACTTCTACAGTCTCGCTGTAGAACCCGGCTTTCATGGGTGATTCGGTAATGTGGTTGGCTTTCTCTCGAAGTTAAGGAACGTTCTAAGTGGTTAGTACCTAGATAAGTGACCCACGGTGGCTTTACTCCGAGAGGGACCCGATACACGTTACAGTTGAATATTCCTGTAGATAAATTGAAATGGTATACATGTATTTAATTTGTTTGCATAGGCTATCGAAATGTTATGACCAAAGACATGTTTATGCTAATTTTGCCGAATAAAATAATTGTAAAAATAATTGAAATTGAATTTAAGTCCAGTGTTTTACCACTTGAACACGAATATACGAACAGAGTGTCGTCAAAATTGTAGCGTTTGCACGTATAAAGACGTACATTTGATCTAATTACTAAATGATTTAAGGCATTTAATCGACAATCAATTAGTTAAATCACAGCTGTGTCAAGTGCAAACGCCGGCTTTGTTCATAAGATAGAACGTGCGAATATGACAGTAACTCTCGATCCTGTAAAACTTTGAACAGCTTATCTAAATTTATTTATTACGCATGTCTTCTTAGGAATTGAACTTTACTTTACTTAATTTATATGTTAATTAGTGTAATTTGCACAGCAAATTCTTTTCTAGAATATCCATTTATTGTGATGGTATGTTGATTTAGTATGTTTTCTTGATAATGAAAATTGTTGATACGTCGTTAAACATCCAAAAATTGTATGTTTTCTCTTCTTTTCTTATCATATGCAATTATACAATGTGGAATTTTTCAACCACGAAACCAATTCTTTTATATTTAGATCTTGCAAGATTTTATCTCATTTTAAACTACTGAAATGTGACTCGAGATCAATTTAGACTAGCGCCAAACCAGGAGGTAAACGTCGCTTGTCTAAATGTGATCTGGATCAATACATTACACCAATCTGCAACTAACTTATTCACGAAGATGAGAGTATGATGTTTTACAGTGATTTATTCTAATAAACAGTTGAAATCAACGTTAAATCCCAAACAAACAACAAAGAATAAAGTATAGATAAGATTTTTTCTTGTATTGGAGTTCTTTACAACGGAGTAGTCTTCCTTGTTTTTATGTTGTTCACATGTTTAAGTGTATATACATGGTTGTTTTTGTTGGTACATCTTTTGTTCTTTGATAACTGTACACTGTAAACAAATTTTTATCTTATAAGAGATGAAATAATGTATCTCACAACAGGAAAGCTTCAAATATTTTCTACTTTCTTAGCAATGAAAGACTTAGAATACGTTAAATTTGGCCTACCTTGTTATTGACTTGTTTTTGTAATTTAAATGATATATGCCTGTACTTTTCGGCATGAAGCCTTTTTACCATAATAAATTATCAATCTATATCCTTTTATCTATGTATTTGAATAAGCTCTTTAACATCATGAGCTCTTCTGCTGATCCATGTATTTTTGTCATGTACAATTTTGTATTGCTATATAACATGTTATGTTTATTATGCAATAAAATATAGTTATAGTTATAGTTATTCAAATTTTGACTGATTTGAATGTTGCATAAACAAAACCCAGCACAATCGAGTTAAACTTAACTCGGATGATCCAAAAAGTAGAATACAAATACAAATACAATACAAATACAAATGTTTATTTCAATAGTTCCGGCCTCAGGCAAATAATACAAATTGTACATACATGTTCTTAACAAGAGAGTAACCTAACAACATAGTTATGATGGTGTCAAGTATAATTCAATATGATTAATGATATATTTTAAAAGAAGATGATAAATTTAGTATGCCCACTCATGCACCATTTTCTTTCAAGAGATCCTTTCTCAGCTGAAAAGCATGGAACATGAAGTTGTCAACTCCTATAATTACAAACTTTTTATTTGAGGACATGATTGTATAGAACGATGCAGCAGACATGTCAATCAGCCAGGATTGCATAAAACAATCAATTCTTATACGTCTTGATCATCCGGACTAGGATTGACTCTGATTTGAAATAGTGAAGGGCATTCAAACCAACATTAGATGACCCTTTTTGATAACGTTTTATGATTATTTCATTTAGGAATGGGTTTCACATTGCGTCTGTTTACGATTCACAACATGCTATATTTGTCGTTTCAGCTTCGATATTCGACAGGAATGATCGTCAGGCGATAGCTGCGTTCCGATATGCCCAATCCAACTTTAATTCCATCAGCACTAACCCCTTCACTCTGATGTCATATATCGACAAGGATGTAGACATTACAGATAGCTTCTCACTCGCATCAAAAAGTAAGTTTACCAGTACAAGACACTTAGGCTAGGACTACATGCAACACCTTAAAGTTCCAGGGCGTCATACAATGAAAATGTACATGTGTAAAGAGTGGAATGACATATGGTATTCAGATATGCTTCAAACATAAAAGGAAAGTCAATAATACCTCATCAAAACTAAGCAGATATTTTAACTTTATCATTTTTTAGAAAATTACCCAGCATTCTGAGGGTATAAGACAACGTGGTTTTGCATGAGTTTTTGTGAATCATCCAAATGAAAAGAAGCGACAGAAAACAAAAATAACATAAAATACACTATCATTATGATATGCGATAACGTTCTGACGTAACACATTTCATTAGAATTAATTTAGGTGTTGTCACACTGGTAAAGATAGTATTATTACAGTAAAGCCTCGTTTATCCGGACCCCGATTATCCGGATGTCTCGCAATCCGAACGAAATTGTAAGGGAACGGAATTATTTGACCAGTTTGTTGCAGATGACTTTTGAAAACATTGTGGGTAAAGGAGAAATTGCTCGTAACGAGCAATTTCTCATTTTCCCACAATGTTTTCTGCCATATCAGAAGATTATTTTTGAATTTCATTACGTTTTGAAATGTCGTCTGCAAACTATTCCAATTTGAGACAGTCGACAATTTGGCGTTTGCTAAAGGGTTATAAGTATACACGTGCATACAGACTGTTTATGTCTTAATGTGTATAAGAACATGCTCTGCTTCATTAGTCCGGATGATTTTGTTTGGAACGGACGTGTTCGGATTAACGGGACATCACTGTAAATAGATATGTCAAAGTAATGCATTATAGATTAATGGGTTTCTGAAAAAAACATAATAAATGCGCTAGCCATAAACATGAAAGGCTCGTGAAAGAAAATTACTGCTCTATCAAACTATATCATTTGGTAAACTTTTGGTCAGATTCAAATAGTTATCACCAAAGAAACCCATCAGCACAACTCAAACGTGAAATCCAACGATAAATAATCCGGATTAGCAATATTGATATTTCAGATAACATAACTTTTCACCTCTGACCTGGTCACGTGTTACATCCATCTTTGATTCGACCAATTAGAATTCGTGATATGAAATTTGTAAAAATATATAAACATGATTGACTTGAAGAAAACTATATTTCAAGCACAAAATTACTTAAATTCGAGGAGTTTGATAAACAGGGCCTCAGTGCATTCATTAAGTGATTTTCATGACTTTATGAACATAATAAAAGACTTCTATATAACTGTATAGTCTTTTTTTCTTTACTTATATCCTTTCAGTTTTAGTCATATCCTTTCATGTGCCTTAGAAACCTATATTCCAGTGTGTGACCGAATGGCCGCAGGCGTGTTTTTATTCTACGGCGTCAAAAACATGATGTCGCTGGATATAGTCCAGTCCTTTACGAGGACCTTTCAGATGCCCTATCTGAGTCCCAGCACACCTATCTGGAGCGATAGACCGGGACCCAGCTACGAGGTTCATTTGAAACCGGAGTATTCATACGCCATCATCGAGATGATCATACACTACGGCTGGCAGAAGATTCACTACGTGTATGACTCCGACGAGGGTAAATAGTTCCTGGTGTTTGTTTAAACAATTATCAAACAATAATCCTATTTTACCGATTTGTTGCAGACGACTCTGGAAACCGAACAATTTCTCCTTTTCCCACAATGTTTTATTTGTACTATCATAAGTTTATTTTCCAATTTCATCAAATTTTGCAATGTCGTCTGCAAACTCTTTCAATTTGCGACAGTCGAAAATCTAGCGTTTGGTGAAGGATTAACTCGTTTCTGTATACAGGAGATTCCAGTCACATTTGGAACTATAAGCACTTGTATGAATTTACGAGGGTTTGTCGGAAAGAATGAGCAATACTATTTGAAATTATGACTGATACCAAGTTTACCGATTCATTGATACAGGAATTCCGTCAGCGACGAAATACCGAAAATTTAACATGCCAATTTGTTTAAATTAGGCTGATACGATGCTATATCTAACTGGTTTCGGACACTATGCAAAGGGCCAGTTCTACCTGTGTGTTGAAAATGCTTCATTCGAAAAACATGTGAAGTCTGTTATCGTTAATTATTTTTTGAAAACGGGTGTGAAAAGAGCTTTCCATTTCGTTTACATCCCAATTTGAGATATTTCAGAGGAAACTTGTCATATGGAAACATCTGTGTTTCGCTTTGTTGAAAAGGCTTGTGCTCTTGTATTCCTTCTCATGTATTCGTACAGATGTCACTTATCGATGCAAGAATCTTATTAAAGTGCTCAAATATGCTCTCTGATTGTAATAAGTGCTAACAACAGAGATTTTAGTCAGAAAAATGGCAAAGACTGCTGTGTCTCTTATAGAATTTCGAAGTTTCGCAATAGTGAATGAGATTGAGTCTATCTTATGAATAGGTTATTAGAGTTACTATTGCAAGGAATTCTACTTTATACTCCGTTAATATGGTTACCACCTAATACCACACGAGTGATGTTGGTGTGTGCTCTTACTGTATCTAATACGGTATTGCTCCAGTTTAAGATATGTTCAAAAAGCAAAGTTGTTGAATGAATAGAACGTTGGTGGTATGTAGTAATCTTTCGTAATCGAGTTGTCCCCTGCAAAATTGTAATGGACGACATACTACATGGTTCAATTTTAGCAAAAAGATCTACCATCGTATGGACAAATCTCACAATTACATAAAATTAACATGTTTGGTCGGCAAACGTCATTCGAGAGCTACCATACTATGCCATTTTGTTGACAGTTAGCAAAGCAGATTTTCACTATAGTGTAGCGAGTTTGAATATTACTGAAACGCACTCCCGCAAATGTATGGGGGAATTATGGTCAACGACGAAAAGGTTTCTCCCTAGACAGTGACATTTAAATGGAGTTTGCTGGGAGGCGGGATTATATGATATAGTCACTTAACGGGGGATGTTTAAATGACAGCGACACGCAAGGCATCCCATTAAAATGTCACAGTCATATTACTGGCTTTCGCGTTACGGTAATTCGACGTGATATTCGCTACAAAAATTCGTCTGCAGTTTGTCTGCAATTGGAGATAGATGCAAAACGTGGGGTGGGGGGATGAAACATGATAACATACTGTCTGAGCATTCGGAACACCTCGGTCATTTCTTAAAACAACCTCGGAGGTAATAATGAGCCATTTTGAAAGTAGTTTGACAACATGGCGGCAAGGAAAGGAATGTCCGTATGCAATCGTATCTATTCGGCAATCCCCGGCACAAGTCGGGGATTGTCAAGTAGATACGATTTAGAACAATACTTTCTAGAGTATTATTGAGAGCACATGAAACACAGATGTGTAAACATGATACTTCTAAATGAAATTAGTAAAAAACATTATTCAATGTTGATACTTAATCAATTTGTGTGTGTTTACATAAATGTGTAGTCCCTGTGTGTATGTTGTAATCAAGTGTGTTATCCGGCAGAACACAGCCGTATTTCCCCAAGTTTTCTGGTGTATTCATGAACTACCTACGAGGTGTATCAACCGACTTGGGACGGAGATTGCCGAGTAGATACGATTCACTGTCTGATATGGTCGATCTGAAATAACTTGATATATTAGAATATGGGTGTTACTGATCTATGAGAGAAGGATTTACGGTTTAATACATTGGAATCATATAAACATTTACCTTTGTCAAATTTTTGATTGGCCAACTTTTAAAGAGTTGCAGAAGGTACTAGAAATCATGGTTGATACGATTTCCACGACGAAATGACACACATGATCTTTCAAACTTAATTTCTAACGCCTGTTTTTCAAGTTCGGACGAAAGGGAATTTTTTAAGCATAGTCATGTTTAATTGCTTTCATTCATCATGTGGTTCATCACATATTTACAACATGTATACACGTATTTACAGAAGAAGTGAAAAGGAAAAACTTGATTGCAATTGGATTTGGCCACATTTTATAACATCATTAGCTTATGGCTCTTTCCTTAGTGTATTTTGTTACACGGTTTGCATTTTTCGAGATTTTATATATGATTTATAAATGTTGCTGTAAATGAAATAAAACCTAACATGTTATTACAAATTCATTTAGTGGGACTCCGTTGGTACTGTGTTTCCAAAATCACACACACCTAATGCCAGATCCTCTATATACCTCCCTACTCCCACTTTCTTTCAGGTCTTCGCCATTTACAACAGGTATTAAACGTGCTAAACAACGTGGGAGGTCACAGAGAAGCGGACAGCCTGATTGACGTAAACGTTCTTGCTCGCCGGATATACAACATTGAGCATGCGCACGACGAGTTACGACAACTGGACCGGATGGAGTCGGAACAATACGTCAACAAGGTCATCGTATTTGACCTTTCCTCGGGGGATGCATATCGACATATATTACGACAGGTATGTTATTGTAATCTAAAAGATATATGCCTATACTTGTAGGCCTGAGGCCTTTGTACCATAAAAAATATCTATACAGTTGTATAATCGAATTGTATAGAAACTGGGCCTGTTACGGGTAAGAACGATATTATAAAAGGGACTAACTCAGAGATTTGTGATCTGTTGGTGATAAAAGTTAAATATTTGATATAAACTATTATCGTCACTAAACCAAAAACCCTGTTCAATTCCTTTACTTCTAAGATGCTAACACATTTCTTTTTAAATAAAGTCATGTGACTAGGTAAATATCTTGTATACAATACCCTCCATCGGACTTTGATGGTAATTTATGCGTCCGGATGTATTATTCCATAGTTGGCAATACCCGGCAGACTGACGATCTAGTATAGGAGTAATTTATGCGACGTTCCTCGTTTGATCCGTTGAAGGCATTTAACGTATCACCACAGACTTATCTGCAGATTCGGTTTGTTAAAGGGGCACTTTTGATTATCGTCTTACAGGTTTGCGTTAGACATTATCACGTGTCTTTTATACTGACTGTTTATAAAATATGTGTATCGCATTCACAAAGAGCTTTGTATTATCTCAGACTTCATTAAAAAAAAATGTCTATCTCTAAACATCTTTCTATAAAATATGCACGAAATTTAAAACTCCCGTTTCTCGGCAGTTAAAGACCAAACAATTTTAATGAAGAATCGTCGTTTGGGAATACTTTTTTAAGACATGACTAATTTCTCTTATCAAATATCTTATATTTCAATAAACTGCAAGTGCAATCTTGTTTTGCCTTCATGAATGATATATTATATTTCAAGCCAATAATTAAGTTCCTTGGTGTTTTTGACCCTTTTCTGAGTCGAAAACTTACCAAAACTGACAAAAGCATTTAAGTTTGAGTTGAAAGATATTTCTCTAACTTTGATAACCAATTGAGTTGTGTTGGTATGTTTTGATTATCTTTGAATCATGTGGAAGATACTATTCCAATTGAATAATTTAAATAAGACCAGAAACGAATTTATAGGAAACAGTTCCTGAACCTTAGATCATTTATTACAATTCTAATTGTCCGAAACAAATTTAAATTGATTGCTTAACAAAGAAAACTTAATTGGTACTGCATGAAAGTCGATGAACTTTGCCTTGTGAGGACCCCCCTCCTCACACACAATTATTGTACTTTTTATATTCCAGATTCCCGAAGTTGGTATGAACAAAGAAGGGTACCATTATCTCGTTGCAACCCTCGTAAGTAATGATCGTTTACATTCTCTCTTAGATCAATAGCCTCCAAAAAGTGGCAGTTATGTAAAAGGCAAGATCCAACTTGAAACCTTTAACATTAAAGTCATCCATTTTGTGAATGCGAAGGGGTGGGATATATTTCTTTTTCAATTAGCTAAACTAATCCTCTGTTAAATGTGTTTGCTCACAGAAGAGAAAATTTGAAAGTTAAAATAAATGTTGTGAAAACAATTCAGATTTTGCACTGTTGTTTGCTATACAATAAAAAGTAGCTATTGATAGCATAACCAATTCAGGGAGTGTCAATTTGTCTAATTATGTACAATTTATATGTGGTAGACCTTTAAAGCGATATCATGATATGGATGGAATGTATTAATTCATGTTAGTTCACTGTAAACACACTTTAAAGAATTAGAAATGCTTGACAATTTTATCAGGCTCTCGAAACACGAACTGCTTTTGTTTCCACTGACTTATCCTTCAGTGCATATCATATAACACTTCAGCTGCTGTGCAGTTTTAAGGAGATTGATTTTTAACTCCCAAATTTCCTCGCATCTGTGAACAAGCACCTTAAAGACCGAAGTCCGTATGAATCATTGATCAAAATTAGATACCAAACCTAAGTTGAGGTTTATTACTTAAATAGATGTGTGTATAGTAACCAGACTTACAATGACTGCTTTGTTGGAGTTCTCTTTATGCATAATTGGTGAAATAATTTTCTATATAAGAAAGTGTGAATCCGCATCACTCGTTACGCTGATAGTACTCGTCACAGCAACGTATATATTTCATCTTTTTATCATGCCACTCCCAGACAATCATGTGTGCGTCTTGCCTGTTGAACATGTGGATTTCTAGTATGTATTAAGTCTCGCATACATGTTCTCAATACAAGGAAAGGTCACACAATCGACGAGTTTTAGCTGTCCATGTATGTAACTATTATTAGTTTCAAGACAAAACATTTGAATGGTTACTGTTACTAGTATTTAGCTACTACCAAGATACTCGGTTGTGGTCGTTCAAAATTAAAAGGGCAGAGCAATCGAAACTTGGACCAGAACTGCAACGTGTATATAGTCGGGCCACGTCACTGGAAAAGGAGCACTCGAACATAGCAAACAGTGTAGCCCCAGACCAGCCGCCACGTCACTAGCGTGGCGGCTGGTCTGGGGTTACACTGTTTGTCATCTGAGAGGACATCAAGTTCTACCTTTAAATAAATACAAATGATAACTGTCGTGACTAGATGCTGGAAAAATAGCGCTAAGAAAGAGCTGAGTCAGCGGTTTTTATTTATGTCCGAGTGCCCCTTTTCGCGTGACGCGGCCCTATATACCTTATAGGTAAAGGGCATAGTGCTGGATGTAATGATAGTACATGAGTAACACCTTCCTTTCCAACAACTTTTCCAAAACATGTGTGTATCACAATCGTTACATCGGTAGACTATTTGTCGATGGTTGAGCACATACGCTAGAATACCTTGTAGGTATACTTTTGGCGTATCTGCTGCAAATGTTTCTTGCTGCTTTAACGACAAAAAGATTAATTGGTGTTATAACTAATTGATCATATTATAAATAGTTTCAACAAAAGATCCGAATGAATATTTCTGTTGTCTCTTCATGCTCTTTTTGTAAGCTACTGTGGAGTTCAATTTGGACCTGAACAAGACATAAATGATGGAAATGGTCAATTAAAAAGCCCATCAACCAATGTTCTAACTAGGGCCCACACGATAAATGAACACAGATGGGTAAACATTAATTGTGCGAGTGAGTGAAATATGGATAATATCAGTTTCAATTTAGATAAAGTAGAACGAAATTAAATCAAATGAAGACATATTCTGTAACAAGCATCGGTGCAATTACATTTAATTAATCAGAAGAAACTTTTGAATGTACCAAATATGTTTCTGCAAATTCCTAAATAGCATGAGCAAAAATATATATTGATATATGACATTGAGAAAGTGGGACGATACATTTGAATTATAAATGAACATTACAAATAAGAAGTTTTGTAAGGTTTTAACCCTGTTTTCAATGAACTGCATGATGTCTGAATAACTGTAAATCCGCTGATACATATGGGCAATACCCGAATCGAAGAGAACATTTGCTTAGGGCAATTTTCAAATGATTAAAAAAAGACAAATGGTCCATACATTTAAGTGCCTTTTAACCTTTTCTTTTTGGGCAATCTAGCAATTTCCTAGAATATTCTACAGAAATTTCGTCCAATTGATAAAATTGATTATTTGTCTTGGCTTTCTTCAAATTCAAGTTAACTGGAATAGAATTGAAATGAAACCTAGTCCTGATTATTTAGAATCAGCACCGTCCATCGTCGATCAAGGAGAGAAACTTACTTTTCTAAAGCTTTGTGTGAGTTGTAAAGCTCAAACCCAAACCACAGTCCAAGTCTTACATCGGACGTTCAATATCTTTCTATTCCGTCAAGGGAATACCATGTCGAACATCCTGAATATGAATGTAATAATAAATCATAAGGCGCTGGGCAAACGAATGGCTATATGCCAGACTCCGATAGGGAAGATTAAATACAAACATCGCCTTTGGCAGGGTTTGACTCCAGTTATAGGCATAACTTCTGCGTGCCTTACACATGGAAATAGCTGCTCTTACCTTCAGTTACATAATGGCATACATAGTCAAGGCAGAAGAAACAAACACTTTCTCGATGTCACTAGTTAAATTTAGTTATCAATATTATTATCGATTCGATGAGCATTAGTTTCATGTTTTCTTGACATGATTTTCTCAACCGTCTCTAAATGGACAGGTTTTCTATAGGTGAATAATGGGTACATTCATCGAATAGAGAATAAATTCTAGCTAATTGCCTTATAGAGGAATCTTCATGTAACAGATAGTATGCCATCACAGTACTTAAGCCATTTATTGAACCATGCCTCCTCGGACTCAGGGAACAAAGTATGAAAAGGAGCACAGTTATTTCTCAAGACATAGATGAGAAAGTGTTAAACAACGTCATGATCTGAGTCTTAATACGTAAGGTTATGTAGTTCCTTTAACCCTTTACCAAACGCCAAATTTTCGACTGTCCAAAATTGGAAGACTTTGCAGACGACATTTAAATAATGTGATGAAATTGAAAAATAATCCGCTGATTGGGCAGAAAGCATTGTGGGACAGTGTTTTCCAGAGTCGTCTTCATCAACCTGGTCAAATGTCGCTATTGTTGGGTAATAAGTCAAGGAAACCAATGTTTGATAATAAGTCAATGCAACCAATGTTTGGTAATAAGTCAAGGAAACCAATGTTTGGTAATAAGTCTAGGAAACCAATGTTTGGTAATAGGTCAATGCAACCAATGTTTGGTAATAGGTCAAGGAAACCAATGTTTGGTAATACGTCAAGGAAACCAATGTTTGTTAATAAGTCAAGGAAACCAATGTTTGGTAAAAAGTCAAGGAAACCAATGTTTGGTAATAAGTCAAGGAAACCAATGTTTGGTAATAAGTCAATGCAACAATGATCTGTCTAATAGTCACCTTATTATATCTTAAGATGCTTGAAATTTTATCACAGGACCAAAATGTCTCACATTTGTTTGGAAACATCATATTTATACAGACTCACTACGCCCTATAATAGAAAATGACATACGATGTTCTTTACGGTGTATGCCGCTCAACTGGCAAACAATCATTTACATCTGAGAGACACTACATGCCTGCTTAAACAGTTCATGAAAAAAGCCCTTTACGCGAGGAACTTTATTAGCATGTTCATTTCAATATTGGTTTCAATGCCCTAGCTTCCAGCTAGGTGACTTTTACTGTGCATTGCCTTTGACACATATTGTTCCAGGCGCACTTTGCTCCATTAGGCGATCTAACCCATTTATAAAGTTATTAAGTTTTAAAGTTAAACCCAGTTAATCAGAATATAAACGGCACGTCAATGTTAATTGAAGAATTGATGTGCCCTTTACGTTCCCAGTCCCATTTGTCTAACAAGGCGTACAATATAATTACTTCACTGATCAATTGGAATCGACGATGCATGCCAATATTATATATCCCCTACTTCCGTGGCTAAGAGAATACGGTTATATCAATGAGAGTTGCAAATTGTTTCCCCAAAAAACATATCGTTCTTTTGGTGTATAACATGTTGTATATCATTTGACAGCAGGTGCTTTCTTTCATAATGCAGGTCGTAACAGTGCTACGCACAAATTTGTTTTATTACGCCTTGCAGTTATGTTTTTCTGGTCAGATCTACTTTTGTCTAAGTCACTAAGACACTAGTTCATATCCACCTCTTTACATCCTCGTTTTTCATAGATTAATATTTGAACGCTTTATTTTTTTCAAACCTAATGTCGTCTTAAATTATTATATCACGACCTATCCCTTGTTTGTATAAATTGCGATTAACACCGGGTATATCACCTCACCGTCAACTCAATATAATCTTTATAAATTCATAAGACATTTTATTCCAGTGACATTTAGAGTTTCCAGATGGCATATCACTCCAGCAACTTGTCCAGTAGTTGTGTGCCAAATCATTCAGGCAGCCTCTCCAATTTGCTTAATCATTAATACTATGTTTGGTTTTCATGTGACAAATTATCTCGATAAGGAATCTTGTTTTGTGTAATATCTCACCACCAGTTACTAGTCTAAATTTCTTTTGACGAACCGCATCGTTCTACTAGCAACATGTCCCGATTTTCCCGTGAAGCTATACAAATGTTTCGTTCCTTGAAGAATGGATGTGGCGTATATCCCCCGACAACCTCTACTTACGCTGTATCGACCCTAGCTTATTTTCGGTACATCGCCCATGGAAGTCGATAATGGGACCAATTTACAACGCCAATATTTCCAGTTCGCTTTACGTCCCGACCACTTATGCCTTTACTCTCTGGTATGCTTACAAACGTCCCGGAAGACGCTATTCGAGAAACGTTCCTTCTATTTATCAATGATAATAGGTTTTCTGCTTTGAACGCATGCATAACTGTTGGTATGATTATGTACCATTAACCTTCTGTCGCCCCCTTTCCGTCATATATACAAAATACATATCGTCAAAGGCATACATGTATTCACTGTCTTGTTTTGGTTGTCTCAGTTGTTAAAGTTTAGAATATCTGGCCTGTTTATTTGTCATGAATGCTGTTTGAATGTTTAGGAATGACCATTTTCATAATTTATACAAGCTCGACTTTAATCCCTATCTTCTATATGTTTGTTGTTTATGTTAATCAAATAAACTACAGTATCTTTTTAACTAATGGGGAGAATAGTTAGTGTTATTTTATGGAGACTTTTTTCAAGACTAACTGATACAAGAGTTGTTCTTGGAAATGATTTATATACTATATGCTATGTATTCATATGTTTGTATATTTTCACTGTATGAGTTGGTAGTCTATAACAATAACGAAGAAAGACGTAACTTTTGGTATTATAAGATACTGGGAAATTTCACTTTGATACACATGTTGTACCAAACTAAGTGCCTTTGGTATATAGCCATCCCTGCTGTTCGATAAAACACATCACACGAAAATATCACATAGCGTTATTATAATACAACTGATGGTGCATGGAGCAAGCCTTTTAGATTAAGTTAAACGATGTGACGTCTTTCATACACATCTTTCCTTTAGCTAGAAAGTTTGAAAAAGATTGGGGTGTTTGCAATACTTTGTCAGAAATACACTGTTTATCCTGCAATGGACAAGTGGTTTAACCGTTAAACATCATAGATAAATGTAATGCCTCCTATGGGATGTTATCAAAGATTGACTATTTCATTTAGACGAGGCTGAATGAAAGCAAGTATCTGGCTGAAAACGTTTGGCTTTAAAAGGGCACTTGTATCAGTGCATATGATTGGCAATTGCAATTGTGGCTTACACACTCTATACAAAAACTCTGTACAAACGGATTTTAGCGCATAATTATTTTCTGGTTTACAATTTGTTTTGTATTTATGCATGTCTATTAACCTGTTCTATGGGATCAAACCACATATAGACGTTTGTGGGAGAAAGGCCATATTAAATTTCTTTTCTACAGACATCATGATATACGGTTAGGCAAGTCTAAGGGGCGTGACCAGAAAGACAGCCATGTCTTATTACATTAAACTTGCATCAACTTACAATACTATAGTCTTTATCGAATAGGCGTAACAAAACTGACAGCAATTTCTTACAAGAACGAACTTCAATCTTCTAGATAAATAGACTAGTTGGTTGACACTAATGGAACCAGACCAGATAGGGCTAATGCAGCAAACAATTTGTTTGAAAAGTACAAGCGTTTAGTTGTTTTTACATGCTTGATGATAACTTTTCATTGACAAAGAGATGCACATTAAAGGATGTGAAGAAATTAGAAACTTAAAAATTGAATTCTTTAAAACCACATAATAAATGTTCTGTTTTGTGACACGCGGGAAGGAAGAAATCATAATTCGAAGCAGTCCTATATCCTCTTTAACTAGTCAAAAAGTATAAAAAGTGAATTAACATGTATTTAAATCCAAAAGTGTGTCATCCCTTTTGTGATCAATCGCATATAAGATGTATACACGAGTACTTAGATAAATGTACGCTTCCTGGTTATTCTTTCAATAGTTACTGTTAATTGTATCTCATAAATCAATACAAACAACGACACTTTATTTCGACTTTCAAATCTTGTCTTCTATGACCAATCATCTTTAATAGCAGCGCCTTAGTTGAATTAGCCTTGAACGCGTCACTATCATTCACCAATCATCTTTAATAGCAGCGCCTTAGTTGGATTACCCTTGAACGCGTCACTATCATTCACCAATCATCTTTAATAGCAGCGCCTTAGTTGGATTACCCTTGAACGCGTCACTATCATTCAACAATCATCTTTAATAGCAGCGCCTTAGTTGAATTAGCCTTGAACGCGTCACTATCATTCACCAATCATCTTTAATAGCAGCGCCTTAGTTGGATTACCCTTGAACGCGTCACTATCATTCACCAATCATCTTTAATAGCAGCGCCTTAGTTGAATTACCCCTAAACGCGCCACTATCATTCACCAATCGAACCAACCAGTAGCGACATTTATCAATGTCTGTATGTATTTGAGTAACCAGTTTGTGGAACTGATACAGCACAATTGGACCACAACGTTATTGATTGTTATGTCAACGTTTTCTGTAATACAAACGAGTTCTGACATTTCTGTAATAGACGAATTCCAATTGAAATAATGAGACAGAGAGTATTGGCTCACAAAAAATATTTTCACAGAAGTTTTTTTCAATTGACTCAGCCGTTATACAGCTAATCTTTGGCATTGGCTCAATGGGATTTCCAATGTTTTGTAGATATCACAAATTACTGGGTTCTTAGAATTGGAACATATTATGAAGTAATTTTTATGGTAGCTTTTCTGGTTGAAAATATAATGTCTTGGAATATTCATGCCCGAGGGTGACTTCCAAACTCAACTGCCCAAAAAAGAAAGAACCATCGGTATTCAGTTAGTCAGTTGGAAGACTACCTCACATGAAAATCCAAATATCGTCACCGGAATTTGAACCAATGCGGATAGGGCCCATCTCATTTCAAGCTCTGTACTCTACACTATAGGCCAAACAACTGTGTTTTTATGGAAAAATTGTGAAACAAAGTATCATGGAATAATGGGCAAAAATCAGCTTCGTGGAATCAATGGTAACAATTACATTCGTGCAATACCCCCTTCTGTGTGCATAGAACCCGTGCTGGCAATTTTTAATAATGTTCCAAACTCAATTGTCGACAATTCTGATCGATACAAAGATAAAAAAGAATGAATATCTTTCGTCCGGGAAAATGAATGCTTTCGAGGGCAGATCATGTCTTAGATTTTCTTAAACTTCAACCTTTAAAAAGTGATCGACCGCCGAATACTACCTCGCAGGCGAAGAGAAGAACTCGTTCTTAACATATATTCTGAAACGAACTAATGGTAGTTATTTACTAGGAGTTATTTGAGTAAGTTCTTTCTATTTTGTAGGAACTTGTCTGAAATGTATCTAAGGCAATTCTTAGTTGGTTTCTTCTTAATTTATAGTTATATATTTTGGTCAGCTGGATTTATTGCGTATATCTCTAATTGATAAATGTGGATGTTGAAAAAGAATGACGAGCAAATGTAAAATGGAATGTATGATATGATGCAAGGGTGGGTATGGCCATTGTTGGCTGCACATGCGCTTTTCCCGTGCTACTAATCGTACTTTGATAGTTAATCTATAAACGAGGAAGGAATTCCGTAACAAATTTCCCAATTTTCTTCCTAAGCGATACTGGATTATGTCTAGGGGCATTATGAAGACCCAATAAGGAAGGAGCTCGGATACGGTAATTTGTCATTAGAAAACCTAATTTGCATCCCCATGTTACACGAAACAATTATCTGTCGATACCGGGACACTATCGAGGGGTGAGATGAGGGGTTCCGATAAGGAGTGTTTTTGTAATATTTTTCCTGTAGTATTTCAAAAATTTTTGTATAAATGATATAGTGAGCGCTTTGTATAATTCCCTCGGCAGTATTAGCACATATGTCATAAACAGAGAGAATACTGTAATCTGGACTTTGGTGCGGTATTCAAAAGTGTATTTGATGAATCATTTATTGAATGATTTATTAAAGATACTTGTGTACAGGTGTAAGGAAATTCAGAATTTGAAGATCAAATTCTTTAAGACTGCACAATAGCTGTACTGTTATACGATGCGCACTGAAGAATAGTCATTGGGAGCATAATTTAGTCATTTGAAGCATACTTATATCGTTTTAAGTTGTTCAAGATCTTCAAAATGGGAAAGTGTTCGCAATCACAGCACTGAAAGAAGTGAGAGCTCGTTTATTTCGTTTTAAATGAAAACAACGATGATCAGCAACTTAAACATAAACAAAAGAGAAAGCAAAATGGTCGTTTCTTTAATGACGAGGATTGATAAATCACCATGTTAAGCTTGGTTACTTACAGACGATACTCTGTTAGATAACCCTTTTAGCCCTTTACCATACGTAAAATGTTCGACTGTCACAAATAAAAAGAATTTGCAGACGTCATTTCAAAATATGATGAAATTGGAAAACAATCTTCTCGATAGGACAGAAAACAATGTCCTCTTTACGAGCAATTTATCCTTTTCCCACATTGTTTTCCTGATTCCTCTGTAACAAAGTGGTTAAATGTCGTAATTGTTTGATTAAAGGTCAAATTATAGGATGATATTGTATAGAGTCTTGTACGTGTACTCTAATCTATCGGAAATTGAACAACGTTTCGGGAAAAGGTATGCCGGGTATACATACAGTGGACCCCGATAATCCGAACGAAATTGTAAGGGAATGGAATTATTTGACCAGTTTGTTGCAGACGACTCTTGAAAACATTGTGGGTCAAGGAGAAATTGCTCGTGACGAGCAATTTCTCCTTTCCCACAATGTTTTCTGCCATATCAACAGATTATTTTGAATTTCATCACGTTTTGAAATGTCGTCTGCAAACTCGTTCAAATTGGGACGGTCGACAATTTGGCGTTTGCTAAAGGGTTATAAGTATACACGTGCATACAGACTGCTTATGTCTTAATGTGCATAAGAACATGCTCTGCTTCATTAGTTCGGATGATTCGGTCATCCGGATATTTTGTTGGGAACGGACGTGTTCGGATTAACGAGACATCACTGTATATAGATGCATTGATCTGCTAGGTATGCATTATAAGCTGATCAAGAACAACACCGTGAGCATTCATGTTGCGAGTCAAAATAGACATGTGGTAACTTTGATATGTCATGATCGACTATTCTTACATGTTTCAATGACATTTTGATTTTTCAATAAAACCTGTTTATAATCATATGCCGTACCTTACGCATGTGTTGTCATATTTGTATCATTTCTCTGATATTTCGATCTGAACTTGTAATAACCTTAAAATAATCGACCACTTAAAGGTTTTTTCAGTAATTTCAGATCGTCTTTTCTAGAGCTCGTTTCTACGGAGCGCATGGGAATTGCTGTTGTTGAATATGTTTATCAACCCTTATATTTCGGGAACCGACATCATGCTTATACTAACAGGTTAGATCCAGGCCAGCCGCCAGGTAAAATTTGCAGCTGGCCTGTGATCAAACCTGTTTGCTACCTGTATTTATTTCCTCATCAAATTAAGCAAATATTAAGGTTCGTGAAAGCGCACAACACAACAATCTACTTTTAGAAAATTACCCAGCATTCTAAGGGTTAAACGTATTGTGTATGGACCGAGTTCTCGCATTAAAGGCATAACTCTCAAGAAGAAAAACCAATATTTGTTACGATTATAGAGAATTCTATTTCAGGATAGTTGGGATGATTCCCTGACTTGAGTAATTGCATATGATTTTCTTTGTAAATGTACCCACCCCCTCCTTCTTTGTAATTCTCAAAAGTCGCAATTATTTCTCTCTAGTAGCAAGTAAAAGGATGTTGATTCCTAACGGTGCTTGGTTATATATGACAGAAAATTTGGAAGTTGAAAATTCTTTAGAATTGCTTAAAAACCGGACTTGTCTATGATAGGCACTGAAGAACGGTCATTGGAAGCATACTTTTACTTGTATATCAAACACCAATACAATAACTGTATTTGCTCAACGATTTGTCAATTTGTCTTTCATTTTTTCTCTTATGTAGAAAAGAAAACCTTTAAGTATTTTTCGGTTTTTTTTTTTCGCAGTTGCGAGGCTAATACACGTTCTAATTATGGCGTCAAGACCTTCGGACTTCAGAAACCGCTATGATTAAGGAAGTTTCCTCATGTTGAGCGTATCATCTTTTGGCAAGCTGTTTTCCATCCACAATCTTAAAGAAAAATGTATTGCTTCTTTCTGTTTATAATGCGTATGCTGTCTGCTTTCATTTTCAAATTCGAACTAACTACAATCTAGATCTAGAGGTATTGAATAGGATTGTACATATCATACACCATTACAAAGCAAAGATTATTGGTTTCAACTTCAGTTTATTTCCACTTTAAAATGCGCTCAAATGTGCCCAAGCAAATTCCCTACATTGCGATAGTTAAAAGAACAACTCTTTTTCTCGTTCTACAGGACTTTATGAATCTAGACATGGGTCGTTACCTTCACGGAGGGGTAAACATAACCGGGTTCCAGCTGTTGGACTTCGATAGCCCGTCCGTCAAGAAGTTCATGGACATATGGGAACACCTAGACCTTGCGACATACCCCGGGGCTAGCGATAAACGATTAACGGTAAGTGTTGAGACATCAGTTGTGAAAAACCACGTACATGTACACTCAACTCGCGTTGGTAAAGTATGCATTTGTCTAGGACGATAATGTAGGGGTACAGTTGGCGACAGTGGTGCAGTAGAAGAGCCTATGGCCTCTTGTACCAAAAGTCCAGGGTTCGATCCCCGTTAGGCGAGCTGAAGAGTCGCCGGAACTAACCCACAAATCGGCACGATTACTGCTTTAATATCAAGAAAGCATTCATCGAGAGTGAATTTGATAAGCTCTAAGCGCCCATCACAATGGATTTACAGTGAACCCTCGTTTATCCGAACACGTCCGTTCCCAACAAAATGTCCGGTTTACCGAATAATCCGGACCAATGAAGCAGAGCATGTTCTTATTCACATTAAGACATAAACGGTCTGTATGAGCGGTGTATAGTTATAACCCTTTAGCAAACGCCAAATTGTCGACCGTCCCAAATTGAAAGAGTTTGCAGAAGACATATCAAAACGTGATGAAATTCAAAGATAATCTTCTGATATGGCAGAAAACATTGTGGGAAAAGGAGAAATTGCTCGTCACGAGCAATTTCTCCTTTACCCACAATGTTTTCAAAAGTCGTCTGCAATAAATTGGTCCAATAATTCCGTTCCCTTACAATTTTGTTCGGATTGCGAGACATCCGGATAATCGGTGTCCGGATAAACGAGGGTTCACTGTAAAATGAATAATTTTTTAGAGTGATTAATCTAAATGTTCCAAGAATTTGCTAAATAATCGTAATAGGTATACAGTAATTAGCTTCAGGACTCGAGACCAAACAACCTTGGTTTGATTCCTTGCAACGAAAATTAGTTTCATCGTGTTGGTATCGTTCGGCAAGTCAATGCATCACAGCTAGCACTCAGAATATATTCGAATTAAAGTTTAGGGTCCTGTATCATAGAGATTCGTATTTTTAGGTTTACGTTTACAAAACTGTCACGACTATCGAATCTCAAAGGTAATAATGTTTTTATAAATGAAAGTAAGGCATGTGATTTAAAGTATGAAAACGTTGTCACAGGTAGGACTCGTATATTGTTCACGTATAAGTTAACGCTTTTCTTAGGTACTTTTTTCCTCTTTGTATTTACGATATCAATCAAACGACCTGTTGTAAGGCAGCCCATTAAGGTCGCCGTACGAGGAAAGGTACTATTAACATGATCATAGATCGATGTATGTTTTTAAACATAGACTTTTACAAGTTTCTCGTTATGACACATTATAAAACATAACATACTTTCACATGATCATGACATTTAGGCAAGTTTATGCTACGAAATCGTTTAACCAAATAAAGGAAGATGAACCCAAACAAAGTAAGCACACGTCCGTTTTTACGTTGTCAACATTTTGAATTGATCTAACATAGAAAACTCCACATACCAATCTACCAAGCTTTTGCATAGTGGTCAAGGCGTCCGCCTCGGGACGGGGAGGTTGAAGGTTCGAGTCCGTAGAATGTTTCTCGCGGGACTTGTTCCGAAATGGCCGGTTCGTAAGCTGCAAACATTTAATTTAATGGTTACCGACTTATATCCACTAGACTAGGTGCCTGGCATAGTGATAGAAGTTGGGAGGTACTTGGTATAATCAGTGAAAAGTGTCTCATAAGCCAAACTGCCTGGCACTTTCAATAGGGATGACACTATAATAAACAAAACCTTAACCTTATATAGTATTAGGTTTATGAAATTTTAAAGAAAAAAAATTAAATGATTAATGTCCGTGAAGTAAGGAGTCAGTTCGCATATATTTCATAAATTGATATTTTGAAAAAAAAGTTTAACTGGCAGCTTGTGTGTGAAGTTAAAGTGCAGTTCGCGGTTCGCAATTGAATCGCGAACTGCGAAATGAGAACTGACTCCTAACTTCACGGACATTAATGATTTACAGTACGAAGCGGCACTAGCTGTCGACGCCATTGAGGTAATAACGCGAGCGCTGAAAGGGATGGTGTCCAGCAACTCCAAGATATTCCAGTCGACTTTCCGCCGTAAAGAGGTCTATAACTATAACAAAACCAAGGGAATCCCCTGCTCCACCAACCCGATACCATGGATGCACGGAAACGACATCATGGAGGAAATAAAACGGGTGAGTTTGATGTTTTTTTTGCGTTTTAACCTTTTTACCAAACGCCAAGTTGTTGACTCTCCTAAATTGAAAAAGTAAGTTTAGTTTAGACTTAATTATTTAACATCAATTGTGAAACAGGTTCTTTTAACTTAGAATAATCACTATCGATTCTACCTCCTGGATACATAACCAGTACTCGCACTGAATGTGGTTTGATAAATGGTCGCAAAGTAGATCTACTCACGGGATTCGAACCCACAACCCGAAGTTTTTTTATTATATTGAGATTTAACCCTTTACCAAACGTCAAATGTTCGACTGTCCTGAATTGAAAGTTTACCGACGACATTTCAAAATGTGATGAAATCGGAAAGTAGTTTTCCTATAGATCAGAAAACGTTGTGGGAAAAGGGTAAATTGCCCAAATCGAGCAATTTCTTCCTTTCCCACAGTGTTTTCCAGAGTTGTTTGCAACAACGTGGTCAAATTTCGTTTTTGTTTGGTAACGGGTTAACTCCGTTTTCAGCATTAGTTAGTTATCTTTTGTCGGTTTGTACACCTGTACATGCTAATGGATTTCGTCGCCAGTACTGCACGATATTATCTCAAACTTAACGATCAGGGGTCCTGCATGGCCTAATGGTTAAAATGACAGCCTTTACACTCGGGGGTCCCGGGTTCAATCCACCGAAATCTCTAGTTTCGTGGGAGTGACCCTTGGCAAGGCACTTCAGAGCCCTAGCCTAGTACTGGTTGATACAGGAAGACCGTCACATAGCTAAACAATTGTTGATACGTTGTCAAACACGTTACAATTATTGACTGCTTTTCCACTTGAACATAATTGGTCAGTGGCTAGGGACAAATAAGTACTGTTCATTGGAATATATTTAACGACGGAAAGAAAATAATAATAATAATAATAATAATAATAATAATAATAATAATAATAATACGGGCGAAAGACCGTGCCGAAGGCACGGTCTGAAGACCGCCTATATGTTACACGTACATACGAAACGAAAGAAGGTACCTACAAAACCAAGGATTTCCGAATTACTCAGAACCCTATAGGACTTTTTTCGGCCATTTTGGTTGCAACCGGTTTTTTTGGCCCCATATGGCGCCATCTTGTCCGAAAATTTATTTTTATTCAGCTCTTTTACTAGCAATGATGTGGAAAAATCAAAGTTAACAAGCAAAAAATAGAAGGATTTTCCTCCGTATATTTTTTACAACATCTAAAACAATAAACAGTTTTGTAAAATTTAGACCGCATTTCAACATTTTCTGTTTATTTGGTGAAGGTGGCGTCTCTCATCCTAAAACCCGTCAATTCTTCACATGTTGACATGGTGATTACACCAAGAACTGTAACGTGCACTTTCCATTTCTGTGTATCACGTGACAAGACATTTTCTTTACAAATCATCATCGTTCCGATCACCGCTTCAAATCTTAAATCGAATGAAATAATCGCCTTGTTGAACGAACATCGAAAACGATGATGTCAGGTAAGATAACTTTTTGTACACTTTCATTTTCGTATAAAGAACGCATATTTTGACAGTATATTTTGTTAAATGCGAGATAGATAAATTGAAGAGAGTCTGAACCGTCATCCTATGTTTACAAACAAGATGGACTCTACGAGCACTATCTTACTCCGAATATTGATTTTATGTCACCGCATCTATCTATGTGTCGAGGTAGTATTTAGTACACTTTCCAGTGTTAAAAGCTACGGGCAATATGGACATACATTTTAGAGACGAAAAAAGGTTTGTTTACATTGAGATCATTTCAAGGCTGAGTAATCTTGATCCGTATTGGATTCTTCTTTTTGGATTGACGATGTGCCTGTTTTTTTTATTCACACGTTCTTTGCTCTTTGATTCTTGAATCTACCTATCCTGATGACTTCCAAAACGTATGTCTTTTCACAGATTATTAATGGAGACATAGTCGGGGAACATAGTAATAACTTTTAAGTTAATTTCATTTGTCTGCTTTCCAGAATCAGCCATAGTTCAGACTGTGTGAAGGTCAAATGTGAACCGGCAACCAAAGAAATGAATGTTGTGGTACTGCATAAAGAAAGATTCTTTGTTTTATAAGCACATGTAAGTACAACTTATCTTTTTCATAAGTAATTATGATATGAATAATACCTTGCAAATACAGATAAGACAAACAAGGAAATTTTGGTTTGAAGAGATTTTTACTTTAGAAAGAAGGTTTTACCTGAACTACAGGTGTTTTATACTGTTTTCAACACTATGTCAAACATAAATTTTATGACTTTTAGTTTGTGTACATATCAATACTTCCTCTTAGCATGTTTTTTTTTAGAGAAAAACTACACTGCAATATTTTCCAATTAGATTACTTTATCTTCCTTCCATTCATAATTTGATGAGAAATCTTAATAAACAATGATGTAAAAGGATGCATAATGACAATTGAATTTCAAAAAAGTGGCTGGAATAGATTTGTTTTTCCATTAATGCACATGGCTCAGTCTTGAGCTTAATGGTACATGTCTGTATAACCTACCAGTATAAGGCTAGGAAATGTTTCTTGCCAAGAAACACTACACAGCAATTTAGGTGAATGCCATTGAGGATCAAACCCAGGTCCACGCCGCTAACCATTATGCCACTGTGTGGCCAAACCATGTATATTTAGACCTTGCTATGACATGAACCAAATCTACTTACCTTTTCAAGTGAGATTCATATAATGATTACAACTAAATGAACAAAGACATCATAAGTAATTCTATAACAAGATTTTGGCAAATGTGTTGCCAATTAAAAGATTCAAAACAAAGTTTGGTAATACAAAAAAGACTCTACAGTACTTTTGAAATGATATCTTTTCAACATTCATGTTGTATGAACATATAAACATCAAAACACTTCTGTTATGTACAAGGTACAGTGACAAAGAAAGAACCATTTTAACATGGATTTTGTTTTAAACTTATGTTTCTTCCATTATCTCTTTTAAACAGAAATATCTGTGCCTGACAGAGGAGGAACTGTACATGATGTGCTGACATGAAAGATTACCTTGACAAAAAGAAAACAGATGAAGACCTGTATGAAAACTGTCTCTGCATTTTTTTCTGTAAACGTTTAAATCTAAAACATGTGTGGAATAGATCTATGTTTTGTAGCACAAGACAAACAAGACTGACAGAAATGCACATGTATTTCCAATACTGATAGATAGTTGTAGCAAAACTGTCTCAGTTTGTGAGATGAAAGAAACTTTTCCCATAATGTTTAAGAAACTACTGTTAAAAGTCAAATCATTGGACAGTAAGAGTTTTCATTCATTATTTTGTACAATATAAGGCAGCAGATAGCATTTAAAACTGAGATACATATTGCTGGTTCAATTTATTACATATTCTACCACTGATTTGAGGGACCTTTTTACTGCAAAAGGTGCAATAGGGTGAATTATTGTTTAATGAAATACAATAATATCTGCTTAGTTTCAATAGTAGACCAGTTAACCCATTGCCAAACAAAACTGAAATTTAACAACTTTGTTGAAGACGACTCAGGAAAACATTGTGGGATTTTTTCCTTTTCCCACAATGTTTTCTGCCCTATCAAAAGATTATTTTTCAATTTCATCACATTTTGAAATGTCGTCTGCAAACGCTTTCAATTTGGGACAGTAAAAGATTTGGTGTTTGGTAAATTGTTAACTCATGTAAACACATTTGTATGCAAGTGGGGCATGACAAATTTGAGTAAAGCCACCATTATAACCATTATAACATTATTTCTACAGCAAGTACTCCCTTTTGTCACAATGATTTCATTCTCTGCAAAAATGCTCTCTTTTTCCTAATTACAAACACTTTTGGTTGCAAATAATTTCTATTTCAAACAATGATGGCTCTACATTTTAAAATCATTTGGACATTTCTAGAAATAAAGCATAAACAATAATGATTTCTGAATACTATTGGGTAAAATATATTGTTATTAACAGATTCATTGTTTTGAAAGATTTCCTTGCATCACATTAGCTTTTTATTCTCTGTTAAAGATATGTTAAATTATTTCTACCTTATGAAACGCTTTGCATGTTGCAGGAGTCTTTTAGAAAACACTGACAAAATCATGAAATGAGTCAAATGACTAAATGAGCAGTTATCCTTTTTCTCATCATAGTTTAAATCAAATGTCATAGTTAAATTATGCAATTTTCTTGTAATCTGCTATTACTTTCATTGAAAACAGTCACAAATAAAGCTTGAATGAAGCTTTAAGGATAAATGATGAAATTTTGCCTGTTTACTTTCAATAGAAGATGTAATAGTTATAGGAATTTACAAAAATTCTGTGCTTTGTTCTCAATTTGGACTCCTTTTTGTAAATTGTGAAATATTCCACAAGTATGGATATTACACCCTGAAGATGATGAAACAAAACATTTGGAAAGAATACTTTAATCAATAGTTTGTTAAAAGGAGTAACAGGTTATTGACTCAACATTGCAGCATTTAAGGTTATGTTTGAATGTGGAAAATATGCAAACTTATATAACTTTCCTTATTCAAACAACATAATGTAAACCATGCATTGCATTTTGGAGAAGGTTAAACCAAATAAAGGCTAACACTATGGCTGATCATTTGAACAAGTTTTTGTATAGATCTGTACATATTCTATTGAGAAAAGTGTTTGTTATTACTACTAATTAACCTCAATAAATTTTGTCAATTGTTTAACAATAGAATTATCTTTTGTTTGTTTCAACTAATTATAGAAAGACTTTTGGTGCTTTAGATAATTTCAAAGACTTTTGACAATGATGGATTTCCTTCCTAACACAAATTTTCCCCTCTATTCATCATTAAATCATATGCTGTGAAAGGTTTTTAAGAATGATTCAGAGAAAGCACATACTTACAACATACAATTTGGTGAAGAGTAAATTCTACATATCAAGGTTTCAGTGCAATACAAAACTGTAAGTGCTTCACATATTGGAAGTACTAACTGAAGTCTTGCATTGAATCCTCATTTTGCATGGAGAGATTTTGGAATTCAAATTATTTAGTTTGGTGGTTTTGATAATGCACAAACAGTGTCTTCTGTTTCTTATTGCATTACTGATATGGGTAGGATAGCTAAAACATGAGAGTATCTAGCGAGAACCACCAACCACACATACATGAGTCTTAGATGCTATGTTTGATTATGGTTTAACAACATTTTCAACAGAATGTTTCAGTTGTGTCAGTAGACATATCCCTGTTTGTATCTCCCCCCACCCCCCCGAAGTTAGTTTTGGGTAGGACCTGGATCACAGCTAAAATGTGGTTATGGAGTATCCATTGATAGCATCCAACCATACATAAATGTTTAAGTCTTAGATGCTATTGTTGGATTATGGTTTAACACCATTTTCAACAGAGTGTTTCAGTTGTATCAATGGACATTAATCTCTGCTCCTGTTATTTCCCCACCAGAACCTTCCAATATTCCTCCCTAGACATAGTCCGAATGATCCAGACGTAGATATTTCATTCTTCGCCACAGTTAAAGCTTGGATCATCTGAGTGACCCTAGACACTGACCATTTAACCCATACGAATATCATTGCGCTTTGGTTAGACATTTAAAAAGTCGTGGTGCAATGACTTTCGAAAGAATATCATACAAGCCGAAGTATCAAACGCATAATTATTCAAGCTCAATACCAACTATACTTTTGTCTAATGACAATGTGTACTATTCGTAATGGTTAGCAACTCATATATATCCACAGTGGTAGAATAAAGTAGTTGGTGTCGTAGGTTATATATTAAACACATCTGATTTGTATCTTGACAATGGCTATTTCTTTCAAATTGGAGTGCCTTCAGACAGGACACTGCTTCCTGGCCTAGTACTACTGATACAATACAAAGGGATTATGTTATACAAATCCAGAATTAGCACTGTTCATTAACTGAAGGAAAAAATCTCTTTCGCCCGGTTTAGGCTTTGCCTATTTTCATATTAATAATAATAATAATAATAATAATAATACCGCTCTCTCAGAGCGCAAAGCGCTCGGAGAGCGGATAACGGTAACATACGTACGAGTAACAAGTTATGTTAACACCGGTTATACCATTAGCAAAAAAACAGGTGGCTTCCGGTTTACCTAAAGGAGAAAACTCGGGTTTGCTTCGGGTGTTTCCGGCTTTACGGAATGGACTGGTTCTATCTAAATTTATTTTCAAACATTACCTTTATCTACCAATATATCTAACAATAGTGAACCATTCCGTGTAAAGAGAAAACTCGGGTTTGCTTCGGGTGTTTCCGGCTTTATGGAATGGACTGGTTTTACATAAATTCATTGCCGCTCATTGAGTTTATTTCCGCCAATCATGAATGAACCATAAACCATTCTATCGAAAAACAAAACACGAACAACAGGATCGGCGCCACCGCTTCAAACTTTAAATTGGACACAGTGTTCAACTCCTTGAAAGGAAAACGAATCGCCGGTTGTAGGTAAGAGAACTTTTTGTACTCTTTCATTTCGTTATAAAACAGTATATCTAAATAGACCATTTTCACCAAAATTCGTCGTAGAAAAATCGAGAAGGCGAGCCCTCGTCACGCCTCACTGAAGATGCTTCCTCTAAACAAACATCCATCTGAAAAAACTTCTTCCTTTTAAGTAGAACTACAGCATTCATTTTTTAGTATTACAGTACATGCTCCCTGCAGTACTTGGCTAGAAAATGTGTGTTGCCCGGTGAAATAAGTGTTCACCTATCGATTCGGTGATTACACCCTGCAGTTAGGCATAATCAAATGTTTATGTAGACGGTCTATGTCATTTTTGCGGTGTGTAAGGAAAGCATTAGGTACACATCGTGTTGTAGATGGAATACACTATTATGCTGACCAATAAAGCAACGATATCAACTCGTCAGTTGCTGATATGGATTATTTGTTATTGTTGGAGCTTTTAAATTGAGTACAAGGTACCTTCTTGACAATTCAATAGCAATTCAATAATTCAATTATGGGGCGATATTTTAAGTAACAATAACAGCATGAATTTCCTTTTCCAAAAGTGAAATACCCTTTTACATAGGCGTAGGAGCTGGGGGGGCCAGCCCCCCCCAATATCCACACGGGGGGGGGGGGCAGAGTATACTTTGCCCCCCCCCCAATATTCACAATGGCAAATGAAGATATTTGAAAAGAAAATGTTAACAGCAGAATAAATGTGTTTTTTTGTGCTTTATCTTACACCAACTGCCTTTTGTTACGCATTATAACAACAATCTTTTTGACGTCATCATTGCAAATGGCAATCTAAACACATCTGGTTTATCCAATTAAAACTCAGCTCACTGAAATACCCGGGAAGTCTAGATTGACGAAAACAGTGGTGTAAAACGTGTTCTAAGGAGTCAGACTCAATATAGTCTTCAATTGTTACCTAAAGGGGTCAGACTCAATATTGTCTTCAATTGTTACCTAATGCTTGAAAATTAATCTAAAACGAGTTGAATGCGTGGCTGTGACAGTCTGGCCGCTGCACCTTTTGTTTAGATCAATGCATTTGATTTCCGCGTGAGATCGAGATCTGGCATATCCTTTTATTATTATTTTTTTTTTATTTAAGATACACATTTTCATACGCTTTCTTGTTATTCTTATAATGTTATTGAATTTGTAAATGCATGAATAGCCATGAAAAAGTTTAGGAACATTTATTCTTAGACGGGCCCTCATCTGAAGTTGGCCCCCCCAATATTGAAAACGCTCCTACGCCTATGTTTTAAGTATTTGGTTATGTATGTCACCTTATATGGCAGTATTTTATTTTATTCGTTTCGTCCAGTGATGATATAATTCCAAAACATTGAATTGTTCTTGCAAGTGAGAATTTTGTCCTAAAGGTTTATGGTAATAGATCCCTTAGTTGTTTTTTCTTTATATTACAGAATGTATGATGGTTGGAAATATGTCAATTCTAAAGAAAAGATGCAGACCTGCATAAACATTGATTCTGTTTTATAATACAAGTAAGTATATGTCTAAACATGTATATTCTTTCTCTCCCCTTTGAATAAACAAACATAATTGTCATAGAGATTGAAGGTAACTTATTAATGTAATAAAGCAAAGAAGCAATTCTCTTTAATGTGGAAGTTTTTTTTTTTCTTTAATTTGAACATTTTTGTATGATCCAGAAATGTTGATGAATTTGGTGTTGCTCACAATTTGTAAATAACTCTTTCTCTTTTCTTTTTCAAAAACCTTGGTTAGAATGAGAATGAAACCAAAATAAGTCAAGACAGGTTGGACTATAGATTTTTTTTTATCACCAATCAGCTCTTTTTTTATTCTGTCAGTAAACTGCTTCAATTGATTACCATCAGGAATGAATTATTTCCATTGTTACCAATTTAAAATTATAAGTCAGTTTAATGTGGCCAGTATTGCCAAAAGATTTAATTTTTTTATTTTTCTCTTTTAACAGCCAAATCTGATGACTAACTGGCAGAGTAAGGAAGGTGTAACAGCAACAGAACATTCAGTGATGTGGATATAATAAAAAAAACAGATGAAGATTTACAAGGAGATACCTTAAATCTTCATGTTTGATCAGTGAATAGTCTTAAAGTTTAGTTTTCTTTTCAAAAGACTTATTTCATGAAGAAAAAATAACATTAACAATGATATATCATATGTTATGGACATCAAAGGACAATAATATAGAACAATTGAGAAGGACTATGAAATATTCTATAATGACAACACTGTCACATGTCTCATCTTTTCTTTCTTTCAAGAAGCCTTAAAAAAACACAACTCAATCAAATTATTGAGACAAAAAGCATTATCATATTATGTTAAAACTGCTTAGTAAGCCTGCAGCAGACCAGAGGAAGACATTAACTTGAGTCATTACTTGAATTTCTTTTCTAATTATTGCATGAGTATGAAGGGAAAAAAGATGAGAGTTTAATTTGCATACATCAATGTTGAATTATTATTTCTCCTTCGATTTACCACAAAATTTTGAAACTTATTATGACAAGGGGAAACAGGCTCAGAGAGAATATTTTCCTCGTCACAATTGCTTTAATTCATTGGAAAAAGAAACTAATTAATACCTGTTATTGCTTTAAATTTGAAACATTTTGTAAAAGAAAATGGCTACTTTGTATATCATAGAGTATTTGTTATTTCTTTTATTTGAAGAAGTTGAACACAAATGTTTCTGTCATATTTTTCCAACTCTCAGAAGTGTTTTTCTATTCAAACAATGAAGGTCAGGGAACTGTTGATGTCAAGAATGAAGCTAATGTGCCAAAACTAAGCTGTGACTTTGTTTTTTCAACCAAATTGTTAAAGTAAGGAATTAGAATACATTAACTAATGCTGTCTGCTGATTATCACTTATGTCTTTTAACTTCATTTCATTAATCATTTATTGCATACAGAACTTTATTTAAGTTCTTTAATAGATAAAAACATATAAAAAAGCAGTGTTACATGTGTTAACAAAGGTTTATGAAATATTAATATGAAAAATGAAGGATTTTTTTTTATTTTAAAGTTAAACGAAATAGCTTTTGGCTACAACAAAGCTTTTTGTTGTTATTGAATGACCTTTTGTAGATCAGCAAAGCAATCTCTGGGATTTTCTTATCTATATTGAACAATAAAGAACCATTCAAACAAAGACCTGATTGGCTTTCTATTTGATGTAATTTGGTAAGTCCCAAAGCATGTAGATGAGTATGTTGTTGAACATCATCTGAAACTATTAATCCAACTGACCCTTCTTCATCATTAAATGACATGTTGTTTTTTTTCTCATGATGATTTAAACCAGTACCTACAACACATGATTTTGTGAAGAAAATTCTATGATTTCAAGCAGAAACAGACTTGTGGTTCAAAAATTATAGTTTGGTGGTTCTGTCATTGCATGAGTAGTTTGTCCTTACATGATGAATGACTCATTATTGATGAAAGGCCCTCATACACAGCCCAAGCAAGCTTTAACCTTTCCCAAAAAACAAATTGACAGAGTTTGCAGACGATATTTCAAAATGTGATGAAATTGAACAATATTATTCGGAAAGAGCAGAAAGCCTTGTGGGAAAAGGAAGACTCGCTCGTTACGAACAATTTCTCCTTTTCCCACAATGTTTTCTAAAGTAGTCTGCAACAAAGTCGTCAAATGTCGTTACTGTTTGGGAAAGGGTTAACTAATACCCATATAGAACATAGTCCATCAAAAAAGTCTACCAGGAGACTTGCCCTTTTACTGAGACCTATCTAAATGTGACAAAGATGACAGCTCTGTGATAAAATGAGTATTTGCTCCCCTTAGTAAGCTAATTCTTTTATTTCCACAAAGTTGTACTTTGAATTTAGATTGAAAAGCATATTCAGTATGCAAGTTTCATGCAAAATCCATAACAATGAGTTGAGAGAGCGGTCTAGAGGCAATGCCTTTGTTCATATTAATAATAATAATAATAATAATAATAAAGACTTTATTTAACGAGGAAACCTATTTGACAATTTAAACTGACAATCTTCCATAAGATCCTCAACAATGAACACGTGAACAATAAAACTAAAAGACTAAGGACAATTAAGGTATTTTGGCCCATATGTCGTCTCACAGTGAGGTATCAATATGTCTGAGAAAGGTATAAGGAGCAGTGAGGAACCATGAGGAAATGGGTAAAAAACTGTGTGCTAAAAATGTAAGGTTCGCGGAACATTTAAGAGATTCAGGAATTTGGTATATAAAGTAGACAACAGAACTTATCAGTGCACGACAGTGTGTTTCACTGATCGGATCTAAATGTCTCATAGAGGATTGTTTGCTCGATCTGTAACATAAACCATATGTGATAAAGGTAACTCATATATTTATCTAGCTTTAAAACCATCATGAATTTCAGATGCTTTGTTTGGCTTAACAAATGAAGAAGACTGAAGATATATATAAAAAAGGTGTCTCGACAGTCAAGTATGGTAATAACAACGAATAAATTTAGCCCATCAAAATATCTTTTAAATAAATCAGCAACAAACATAAGACTACATGTACGTGACGTATTCAAACATTGTATCTTCTATTCATTTCAAGCCAGAAAGTGAATGAAACCAGACACTTACATGGAGTTTCCGAATCTCTCACCTATCTCATCTAAGATAAATACTTTACTGCACCTTCTATGAGAAGCCATAGTGTGAAATGTAGATTTGTTTTTGACTGAGGTTCGCTGGTGCGAAAAGGTCAGTCACCATTTAGCAATAAAGCATACAGTTAGGAGGTAACAGCAAACATTGTAACGGGGTAGTTACTTTTAGTGTTCTTGTAAAGGATATATGCTAGGATGTTGGCAATGTTGGGACATGTTTATAACAAGAACAAAATTATGCAATTACACCACGTTTTCGGGGAAATCACACTGCACTAATCTAATAGCATCGGCGATTCTTGTATTAATTGGCCTAGCCTTTCCTGGAAACGTTTTCCTGTCAGACTTAATACTCGAGGGATTAGAAACGAATGCATTACACGATTAAACATGAATTGAGTTAGAATTACGAATATGCCACGGATAGAAGGTTTTTACTGGAATAGAAATATATATTTTGAATGGTAATGGTATAGTGTCCGGTCAATTACTGTCTCAAACAAAACATCATATAGTGATTTTCAGATTTTCCTGTATGTTTATGAAACTAAATAACCAACTAAATGTAGTATATGTGAACTAGTTCCTTTTTATTTCGGACACAAGATCCCCCATGAGGTTAGCCAGGTTCGTGACTGACTATAGGTTCGAAATGCTGGATGACATCAGATGGATACTATATTACGTTTTTTGGGATAGATTCGGCAAATATGTATGCGACCATTGTTGATTCAAACGAACCTGGAATTATAATGTCTCAAATTCAAACAACTGCATTATTTCATACTTTCACACACAAAAAACTAACATTTATTCAGTGAAACCGATCGTGGTCGACCACAGAGAGATGATACAATCACGTCTTGTTAAATTGTGATTCTATCAAAATAGAATTAGGAAAGATAATACACCCAGAAAATTTCAATCTGAGATTTTCGAATGACTAGCACAATTGTTCAAGTTGCTGGTCGTCTTTAAGATATCTAAAATTATTTAAGTGAACTAGTCCAGATGATTGCTTTACAAAATGTTATATGTTTGTAGAATCCGGTATCAGGTACAGTTTATCATTGGAAGATATAACGGTCTATCAATGGAGTAGGTTTGGGATTACTTTGTGGATTGTACCCGATATAAATCAATGAAGGCTTGAATGAACAATGCCATTTGATTGCTTATGTATATTACTGGAAACTATGTGGCGAAACAATTCATGGAAAACGTTAAATAATATTAAGTTGTTAACGGACATTGGACAGTTTGGTTGAATATCGAGCATGTGCGACCTGTTTGATAAAAGGGCAATACTGAAATAAAAAAATTGCAACCAACACAAAGCGTTTGTAAGGTATCCTAACTTGAAATAGTGTTTAAGCTTATTTCGCTCGTGTCATGATAGAGGTATTTTCTTTTATCCAGAGAGCCGTCTCTTTAAGCTAGAAACAACGCAAAATAACAATTACTGCTGCTTGTATTGTGTTTTTATCACAACCAACGTACCACCAAATGAGATATCAAACAATAACAGTTTAAATGAAATGTCCTGAGAATCCAACATCAGGGAACAATAGCATCACCTGAAATGCTCTCTTCCTGGCACCATTACGTCCTTGTTGACATGAAAACGGACAAGGCATTAGGTTTTGAAAACAAAAAACGATATCTCTCATCATTGTCAACATTACAATTCACAATACCAACGTATAGTATCATATATATCAAATAAGTACAATGGTTCGTTTACCAAACACCAACAATCGTCTTCCTCTGGTTGCTGAATGCATAGGGATGTGGAAAACCATCGCTTAGGTATGAATGTAGCAATGCTTTTTCACGGAATGCGATTTCTAAGAAGAATTAATGTTAATTTAAGTGTCGTCGCATCTAACTTGATAAAGAAGCTCGGGAAGGCACGAACTAATTAGTAATCACTTAGCAAAGCATTACCAAACTATGCCATGGTCTGAAATTTTACACGTTATCCTTTAAAAGTAAAATGTTCTCAATGGAATGATAAAAGGAAATGAGACGCGTGGAATTTCCTAATATGTAGTTTGACACAAACATGCCGTATTATTAAGTGTTATGTTGTTATCCTATTTGACTCTGTATACGTTTTTGAGAAGAAATTAGTCGTCTGTAAGTCGCTTATGAAGTTAGGAGATAACTATTCTGTCTCTTAACGTTAGATTATATGAAGGGCCTAGCGATTTACGCCACACAATAGAAACAAACACGGAATTTGATATAATCGCCCAAGTTCAAGAAACTGTTTTAAAACATACGATTAATCATACGGAGTAAAAGCTTTAGGGAATAGAACTGCCTGTGTCTTGTTTTAATGTTTATGGGAGTTGAATTCGACTCTCTTGTTGCGAATTGGGAAATCAACTACTCTTTAAGAATTGCCACACTTAACGCTAAATAAAGGATGCAGTTTGTCTGAGACTCATTGGTAATTATTTTGAATGGAATTTTCCTTACAGAGGGTTGTACAATCAAAACAATACTTGATTTGATTTTCTGATTAGCGATGTCTTTAACCTCGAGAAGTAACTTAAAAAACAGCAACTGCTTTCGATTAGTCACTAACAATGCTTGATACATGATAGGAGGGGAAAAGTGAAGAACCAAACGTCTTACAAGAAGAGAACGTTTTTGACCTTATTAACAAATTAAGAAAACCATTACTGTTTCTAATTTGTCAAAGTTAAATAATAAGGAAAGAAGTGGAGAAATAAATGTTTTACAAGAGAAGAACGTTTGTAACCTTATGAATAAACTAACAAAGCAACAACTATTTTCGATTAGTCACTGATTAACACTTGATAAAGAGAATATGTAAAGAAGAAGACGTTTCAAAAGAAGAGTACGTTTTTAACCTCAACAATAGTCCAACAAAACAACTGCTTTCGACCAGTCACTGATTCATGCTTAATATATGATAAAGGGAAGAAGTGAGCAAGAGAACGCTTTACAAGAAGAGTACGTATTGAAACTCGTGAATAAACTAAAGAACAAACAAACAAAACCAAAACTACCTTTGATAAGTCACTGATAATTGCTTGATTTATGATAATAGAAAAGGTGAAGAAGGAAAACTTTTTACACGAGAAGTTCGTTTTTAACTTCATTGATAAACTAACAAAACAACATCTGCTATCAAATTTGTCACTGATTGGTGATTTATTTATATGATAAAAGGGGAATAGTGAATAAGAACACATTTTACAACAGGAGTACGTTTTTAGCTTCATAAATAATCAAGACAACATCTGCTTTTGATTTGTCAAAAAGTGAAGAAGATAAAGACAAGAGGAATACGTTTTTAACATCGCACTGCCACACTGGGGGTTGTTATAGATGGAACAATTGACTTATGTAGCGAGAATTAAGACAGAACCTGTCTAGTAATTCTCCTTCATAAGCCCTTGGGGCTTCAGAGTAAGTTATAAATTCACCGGTGCCATTTCCCATCCAGACGGAAAATTGCGTCCCTGCTACTTTTTTACTACTTTCCTTTTCAGTAATGAGGCGGGTTTTTTGTTTCTTTTTTTTTTACCTTATAACGCTACTATATCTCCCAATGTCACCGGTTTATATGATAAAGAAAAAAGAATATAAGAGTGTATATGTGTCTACATCTTTTTTAAAAGCTGTTCAATAAACCTTTTTTTATGTGATCTACCGAAACGCTACTGAAGCGGCATACGATCAACGGTGACACTAGTGCACCATTATATTCATATGGGACTTTGTGCAAGATCTAAATGGAAAGCATTGGCAAACAACAAAAATCGCAACGATACATTTTCCATTCTATGTTTAGTGTAAACCAAAGCAACAAAAGTATAAATAGCTTATAATGAGTAATACATTTTTTTTGTAACAATGCCTTCTTAATACTAAATACTTCAGAAGCAAATACACCACTGTAAGTTGTCATTGATTCAGAAGGTAAATCTAGGAACATGTGTATTCCTCACTAGCATGGTGACAGGCCTATCATTTAGTTAAAAAGGGAGGTATCGAATAATATCTTTTTTTTATTTTGCCTTTAATTCGTATTCCTGTGGTTTGCGCCTTAAATATTAATATAGGGCTTCACGTGAATACTGAGCCATTTTAAGTTTATCATATAACGAACATTGTGGCATGTTTTCGTACATAGAATTATATCCTGCTGTTAAGAGATCCTTTTATCTTATTTGGTCTTATTTATGTTAATGATGAAAACGTTTCGAAGAAAAAAATGAAAATATGCATAACATCCTTCTATCACGATGATCAAACGAACAACTGTTAACTATTTTCGACCAGTTACATAATATAATGAGTGATATGTGAACAGAATTATGGAAGCTATTGTTAACGTCAGTTTGCAAACTTTCATGTTCAACAAAGGTTCTAGAAAAGCTTATTACAGTCTAGACTTCATAAATAAAACAAAGAGGTAATTATACTTTGCCACTGTGAGATAAATCACCTATAGACACGTGTGTAATGGAAATTTTCGTTTTCTGACCGTGATCTGCATTATTTTGCTCCTTACGAGTACCATCTTTGCCTTAAAGGGGCAATCGATACAGTTATGTAATAAATACACATTTCTTGCAATATATTACCCGTATAAAACAAATTTTATTTCTTTTAAGTGCTTTTTGGATAGATGAAATAAGAAAGTGTTATAGGTGGAAACAATAAGGCATACACTATTCGAAATTGAAAAACGTCATGAGGCATTACTCTGGTTTCGGAATGGTTGTCTACATGTATATCATAATATCAAAATACAACAGTTATTTTAGTTTTATGCTCTTGTAGATGTTGTTTCCTATTTCTATTGACTTCCCCCTTTAATTTGGCCATCATCCTTCACTTGTACAGCGGGCCGTTGTATTATAGTCCTAAGAACATTGAACATGTCATCGCAAACCAACGTCATACGCCTATCAATTCGATGTTATATAAGTGTTGCTTAAACAAAGACTATCTACCAAGGAAGCTGTGCTATTGCCCGAACATAGACATGAAATGCTTGTAAACCAGTAGCATATACAAATCCTGAATCTATGCTTTACATTATCTATATAACGTGGAAGTTTGTGCCTAATCCAAACCGAAAACAGAAAGCATACGACGACAAGAAACGGCACGTAAAAGAAACAACATTGTCTTATGATGAGCATTTTATTCTTTCGTCACAGTGGATTTTAAAACGTTGGACTTGGAGCATGAAGAAATTGATATATAATGCAGTAAATGGTTAACAAGGCATCGTTTCTCATTTAAGTTCCTATAAGTACATCGGGGGAATCCCTTAATTGTCAACGTGTAATTACATTTACCCATCCAAATAGTCTGGAGTCTAAATTACCGACCAGGAGCATGAATTAGACATGAAGGAGCGGTTAACGTCCCCGAATTGATCGATTCGTATGTTTGTATTTAGTCCACGTAGAGAAATGTTAGATATATTGTGATGGCAGTCGATATTTGAATATTTTCGTTGATTTATTGATTTGAGTGATTGCTAGATAAATGAGTTAATGAATCCTTTTGATCTATGGTTCGTTGAGAGCACACCAAAAAAGAAACCGAAAAAGATACTCGTAGTTATAAAAGAGAAATAACAAACTCACTTATTAATGTCGAAAGATTCATAAACAATAAGGCATTGGTAGCCCACTAAACTCGTTAAATTTGTTTTTAAACCCGTTACCAAACAATAAAGACATTTGAAAAGTGTGTTTCGGGCGAATCTGGAAAGCATTGAAGGACAAAGTGGAATTGCTTTTTAACAAGCAATTTCTCCTTTTCTCACAATGTTTTCTGTACAATCAGAATATTTTCTTTCAACTTCATCACCTGTGATCTAGCTTGTTTGCTTCTCTATGTATCATTCTATGTATCATTCCTCGACAAAATAAAACAGACATTCAAGGTTTTTGAAAACATTTTTTTATCCAGCATTCTAAGGATTGACTATAGAGAACGTGCTAAGAAACACAATGTAACTCGTATAGAATATACGTTATTAACTTGTCTTACTTATTTACTTACAGCTCGATTTCGAAGGTCTTACAGGCCGCATTAAGTTCGACGAAATGGCATACAGAGAAGAATACAAACTGTACGTGTATACCGTGGGACTTGATAGAGGACCAACAAAGGTACTATATGTAGCTTAAGTATCTCTATACTTTTACTCAACCGTCATAGAACCGAGATTCAATGATTCCTAATGCATGTTTTACTATTCTTCCTCTTCTCGATATTGGAAAGTTTAAATTGATTTATCTTTGCTAAATCACACCTACCGTGAAACTTCATCAAATGTGCCTGCATCAAACGGATTTCGCCATTGAGAATCAGGCAAAATTAGGTAAACTGACACATTTTGGTCTTCGTTTTGAAAAGAGCTCCGGATGGTAGGAATCCATTTGTACCATATTCTAGCATCTTTCAAAGCTATGTGTTGCATGTTAGGGCACAAGACGTGTGTCCATACCTTTGGACACTTTCCCAAGGAATCTAGGAACCTTCATCTGATGAGTTATTGTACTCTGATCTGAAATGTTGGGGCGTCCCCCAGAACAAAGTTTTGCCACCAAGTGCTCCTAACACATGCGTTTCGCTGAAAGTATGTCAAAATTTAAAGCTTTGGGCTTTCACTCATCGGGAGTGTTTTGGGAAAGGTATACCAAATTCGTTGTATATTGCAGTACTTCTTTCCGGACAAACTTCGTGAATATATAAGGAAAAGCTGAATTTTTTACCAAAAAGTCGTCGGAGAAGTATTATTTATATCATCGGTTACATCTATAGTTTGAGTACTTTTGACAAAATTTACTGACAACACCCGATGACAAAAAATAATTGCACCTATTTATTATCGATAACGCCGATCGGCCAATAAGTTGCCACATATCTACCACCGACCATATACGACGGAAATAGTTTGACCAATACCGAAAAGCTAGCAAACACCGATTGATGACTAACAGCCCGATTTATTAAAGATCTATGAGAGGACCGATGCCGTCTCGATATTCTATGCGATGCACAAATGTTTTCACAGATTCGATACCGATTGGTATGTTATTTGTCAACTTTCAATCACCTACGAAATAAATCTTTTATCGATGACTCAGTTATTTAAAAAGAAAATTCCTCTAATCTACTCCATGTCTTAAACATAATTTCCGCTTATGACCTTAATTATCCTTTAGATTGGACATTGGTCACGAAGACATCGATTTCGCTCTGACGACTATATCCCTAAATCTGAGGTTTTGGAACCCAAGCTGTTACCGTATAGAAAGGCAGTTTCCATAATCGTAAGTTTCGTTCAATAAAACTTATTTACAGCAGATGTGTAGAAAGTGTCCAAAATAAACCGAATGTGTCCATACATTGGAATTGGTGACTGGTTCAAATTGAAAGGAACAGCAGAAGGAAAGACATAGACATGTTTATTTAAGTACAGAGGCCATAGGCCCATAGTACAACATACAGTAACATAATATACATACACAAGAGTGACAATCTACAAACAAATACATTACAATAGTTCTTCAATTAGATTTTGTCTAAGTTCAAAGGCTTTTACACGATATGTTGATACTTTGAATATACTCGATTTATTATTACATTTCAAAATAGAATAAAAGGTTTGCTGATTTACGTTTCTGACGAATATCATGATGAGAAAAACAGGCGTTAGCTTCGCAATATAAGCATAACATGATCTCGATGAACAATTCATCTATTCTGTCAAATGTTTCTGATGCAGATGCGTCAAAGTGAGGTTTTTTAGAGAAAGTTATCGTTAAACTATATCCTAGCTTTGTATAACGCGTTCCAAATTCAAAAATGTCTTACCTGGCAAGTAGTTGGTCCAGCGTTGAATGAAGTCGTGGCAACATATTTTATTCACCTCTTATACAAGACCAAATATATTTATGCGGCCAAGCTGTGATAATTGTGGGTAAGTGCAAAGATATTACGTTGATGACCATTAAGATAGAACTAAAACATAATGGAATGATCTGAACGTGTAAAGGCTAGCCAAGCCGGATACAGATAGATCTATTAGTAGTCCGTTAGTCGGTACGGGGAAAATGTATAATTGCAGTTCACCGTAGACATAAGACTTTCTAATGTTAGATGCGTTTCAAGTTCAACTCATGTGTTATGATGATGTAAGAGGTTGATACAAATGTATAGACCTGGTACCCATCTTGTCGATTTCAGTCCAAGCCGTTCCTAATGTATGCAGATCCTGATCCATCAGGGAACCCACTTATTGGCAACGCCAGATATCAAGGTAAACTGCAGTGGTACTGAACCGCTTAGAATGCAAAGTAAATTTCGAAAAAATAAGGAGTTTTGTGTCGTCTGCTTTCTAAAACCTTAAATATCTGCAATATTTTTGAGGAAAGATACCCAGAGTAGCAAAGATGTTAGATCACAGGCCAGCCGCCAAATAAATTGGCGGCTGGCCTGGATCTACCCCGTGAAGAAGCATGAAGTAGGTTCCAGCACTATCAGATTTAAACGTCTTTTTGTATTGTTTGATACATATGTATATATTGTTCTTCATTGAATATGGTTCTTGTAACGTATGTGGATGGATTTTATTTAACTCATTTTCCTTGTGTCAATTATAGAGTAACGGCCTTTTAAATAATAAGCAACGGTACGTAGTTAATAACTTGTATTCTCTCTGGGGGCTCAGAGTTGTACAAGTATGTGTTTTAAACGTCGATTTTACAAATCGATGACATACACAAACACCATCTTTACAATTCAGTTTCATTCCGTTTCTTATAGGTAATTAAATACTAGTTAAACGCAGTTACCAGAGCTTTCATTTATATTGGCTTACATATACAATAAATCAAACAATGAAACATACTACCCGGAAGTGCAAGTATTAAGAATATTAGCCACGTGTTACTAGGGTAGACGGACAACGTTTCTAAAATGACATTACTACTTTCTTGATGACAGGTTACGTCAAGGATCTAGCGAAGAAGATAACAGATAAGACTAATATCGAGTTTAACTTCTTTCTTGTACCCGACGGTAATTATGGGAGTTTTGATGAGGTCAATCGAACCTGGGACGGCATGGTAGGAGTGCTAACAAGACACGTGAGTACACGGGGGCGGGATTTAGTGACATAAACAGGACCGCATTTGATTTTTTACGCACTTCCTGTTGGCATTTGGTATCGAGTTAAACTATAACTTGAAACCCGGTTATGAAAGGTTTGACGAGATTAATTGCTCGTAGAAAGGAAAGATTTTGAAACTTAAAGAGAACTCGTAAGAACGAGGTCGTGGGTAAGTGACCTCATTTGTATTGCAATATTGCACGTGGTGTTTAAGTCTTTTTGAACGGCATTTCGGTAATGTCGAGTTAAGTTCTGATACCAGGCTATGGAAGGTTTGGTGAGAAAAAACATCCGTAGAAAGGCATAGTTTTAAATTTACAAACACAACAGGTTAGTTAGTACTTGATGCGTGACTAATTGATATCAGTAGGATTACTATCAAGCATTAATGTCCTTCTTAACAGCATTTTAGTAATGTCAAGTTGAACCTTTTACTCGGCTATGGAATGCTTGGGCAGATGAAGCGCTGTAGAAAGGCATAATATTAAACATATCAGTAATATGCATGCGTACGAGGGTCGTGTCTTACTGGCAGAGTTCTGAATGCATTAGGTTTGAACATACTTTAAAGCAGCATTTCAGTTTTGTCGAGTTAAACATATTGAACTGTAGCCTAGGTTTGACCAGACAAAGACTTCGTTGGAAGGCATAGTTGTAACATGTTAACAAGATACGAGGGTGGTTTGTGCATCATCTCAAATCATTGGGGGTGTTAACTGCTTGCAACATAGAAAAATAAGATAAATGCATCGGAAAAAATGTTTTAATTTAATTTCAATACCAGCAACAATTTATAAAAATTGTAACTGTTTCCAAGCTTCACCGTGGTGTTGACAATCGTTTGATTACAACAATAAAAGTGATTCTAGTTAATAAGTTAATTATTTCACATGTGAGAATGGTTGTCTCTTTTAAAGCGAATAAAACTTGCTAGTAATTATCAACATATCACAAATTATGGAAAATACCTTTTTTGTAACTTTGATGTTAATAAGCATTCTTTTCCTCATTCGTAACATTATTGCAATCTGAGTTTTTATAAGTTAAGTTCTAGTTTAAACTTATTTATTTTACACCGAATGTGAAACAAGTTCTTATAACTTAGATTAAATCACCCTTGATTCCGCTCCCTGGATACAAAACAAGTGCTCGCGCCGAATGTGGATTGTGGATGAAAAATCGCAGCCCAGATCCCACTATTGACGGGAATTGAACCCACAACCCGTGTTCAGAAGCCGACGCTCTATATCTAGACAAATGTCCTTATTATAATCGGAATGCATAGCTGAAGAATTATGTAAGGGGAATTGCTATTAACTCACATTCATTGCGCTCGTGTTAGAATGCTAGAGGTCTTTCTTTTACTCATGTGTTCGCATAACGATAAATAATTTTGCATATCAGTCAATTCAATTCTATCCAACTCACATTCCAGGAAGCCGATATCTGCATAGCACCTTTGACAATCACCTACAAACGAGAGAGTTACGTGGATTTCACGAAACCCTACATGAACTTCGGTATCTCGATCATGATCAAGAAGCCTGAGATCACGAAGCCAGGCGTTTTCTCCTTCATGGAACCACTGGAACCCCGTATCTGGATATTTATCGTGCTCGCGTACTGTGCCGTGAGCGGTGGATTGTTCTTGGTGTGCCGATTCAGCCCTTACGAATGGACGAGCTCTCCGGAAAACTGCCAGCTTGAGAATACGTTTAATATTTTGAACGCGCTGTGGTTTTCTGTTGGGGCGCTTATGCTTCAGGGAAACGATGCATGTCCTAGGTAAATCGGTTTTGATTTCGTTTTCTTTCCTATATGGTACTAACGTTGAAAACCTTTAGTGTGGCTAACTCCCTGCTTATGAGAATATATGACTGATCCGCTTTCATAGCAACACCGGAAGACGTTAGATACATGAAAGTTCAATGTTTCCTTTTGATGTTGGGTAACAAGCATGTTGATAAAAGGATAAAATGTACAAAAAGAGCAACTTATCGGTGCTTTTGACAAATATATTCTCTGCAGCTACGTCAGATTAGAGCTTTATGAAGAAAGTGGATAGTGCATTTAAGAGAAAAACGATAATTCGGCTAGCATTCGAATGATTTAATTAAGCTGCTATATAGAATTTTGGGAATGAAGGAAACAAAAACTTTACATCGGCTGACCCTTGACACATCTACTGCAGACGACTTATGAAACAACATTGGCCGGAGGATGAATCACTGTTGATTAGTAATTTACGTCTTTTGTCACAGTGACATCTATAAGATTTCATTGTAGAAAAGTGTTCGTTTTTCATTTTTCATTCTAATTTGTGTCTGCTAAGTTCGATCTAAGGAAAGGGTTAGTGGAATTAAGTTGAAAAATTCAGGAAGACATTGCATACACTTAAACCATGGTATATATTTCTTATTCCATGTCAAGGTCTTTTATGCCGCTCTCTCAGAGCGCGCAGCGCTCGGAGAGCGGATAACGGTAACATACGTACGAGTAACAAGTTATGTTAACACCGGTTATACCATTAGCAAAAAAACATGTGGTTTCCGGTAAATCTAAAGGAGAAAACTCGGGTTCGCTTCGGGCGTTTCCGGCAAAGCCGGAAACGCCCAAAGTCTTATTCGGGATGTGTCCGGCGAGGCCGATTACATTCGGATCGTCTTCGAGTAAAAACGGAATGGACTGGTTTTACATAAATTCGTTGCCGCTCATTGAGTTTATTTCCGCCAATCGTGAATGAACCATAAACCATTCTATCGAAAAACAAAACACGAACAACAGGATCGGCGCCACCGCTTCAAACTTTTAATTGGACATAGTGTTCAACTCCTTGAAAGGACAACGTATCGCCGGTTGTAGGTAAGACAACTTTTTGTACTCTTTCATTTCGTTACAAAACAATATATCTAACTAGACCATTTTCACCAAAAATTGTCATAGAAAAAATCGAGAAGGCGTGCCCTCGTCACGCCTCGCTGAAGATGCTTCCTCTAAACAAACATCCATTTGAAAAAAAACTTCTCCCTTTTAAGTAGAACTACAGCATTCATTTTTGAGTATTACAGTACATGTTCCCTGCAGTACTAGGCTAGAAAATGTGTGTGCCAACAACACTCAACGGTGAAATAAGTGTTCACCTTCTATCGATTCGGTGATTACAACCTGCAGTATGGCATAATCTAATGTTTATGTAGACGGTCTATGTCATTTTCGCGGTGTGTAAGAAAAGCATTAGGTACACATCGTGTTGTAGATGGAATATGCTGACCAATAAAGCAACGATGTCAACTCGTCAGTTGCTGACATGGATTATTTGTTATTGTTGGAGCTTTTAAATTGAGTGCAAAGTACCTTCTTGACAATTCAATTGCGTTATGGGGCGATATTTTAAGTAACAATAACAGCGTGAATTTCCTTTTCCCAAAGTGAAATACCCTGTAAAGTACTTTGTTATACATGTCACCTTATTCGTTTGGCAGTATTTTATTTTAGTCGATTCGTCCAGTGATGATATAATTCCCAAACATTGAATTGTTCTTGCAAGTGAGAATTTTGTCCCAAAGGTTTATGGTAATAGGTCTCTTAGTTGTTTTTTCTTTATATTACAGAATGTATGATGGTTGGAAATATGTCAATTTTAAAGAAAAGATGATGCAGACCTGTATAATCATTGATTCTGTTTTATAATACAAGTAAGTATATGTCTTAACATGTATATTCTTTATCTCCTATTTGAATAAAAAAAAACATAAGTGTCATAAAGATTGAAGGTAACTTATTAATGTTATATATCAAAGAAGCAATTCTCTTCAATGTGGAAGTTTGTTTTTCTCTTTAATTTGAACATTTCTGATTAGATTATAGCATAATTACATATGCAGAAAAAGTTTTCAGGAAACAAGCAAGTGTGACAAAGGTTGGACTTCTTAACATGTTCTCCTTTTATTACTTTGTTTTCAAATGATCATTATGATCCAGAAATGTTGATGAATTTGGTGTTGCTCACAATTTGTAATTGACTCCTTTTCTTTTTCAAAAACATGGGTTAGAATGAGAATGAAACCAAAATAAGTCAAGACAGGTTGGACTATAGATTTTTTTATCACCAATCAGTTCTTTTTAATTCTGTCAGTTAACTACTTCAATGATTACCATCAGGACTGAATTATTTCCATTGTTACCAATTTAAAATTATAAGTCAGTTTAATGTGGCCAGTATTGCCAAATGATTTATATTTTTTATTTTTCTCTTTTAACAGCCAAGTCTGATGACTAACTGGCAGAGTAAGGAAGGGGTAACAGCAACAAATCATTCAGTGATGTGGATATAATACAAAACAGATGAAGATTTGCAAGGAGATAACTTAAATCTTCATGTTTGATCAGTGAATAGTTTTAAAGTTTAGTTTTCTCTTCAAAAGACTAATTTCATGAAGAAAAAATAACATTAACAATGATCTATCATATGTTATGAACATCAAAGGACAATGATATAGAAAAAATTGAGAAGGACTATGAAATATTCTACAATGACAACACTGTCACATGTGTCTCATCTTTTCTTTCTTTCAAGAAGCCTTAAAAAACCAACTCAATCAAATTATTGAGACGAAAAGCATAATCATACTATGTTAAAACTGCTTAGTAAGCCTGCAGCAGACCAGAGGAAGACAGTAACTTGAGTCATTACTTGAAGTTCTTTTCTAATTATTGCATGAGTATGAAGGGGAAAAAGATGAGAGTTGAATTTGCATACAGAATTATTATTTCTCCTTTGATTTACCACAAAATTTTAAAGCCAATTATGACAAGGGGAAACAGGCTCAGACAGGACATTTTCCTTGTCACAATTGCTTTTATTCTTTGGAGAAAGAAACTTTAATTAATACCTGTTATTGCTTTAAATTTAAAACAACATTTGTAAAAAAAAATGGCTGATTTGTATATCATAGAACATTTGTTATTTTTTTATTTGAAGAAGTTGAACACAAATGTTTCTGTCATATTTTTCCAACTCTCAGAAGTGTTTTTCTACTATTCAAACAATGAAGGTCAGGGAACTGTTGATGTCAAGAATGAAGCTAATGTTCCAAAACTAAGCTGTGACTTTGTTTTTTTCAACCAAATTGTTAAAGCAAGGAATTAGAATACATGAACTAATGCTGTCTGCTGATTATCACTTATGTCTTTTAACTACATTTCATTAATCATTTATTGCATACAGAACTTTTTTTAAGTTCTTTGATAGATAAACACATATAAAAAAGCAGCGTTTCATGTGTGAACAAAGGTTTATAAAATATTAATGAAAAATTAAAGATTTTTTTTTTTATTTTAAAGTTAAACGAAATAGCTTTTGGCTACAACAAAGCTTTTTGTTGTTATTGAATGACCTTTTGTAGATCAGCAAAGCAATTTCTGTGGGATTTTCTTATCTATATTGAACAATAAAGAACCATTCAAACAAAGACCTGATTGACTTTCTATTTGATGTAATTTGGTTAGCCCCAAAGCATGTACAAGCAGATGAGTATGTTGTTGAACATCATCTGAAACTATTAATCCAACTGACAATTCTTCATCACTAAATGACATGTTGTTTTTTCTCATGATGATTTTAACCAGTACCTACAACACATGATTTTGTGAAGAAAATTGTATGATTTCATGCAGAGACAGACTTGTGGTTCAAAAATTATAGTTTGGTGGTTCTGACATTGCATGAGCAGTTTGTCCTTACATGATGAACGTCTCATTATTGATGAAAGGCCCTCATAAACAGCCCAAGCAAGCTTAACCCTTTCCCAAACAACAAATTGAAAGAGTTTGCAGACGATATTTCAAAATGTGATGAAATTGAACAATATTCTTCGGAAAGAGCAGAAAACCTTGTGGGAAAAGGAAAAATTGCTCGTTACGAACAATTTCTCCTTTTCCCACAACGTTTTCTAAAGTAGTCTGCAACAAAGTCGTCAAATTTCGTTACTGTTTCCGAATGGGTGAACAAATACCTATATAGAACATAGTCCATCAAAAAAGTCTACCAGGAGACTTGCCCTTTTACTGAGAACTATCTAATGTGACAAAGATGACAGCTCTGTGATAAAACGAGTATTTGCTCCCCAAAGTAAGCCAATTCTTTTATTTCCACAAAGTTGTACGTTGAATTTAGATTGAAAAGCATATTCAGTATGCAAGTTTCATGCAAAATCCATAACAATGATTTGAGAGAGCGGTCTAGAGGCAATGCCTTAGTTCATATTAAAGCATAAGTATTAGACATCTAGAAATAATCATCTCTAAAAAATGAAATGAAAAATATTGACGGTTCCCTTTGATAATTTCAGATCGTTTTCCGGTCGGGTAATTGGCACGGTCTGGTGGTTTTTCGTTTTAATCATTATATCATCTTACACCGCTAACTTAGCTGCTTTTCTGACCATCGAAAGAATGCAAACCCCGATCGAGTCAGCAGACGACCTTTCTATGCAGACGGAAATCAAATACGGAACACTTGCGTCTGGAACAACTAACGAGTTTTTTCAGGTATGTGTCGTTCGGGTTCAATGTAAACACATCGAGTAGAAAATAGGTTAGTTCATAGGCCAGCCGCCAATTTACTTGGCGGCTAGCCTGGATTTAACCTGTTTTTGTTGCATTGAAGTCGATTCCAGCACTATAAGGGTTAAGGCTCATAAAACCATTGAGTATGTTTATTGTGTCAGTACATCAGTTTGTATAAGAACGACCTATATGTGTATGATATAATTCACACAGTTCTTTAAAGCCTGGAGTCAGAAATGGCAAAGGAATGTATATTTCTGGTTTGTTGAAGTTTTACAGTGACTAGTTACACCTTTCGATTATTTTTATAAAGTAGTGTTGTTGTAATCACCTTACTGTTATTCTAATTCAACAACGTGTGAAAAAAGTCTACCCTGCATTGCTTTGTGGGTAATTGGGTTAGCCAGGGGACTAGCAAAGTCTTGCCATGGTTTAAACAAATGAAAAGGCCTTGTTTTAATCCAGAAATCGCAAAGATAATCCGTTATTATGTTTAAACCGACGTTAAACCAAACATTTACAAACGAACGAACAAACGAACGGGCGAACCGACAAACGTACTAACGAACAAATAGTTTATCACATTAACCTATGTTAAGTATAAACAGTAAAGTAAATACAGTGAACCCTCGTTTATCCGGACCCCGATTATCCGGATGTCTCGCAATCCGAACGAAATTGTAAGGGAACGGAATTATTGGACCAGTTTGTTGCAGACGACTTTTGAAAACATTGTGGGTAAAGGAGAAATTGCTCGTGACGAGCAATTTCTCCTTTTCCCACAATGTTTTCTGCCATATCAGAAGATTATCTTTGAAGTTCATCACGTTTTATTATGTCTTCTGCAAACTCTTTCAATTTGGGACGGTCGACAATTTTGCGTTTGCTAAAGGGTTATAAGTATATACCACTCATACAGACCGTTTATGTCTTAATGTGAATAAGAACATGGTCTGCTTCATTAGTCCGGATTATTCAGTAAACCGTACATTTTGTTGAGAACGGACATGTTCGGATAAACGAGGGTTCACTGTATATAATACATGTACAACACCCGGCAACGATGGGCATATAGGTTACATTTTCAACAAATGATTAATGGTACAAATATAAACGCATCTTAATTATTTCAGAATGCGAAGGTTCCTGTATACGAACGTATGAAGAACTTTATGAACGCCAATCCGGACGTAATGGTTGACAATGTTACAGCAGGGATAGAACGGGTCCAGAAGTCCAAAGGGAAATATGCATTTTTACTGGAGTCTCCGACGAATGAGTACGTTAATAACAGGGAGCCTTGTGATACGATAAAGGTGGGCCCCAATCTCAATTCCAAGGGGCACGGGATTGCCACACCCAAGGGATCCCCGTTACGGTATGTAAGCGTTTATTTATTAAATTATTTTTCTCACACATAGTAACCTTTCTTCAAATTTATTGTCTGTCATATGTTTTAAGATAACAGCCTCAGAAACAAAAAATGAAATTTGAATGATGTACCTTTGAAAAAATGTTAATAAGATTAAACTTTCCCTCAGCAATGAAAGTAAATGTAGAGGTTTACAGTCTCATATTTATGCTAGGCATATTCAGGCGACTCTTACAATTAGAATTTAGACTTGTTTTGATATAAATAATAAAAAAAGAACTTCGTATCAAACATATTATATCTCAAGTACGTGTGTATTTCAATTAATAAAACGTTTTGTTCATTAGAAAACAAAATAAAAATAGGATATTTCAATTCAAAGAAAATTTACTCGAATACGCAAAAAAGACACATGACTTATTCAATAGTAATCCGAAGGACAACCGTAATCGTTCATTTGTGTATATATAGAGAGAATAGATGGTTGGTGTCGTGAATCGGAAATGTTATCGGGCAAGGCGTAGGAATATTATCCGGTGAGCCGAAGGCGAAACGGATAATATTCCGATGCCGAGCCCGATAACTTTTCCTATTCAAAGACACCAACCATCTATTCTATTTATCCTGTTACCTTTATCTATTCTTTCAAACAAACAAAATGTAAATAAAACACGAGAAAAACGGAAAAAATAAGTAGAGAATGATGTAAACATGACGTCATATCGTTCTTATGACGTCATGACTAGTCGCGTGCATGTATTATATGGTTAGTGCCGGATATCACAAATGTTATACGGCACCTAGTTATCTGTCCCGAAATGGCACTAGTGACAGGATAAAACCTTTTACACTAAACCCAAAAGGTCATCATACTCTTTAAAATGATGAATCAATTCGTCAACTAAAGGATCTCTCAGCTAATGTAATTGGCTCCTCTGACTAAACAATAACTACAGAACACAAAACAACAAACAAAAACAAATACAAAAAAATGCGTATCTTCGTCACATGCCTAATAGTCTTTACGAATGTAAATTTCTCAAGGGAAAGCTTTGTTTGTGTGCTAGAGAGTGCGTTATTATGAACACAAATTTGGTGCCGAAAGAAAGCGATCGATTCCGCTTTGTCTAGGGGGACTATGTCATACTAAACGGTGCATGTAGTCTGTCTTATATTACCGTTCTACAAGATTTGTATAAGCTGAAGATGAATTTCACTTTCTCGTTCAGCTATAAACTTATAAATAACTTAGTAAAAGGTATTTTGATAATTTTGGTTAAGAAGACCTTTCGAGTTCTTTTATTCAATCTTATGAGAATATAACTTAAACGATGCTGATGCAATTTCAAATTTTGCATCATACTATTTTAACATTGAGTTTTTGATTGTTTATCATATCAAAGGCATAAGGGCATCCATTCATCACGATGGATATTTTATACTTTATGACATCCTGTATACTTGGTCGTTGGCCTACTTACTTGAATTAAAATGACCATGTCTGTATCTATGTTGAATGACGAAGTTTGTTAACGAAATGGCGTGGCAAGTTACAGCGTAGATTGAAATCAGTAAAAATATCAGTACTACAAATGTTCCCTTATCGTACCCATTCAACAATTCCTTACTTTGTTGCATCTGCTGCAGAACAATTCTAAAATTCACTACGATGAGCAAGTCATTCTTTATTTCACAGTATTTTCTCTACTCAAGATCACACAGAGAGTTTATATTCATCTTGCTCTTGTGTCGTGCGCCATTCTAGTCTGTTATCCCCATACGTAGGATTTGGTTAAGAGACAGTGTCCGGTACAGGTACAACTACCTACCGCGTTGTTCTTCTATGCTTAGTCCAGCCTAGTGTTGATCTTCCTGTGTCAAGTATGGTTTGGTTATTGATATATACAGTGAAGCCTCGTTTATCCGGACCCCGATTATCCGGATGTCTCGCAATCCGAACGAAATTGTAAGGGAACGAAATTAGTTGACCAGTTTGTTGCAGACGACTTTTGAAAATTTGGTGGGTAAAGGAGAAATTGCTCGTGACGAGCAATTTCTCCTTTTCCCACAACGTTTTCTGCCATATAAGAAAATTATTTTTTTATTTCATCACGTTTTGAAATGTCGTCTACAAACTCTTTCAATTTGGGACGGTCGACAATTAAAGGGTTATAAGTATACAAGTGCATACTGACCGTTTATGTCTCAATGTGTATAAGAACATGCTCTGCTTCATAAGTCCGGATGATTCGGTAATCCGGATATTTTGTTGGGAACAGACGTGTTCGGATTAACGAGACATCACTGTAAACGCAAAGAATGTTGGAAAGACGTAAGCTTCAAGAAATAATTGTTTTAACGGTCTATACACAGTGGCGTAGTGGTATTTTCAATTTAGCTGAAATCAATTTCAGTTTGCAGTTGGCAACAAAATGCGCTAACGGTATTTCACTAAACATTTTAAAACACGCTTGAAAATGACATGAAAGTAAACAATGAAAACCAATATAAAATGTGCATTTATTCTCGAATACAAAATAAGTTTTTTGGGAGAAACATTTGCTCATGTTTATATACATCTGTTAGAAATAAAGAGATTGGGACAAAATAAAAGAGCATTATCAAAGTTGACATACCGTTTATTAACCAACGACATTTTGATAATGTTGGTATCATATTTTTAATATGTATTTAAGGTTATACCTTTTCTCATTCCCCTTTAGTGCCCATGTATATTACATGAATCCGTACCCCAGTTTTCCACTGTCTTTTTTTATAAAATATATGTTAGTAACGATATATAACAATATGAAGTAAATGTACGTACACATATATTTCAGAGGGCGTGTTAATTTAGCAGTTTTACAACTAATGGAAGACGGGACACTTTTAAAACTTAAAACAAAGTGGTGGAAGGATAAAGGGGTGTGTGCGGGTAACGATGGGAAGGTATGATCAATCCATTCATTTTGACTTAACATGTTATGCGTTGTTGAAGCATTTGAATTGTCAAATAACTGTAACAGAGAAATAGCTTGCTCATTACGAACAAACATTGATAATGGCTTATGATGATAGTATAATTTCAGAATATCAACCCTGTAATGTTTCCGCAACGTTTTGAAAAAACATTTTCTCTTACAAAATTGCAGAGGAGTTTATTTCGGACGCTTCTGAAATATTTTTCAGCAATTATTGATACAAAAAGGCCAGTGTTAATCATGATACCTGATATATCTTAAAACAGCATTTACGATTTCTTTGTTCATTGTTTCTTCTAGAAAGAAATTGCTGGAACACCAATATGTTTTGCTGGCTAAATTAACATGGTTGCACATGATTCATTGTCTATGATGCATATTTCGTCTGTTGAGCTGATCGAGCATATGATTGTTTAAAGTGACGATATTTCGGTGTAACAAAGACAAAACATAAAGCAGTGATCTCGTCTGTTGAAAAATGGCGACTGATTTAACCCCGCCATACGAAGAGTCAGATTTTGGGGAAGGGTGTGTCTCAAACGCTTTTAACTGTGTTAAATTGCCTTTTATAATAAGTACACCCATTTTAAACCATATCGACTTCACCATGTTAAATTTTATCATTTTCACGAATTCCATTGCGATGTCGGTAATTGGCAAACCTTTCAAAACGAAATAAACAGTCTAAGGGAAACAACCACAATTATCTTACCCAGTTACCTATTTCTGCAACAGATAGCCTCCCTTTATATGGTACACAAGTTCTTCGGTTTCTGGCGAACAATTACCAAAGATAATTGTCCCTTACTGCTTACTTTTCAGTTAAAAGATGATGTTCGGATACTCCTTATGTTTATATGATACCTTTTGTAAACACAACGGTATTCTATGTGAAAGCCTTAAATGGACTATCTAACAGGATTTGTGAAATATGAAAAAGACAATTTAACAAACTTGGCACTGGATAAATAGAGAATAGATGGTTCGTGTCGTGAATTGGAAATGTTATCGGGCAAGGCTTAGGACTATAATCCGGTGAGCCGGCACTAACCATGTAACACCTGCGCGTGACGAATCATGACGTCATTAGAGCGCCATGACGTCATGTTTTCATCATTCTCTACTTATTTTTTCCTTTTTTCTCGTGTTTTATTTACATCTTGTTTCTTTGAAAGAACACATAAAGGTAACAGGATAAATAGAATAGATGGTTGGTGTCTTTGAATGGGAAAAATTATCGGGCCCGACTTCGGATTATTATCCGTTTCGCCTTCGGCTCACCGGATAATATTCCTAAGCCTTGCCCGATTCACGACACCAACCATCTATTCTCTATCTAAACTCGGCAATATACTGTGTTGGACCTATACTGATGCATTCGTTTTTCTATTTATTATAGGACTCTAAAAAACGTGAACTTTCTCTCAGTAACGTAGCCGGTATTTTCTACATTCTTGTCGGTGGCCTGGCCGTGTCTGTTGTCCTCGCCAGCATCGAATTCATCTGCTCAAAATCGAAATTTATGGAACATGTGAGTATATCATGAAGCTTAAGCTCTTTACCTGCTCAAAATCGAAATTTATGGAACATGTAGGTATATCATGAAGCTTAAGCTCTTTATCTACTCAAAATCGAAATTTATGGAACATGTAGGTATATCATGAAGCTTAAGCTCTTTATCTGCTCAAAATCGAAATTTATGGAACATATAAGTATATTGACAGCTCTTCATCTGCTCAGACTCTTAATCAAAACTCATGGACTATGAGAGTAAAGGGACAAGCCCTAAGTCTTTATCTGCACAAAATCGAAATGTAATGATCACCTCAGATAACTAATATATCTTAGCTCTTTACTTACACAAAATCTATATTCATAGAACACGTAATTATATTGACAGACATTTGCTTTCCAAAACCTTAAATTTGAAATCCATGGAACAGGTGAGTATGTTCATGGAACTCAGCTCTTTATCTGCTAAAAATTGAAATTGCTTCTCTGCTCTCTTTTTCCTCATCAAAAGTAAGCAGATATTCACTATTCTGGAAAGCAGACGACACAACGCTCTACTTATAGAAGGCAACCAGCATTCTAAGGGCTAGAACGTTCGCTTTCGCAAACAATTGTGTTGGCCTGTATATTGGTTAGAAAGAGAACCTTCATCCACGTATGCAAAACTAGCGAGGGACATCATTCCTCTAAGCTGTTTATAAAGAAGAAAATATATTTCAATTGAATAAATATCCCCATTTATTATTGCAGACGACTTACATCAAAGCAACGGAGACAGTAACCACGTTTCTAACCACGCCTACGGTCGAGCGAGAAAATGGCGGATTCGGTACTGAGCATACAAACAACAGTGTCAACAACTTTACAAATAACTCGGCGGCACATGCAGATAAGGAAGAATATACGGTGAGTCGAGGACTTCATTTGTATTGTACTTTATCTTTTGGACGGTAATCTAAAACAAAACCCAATTGTTTTGTGTAATCCATAAATCATAAATGATTCTATTTGAGTGACCTTTTAAAAGGGTTTTAAGAGTGTTTGGTCCGTTTTCTATTATGAAAGTGGCACTTTGTTTTTCACCGCTTACATTTGGATAATTGATTGCACAATTTATGATATACACGGCCCAATAGACAAACATAAACCTTGATAAGTGTCATTATCAAAAAAAGTATAATTACGAAACAATGCATTCCAAGCAATCTGCAGTTGGTAACTTCAATGCATGTAGCCTATTCAATGTCAGAAAAAAATAATGAGTAAATGTTTCTCTGTTGTTGATTTCGGTGTGAAAACATGGAATTGTGTCCAACGACTTTGAAGACCATGTACGATGATTTGTTAATTTTGATAAGTGTTATTGATAATTCGTGATGTCAGTGAACATATTCATTAACCGTTACTCGATAATTAAACTAATTGAAAGTTGACTAGACCTTCTAACTGAAATAACTAGAAATAGTTAGGAATTGTAAAGGAGTTTTAAAGTGGAAAGAAGAACAACTATCTCTGGCGGAGTACACACCGATCACAACATGAAAAACAATTAACATGTTCACTTGATCCAAACCATTTATTAAAAAGGCATCTATATCAGACGTAAACATTCTTTGGAATCTATAAATATATCCTAATTATCAGGTTTTGATACACAATATTAAATTTATTGAAAATATATAGTTTTATCTGGAAAGGACGACTTTCCCCTCACAGTGCTTGATAAGGCTGTTACGTTATAAGCGGTTCTTTATGTTACTTGAATGGGTTGTCAATGGCTATCCAACTAATGGAAGAGCCTCTGGGTACTTGCCGGCCAATGAACATCATTCTTTACTAGTTCCCTTTGTAAACAACATGCAGATAATATGTCATTTTAAAACAATATATCTTTACATTTCTCTATACATGCATTGAAAAACAATTAAAACGTTCGCCTTTTCAAACGTTTTATAAAAAGGCATTTTTATCAGACGTATGATCTTTTTGGAATCTGCATATATCATTTTTACCTGGTTTTGATACTTTATTTCTCTTTACATTTCTCTATACATGCCTTTTCAAACTTTTATATAAAAAGGCATCTTTGCCAGACGCGGATTTGTTTTTGAGAATCTACATATATCCTTTCAATCAGTTTTTGATACACTATTTCACCTTTTCTCTTTTTCAGTATAACTACAGCGCCTCACCACCTCCTTATATAGGATTCGAACAGTTTACCGCGGGCGAAGTTCACGAAAACGCGGGATCCCATTACACATAGTCACACGTGCACAAAACAACTTTTAACAGTTACGGCAAAGCAACGAATATCAGGATAGGGGAACTCCTTTGTGCTGTTCTAACACGATCCATACCAGAGTTTTGCTCCAGCTACGTGTCCAAATACAATGGGTTTCAATACAAGAGTTCGTGATACAGTTACTGAAATATTGCATTAAACCAACCTGAACTCATCGGGTTTATCCAATCTGAAGTTATACGAAAGCCGCCATATTTGTTTCTCGCGAGACTTCTTTCATTGGACTTCCGTTTTCAAATATAGATCTTTAATCTGAATTCTAAATAGTCATCTAATTTGATTAAGGAAATAATTATTGTAAAAAATCGAACATCATAATTTCACTATTATGTATGAGTAACCTCAAAAATAATTGTTAAAACTGATGATCAACACCTCCATCAATTGAACTAATTAACATGGACGCTTATAGGAAATATGTTATAAGCCAGAAACGTTATACCCGATATATGGTAACCATACACTTACGTTCGAAGTGTAGTTCCAAGCTCACGGAAATACCCGAGTAGTTACGATTGACATTGAACCATCGACATATATTAGAACCAGACAACAGCTACACAAGGGAGATAACATCTGACTAACCACCCCCCACGTAAATAATGAGCTTCATCTTGTTACGGTCTTCGTAGGTTGTTTTTAAATGCATCGCAGCGTTTCGGGCGATGTAAAATATAAGGACACATATATCAACTTCTTGAGCGATCTTACGATCAAACTACCACGGGGGAAACTATTCGAGTGATACAGTTTGACACAGTCGGAAATAGTTTTGTTTTGTAATAGATCATTTGTTAATAACTGTTAATTATGCCATGTTTTCTCAGAAATGTATTCAAAGTAACTCTGATACGTAGGATGCGAGTCTTTCGGTAAGGTTTGGGATATTTTGTCAATGTCATCTTGTTGATTCTTGGTGACTTTTCATTAACAATCAATCTTTTATGCGACCATCGTTACTATATGTTTTCTAATATGTGCATCCTTTTTCTCATATATGTAGGACAGCACGTAACGATTGACATTTACAGGCAAGAAAGGCATCTTAGCCATTTTGAAAAAAAAATAGATTGTACACAAACCGGGTAAATAAGGACTGCTAGTGTTAGTCAGCGCAGTAAGGTGGATGAATAATGAGTAATTAGGATGTTGCGCAAGTTTATTTATAGATAAACTGATAGACCTCAACATATGGTGTGTAAATTCAATGGACTATGGATGTTCCGCAACCTTAGCCCAAAAATTGCCCGATATTGTTTGGTTATAAAATGAACCATATCGAAATAGTATGTGTATTATTTTTCCACAATATTTCTAACGAAAAATCACTACGAATTCGCAGAGGTGTCCACATGTATTTCGGATTTTGCGTCCGAAAAATTGCGAAACTTTGGTCTGAGAAGCACTTTCAGATTATGATGGTCTCTAAAGTGTATGGCCAAAATGTAAAGCAATCAAAGCATCATCATATTATAGCTTAAAAGGCAAGATTTATTCCAGGAATTCGCCATAATTTTTTTAACAACATACCCATAGTAGACATTGCTTGTTGTTTCGAGCAATAGATTAATTCGATACAGTTTACAATTCAAGCTAGATCGTAATATTGACTCGAAACAACCGAAGCCCTTATTGCAGTAAGAGAAGATGCGAAAATATTCGCAGTCATGCAGTGATATTTCTTTCAGGTGGTTGTTTGAATTTGATTAAACGATATGTAAATATTTTTTTGTTTTCTTACCATGTACATTATGAAAGTAGAAAAAAAAGATAATGAATTGAATATGTTTAGTCTTTTTTTATGTGTTTCAACAAATGTTTGCAATATTGGTTTGGTTGAAAGAGTTGACTGTTTTCAGCAAATATTCACTTTTATGGCGAAGATTTCAAAATCATGCATTTCCCTGGAATGTCTGCAGTAGTACTGTATAATTCGTCTGAACAAGCGAATTGTGAAAACCTCGCAGTTCGAAAACAAATATGTCTTACCAATATTAACCCTTATAGGGCTTGAACCGACTTTATGCTTATGCAAACAGGTTAGATCCAGGCCAGCCGCCAAGTAAATTGGTCTTGTTTTTATTAAGACAAAGAGCTCGGTGAGAAAGAACTCTTTCATCAAGTCAAATGGTTAAGAAAGGAAGGATCACGTGCCATTTTTACACGTTTTAAATCACGTGATGATATTTCTGATTCCAACAATTAATGCGTTCTGGATGAAATACTTGGTGAAAACACAGATGACACCATAATTACTTGTTTTGTATGATGTGGTTTCATTTTGAAGATCAAAACAAATAATCTATAGAAATTATATTTTGATATGACGGCGCATGTATAACAATATAGCTATTGTTTGTCGTTATGATGATCTCAATCGGTCTTTATTTCCGTTGCTGGATAAAAATTGATTCTTGGTGTCATTTGACTCCCTGCTTTTTTCAGGAATCGATTATCATACGTAACTTTGAATAACAACCCGTCCCGTATACATACGCCTATTAAACTGGTTGTTATTTACCATTATAAAGTTATTGAACGGAGCCTTATCATTCATTAAATGGTTTAAACCTGTGTCGAGAGAATTCAAAGAAATGATGTCAAGTCGTTTCTTGTTTTTGTTTATGGCATATTGTAGCTGTCCGCTGAAGGCTTTTTATGTTTCTTATGTTTAACATAATTGCATAACTGATATAAAACCAAATATATACAAACAACTCATAAAGCACAGCTAAGTTTGTAATATAAAACATATCTGGCCTGCATAAATCGCCTAACCTCAAGGAGCATAAAACTATAATGAGCCGCGTCATAAGAAAACCTGCCTTAATGACATTGATGACGTTCTTGGAAAATCCACTTTGAAATGACGTCATTAATGACTCGAGAATGCGCGGAATTTTTAAAGTCGGTGTTTACATTTTCGAAATGTGTTTTGATCTGGATAAATGATATATAATGGAGAAAGAACTTGCTGTAAGTATAATTTCAATTGTTATCTTGAGTGGCAAATGCAAGCTTCAGAGAAGTCTGGTGTTCGTTATAATTTTAGAAAGAAAGATTAATGCCTATTGAACCAGGTCCATCACGTACACTATTTGTTACTTTTATTTACATAACATAAACATTAGATCTATTGCGAGGTAAACTTCGCCAACGAATCTATTTCAATAAGGTACATCTAAATGCGTTTCTTTTATGAGACAAACAAGCATAATATTTTCAACGCAGTGCTTTACATCAGACTGCTAGACTTAATAAACAATAGTTATGTAAAATATTACTATTGCGTTATAGATCTGATAGATTGTGTTGGTGATTATCTACACTTTACTTTAGCATAAAACTTATTAAAATGGGAATTTGATCAAACTTTAATGAGATTAGTATTATATTTATTTGTTATAAAGTAAATCGTTATTCGAGTAAAAATGATGAGTCATCTTGTCATACGTGACTTCGAGAATTAATAAGTATAAATATTTACTCCGTATAATCTACGAAGCTACGGTGGCGCATTTGGTTGGATACGTAACTCAAGTCACCACGTGTGCCGGAGAAGATGGGTCACAGGTTCGAATCCCCATAAGACCCACTCTTTTATTTTCAACTCACAATGATACATCAATCTCTTCTGTAAACTTATATTAGTTAAGGAACCGATTTCATTGTTTTTACAATTTAAAGAATGATAATTAATAAACAATCGTTGAAAGTTTTCTTGTATTATTTTTACATTACAATCATAATGAAGCATATCAAAGATGCACTTTAAGGCTGTATAGTGTAATTCAATAAATACATTGCATTTTTCATTTAGGAATTGGAGAGTATTTTGTCGGAACATTTTGGACAAACCCCACTGAACACTCCTCACGCTTCTCAAACAAGCGATGTATCTTCGGATGAGGAAGACGACTGTGAAGAGAGCGCCATCGTGAATGTTGATGATGTAATTGGAGGCCGGGTTCGGGAGTATGTAGATGATCAGACACCCGACTTCGATCAGTCTGAGGAGGAATATGAAGACGCAGCAGAAACCAGCGACCAAGACACTAAAGCAATTAGAAATTTCCTCAAGGACGGATGTGGCTGCAGGTTGGAATGTAATGCGCCACTAAACCATGCACAACTATTTGATCACATAATGAGTGTGCGTGAAATGACGCGGGAAGAAAGGGAACTATACGTTATGGGAACACTAGACGACTGTGACCCGGAGTCTACCAAGCGTGGTAAAAAGAGACAGCGTGTACGACACGTTTTTCGTTTTAAAGGTCGAGTTGTATGTAAAAGGACTTTTATGCTAGCCTATGACATAGGAAGGGTTGCTCTGGCTAACATCCTTAGGCATATGGCAGACCATGGTATAGTCCCCAGACAGCATGGCAATAAAGGAAAGACCAAGCACAATGCCTTAAAGTTTGAAGACATTCAACGAGTAGTTAAGTATATCACAAACCATGCAGACATTAATGGAATTCCACAGCCAGCAGCACCGCGTGGAAGAGACAATATACCACCAGTATATCTCAGTGCAGACACAACCAAATGTCAGCTCCATTCCGATTATGTTGCCGCCAGTGCCGATAGTGATCCACCAGTAAGGACTGTAAAGCTGAGCTCGTTCAAGACTATATGGCTGACCTGTCTCCGAGGGATGATGTGTGCGCAACGTGCGAAAAACTGAGGAAGAAGTTGACAGACGCGGTGGAAGAAGAAGAAAAACTGGTGGCATCAACAGAGATGAGGGATCATGTACTGAAGGCACAGAAGGTGAGGAATCTTAACATTTCTTTCTTATTTCTTCTTTATACATGTATACTGGAGTGCTACTTAAAAAAATTGAATTATTTTATACATGTATACACTAATCGAGAATTTTTTGAAAGGCATTGTGCAATGTTGTTCAAGTACTCATGACTTCAGACATCTGTTGGCGACGTGACTGCAGTTTTATTGTCTAAAAGACTTATAGGCAAACAAATATAACTAAGAATGATTATTTCATATGTATAGCAATATAAGTATAATTTTGTTTTAGGAAAGAGATATCTACAATGGATGTATACGGAGGAGCATCGAAACGAGAAACCTTCCGGCTGATGAACGTTACACACACTATACGTTTGACTTCAGCCAGTGTGTGAGCCTTCCGCATTTTTCTCGCCAGATGGGTCCATTGTATTTCCTGTCCCTTCGAAAAATACAGATATTCGGCTTCCGTGTTGACGGCGATCCTGTGCAAGAGAACTTTCTCGTTGACGAAGGTGAAACGATGGGTGGAGCTGGCGGAGACACGCACGGCCCAAACTCGGTAATCTCCATGGTAGATTGGGCACTGGAACAAAGGAACCAGGAGGGTTCATCGTTCGCAATACATGCAGACAATTGTCCAGGTTTGGAAACCTCTAATTTCATTTGAATAAGAATAATAAAAACGTTTTTCTTTAATAAAATGCACACATCTTTATCTTAATTATGTGTCATTTTAAATCGATGTTTATATACTTATTAATTCAAAGGAAATAGTTCACTTAGAATTATATGGACACAATTTGATATTTGGTCAAATAATATTTTCTATAATTGCAACGAAAATATATGCAATTGTTTCATACATGTAGCTTTATTCCGACAATTATCTTTCATTTGAACTTTATTTAACGGATTCAGCAATATGAGATGCTATATTTTGTATATGACGAATTGTATATACCATGCTTAATTTGATTATAGGTCAAAACAAGAACAAATATGTGTTGGGATATCTTGCCTGGCGAGTGATGACTGGACAAAATACAAGTCTCGAATACCTTATGCAGATTCCAGGTAATAATCAAGAAGTATAAAGAATCAAGAAAGGAAACTTTTCTGTTTCGTCGTTTCAATGTGTTTGATACACAATTTCTCATACTTGGTAGTTATCTTGTGACATAAACTTTATAAATTACAGTTAAATAAGGTGGAATTTCGTAGTGTATAGTACATCCTTGTTTTTAATTTATGAACTTCTTACATAAACAAATGCAGGAACAGTCAAACTCTATACTCAGATGGGTAAAATAGCTGTCAAACCAACACCATGACGCCGAAAATTGCGATAATACAGTCCGATAAAAGTCCCCTTTCACGTTGTATGGCCTCGTAAAATATGAGGTATAAGACTCTTTTTATACACCCTCACAATCAAAGCGCATTTTTTTTTTCAGGGCATGCACGATGCCTAATAGATGGTGGCTTTGCCCACATAAAGAAACTTTACAGGAGATCCAACTGCGTCACATTGAGTGAGTTAGAGGCTCTGGTAAACCGTTCTTCGAGGACCAACCATGCTGTCAGATACCCACAATGGCAGTGGCGGGACTGGAAGACCTTTCTATCGCAGTATTTCAGATCGCTGAACGGGATTCGGTAATAATCTTTTTTTTTTAATTTACATGTCACTCTATCTAATACCAAACTTTCACACACAATATCAACATGAATTTTTCTGTTTAAATTCGCATACTTATTCAAATACATGACTTCTCAGTAAGAATTTAAAGTAATGTGATTTAGTATATTTATTAATGATATGCTGATTCTTGTTGTTTTGTATTCCAGGAAGTACCAGTATTTCCGATTTTCTGCGGAAGACCCTGGTGTAATTACGGTAAAGGAAAGTGGGGAGGCACCAGAGATAAAAGTTTGCATTTTAAAGGATCCGAGATTCCGGTTCGAGAATGCAACCAGACCTGAGCCTGTGCCCTGTCAGGGTTTGAGTGTTGAAAGACAGAAATACTTATATAAGTCTGTGCGGCCTTACATCCGCCCTACTCTTCAGAACCAATTCTGTATTCGCCCCGAAGAGACCTAATTTGGGTTAATCTTTATTTGTTTGATTGACAACACATGTTTTTTTTTCTATATTTATGTCGTAATTATAACCATGTTCTGCATATTGATTACTTTGTTGATTATGTAATTCCAAACTAAAACACACCATAAATGAAAACTATATGTTTCACTTAATTTGGCACACATACTGTTCTTGCAATATTACTTACATGCTTAGAGTACACACGTGCGTCAAATTAGTGAACGTTGGCACTCAGCTTGACGCGAAGTTTTTTATTCTCTTTTTAACGTTCTGATGTAAAAAGACCAAGCGTCTATAAAACACTATATCTCAAAGACTACATATTTCTTTAAAAAACGGTTTTCAGCGCCGAAATCTACTGTGATTCATCTATTATAGTAAGTGAAAATCTCAAATTCTCAAAAAATGTCATTAAGGCATGTTTTTCCGTGACGCGGCTCATATATTAACCAATTCATTCGGATGGATGAATACTCTACGCATGCCCATTTGTTTAAAACAAATGATAATTTAAAGATGATGGGACAAATAAAGGAAACAAAATATTTGTCATAGATCTTTTCTCTCTAAAAATTCTTTTTATTGTATCTGAAAGCATTTCCTTTATGCTCAAAACATGATGTCCAATAAAATTCGAACGTTGTTTTTACCCTAAGAATGCTGGGTATTTTTTTTAAAAACAGATGTGTGCCTGCACTTCCAAATACTTAATCATCTGCTGAATTTGGACGAGGAAAGATACACGGGGTAGCAAACAGGTTGGATCACATGCTAGCCGCCAATTTACTTGGCGGCTGGCATGTGATCCAACCTGTTTGCATAAGCGTGAAGGTAGTTCCGGCTCTTTAACGGTTTGACTGCTCAACAGCTATACTTTTATATGATACGCACTCACTAATTGTCATTGGAAGCATAGTTAGATCGTTTCAATTCTTTAAAGTTTGTATACAGTGAATAATCATAACTCCTCCTTTGCGTGCAATTATTTGGTTTTGGTCACACTAAGCCACACTGAGTGCAGAAGAATGAAAAAACAGATGTGAAAAAATATAACAGTATTATTTTCCATTATCCCTTATTGACTAATTGTGAGTATCTTGCATTAACTATCTTTTTCCGCACCAAATCCTTTTAGAATTAGACCACTCACACATACAACAAAGAATGAATAAAAAACTTAAAGGTAATGGTAGGGTTTATAGTCTCATATTTATGCTAGGCATATTCAAGCAACTTTACAATTACCTCCCCGATCACTGCAATGCATTACTTTCTAAGTAAATTTCCTATGGTCCGGCCGGGATACGAACCCGGGACCCCCCGATTCCGAAGTCGACGCCCAACCACTGGACCCTACGGTTCCCATGGGCTAATTCATTTCTAACATTTGTCTTTATTTGAAACATGCTTTAACAGATATATCGTTACGAGCAAGTTATTACAAATATCATAAGTATCATAAGATAATCCATTCTGTATGCTAGTAAATCGTTTAAACTATGGTTTGAGACCATTTATACAAACGTATTAAATAAGGGATAGAAAATATAATTGGGCTAAGGGTTAAACTAAATCCACAAGTCATGCAATACTGAGGGAGGGTTCGAACCAAAACGGAAGGGGGCTTTCAACGTATTTCGATAAACAATTGTTTTATTTAACAAAGGCAATTCAATAAGCGCTATACGGGAATATTGAAATCGGAAGTCGCTGTCCATTGTTTCAGGTAGATTCGTTTATTTACACAGACCTCTCTCCTGTACGAATTCGATTTTAATTAAATGGAGTACATAATATACCACCCGGATCACGAAAAAAATGTGTTCGTTGTCTCTGTGTGTCACCCAGTAATGTATGCAACCATACAACCAATAAACAACACGATGGTTGAATTTTCATGCATTGCAATATACCAAGCACTTTGCTGTTTAAAAGGTGCCTCTTTATAGATATGATCAAATGTGAATGCTGAAAATTAATTGCTTTTAACCATTGGAGTGCTGTCTACTTTTCTACATTAAATGTTTGTGCCGTCTACTCTTTGCAAAACCTTATGTCTGCTTAATCATGTTGGGGAAAGATACTCATAGTAGTAAACAGGTAAGATCCCAGGCCAGCCGCCAACTTACTTGGGCAATATTGGCTGCGAAAGAGATATGGTATTTATCAGAAATAGCTTTTAGGCTTAATGAAAGTTTAAACCATTTCGGCAGTATTTCATTCTTTCAATAGGAGTCAGTGCTCTTTACCATGCCTCTGCCATATTCCCACACACGAACTAGTATTTCATGGCATTAACCTCGGTATTTGAGTGATTTCCAAAGTGAGCGCATTTCATTGTTGAAGGGATACAACGCTTTAATGTTGCAATGACATGAGAGAAACCACTGGTCAATTAAATTTTAACTTTTTTATTTTACACGGATTGTGACTGAAGCTTGAAGCGTATCAGATTTATTCTCGATATACTGTTTCCTGGATGCTACACCAGTGCCTGCGCCGATGTGTGGGTTAGTACCGGCAAATCTCACCTCGGCTTACCGGGATACGAACCCGGAACCCTCGATACTAGAGGCTGACGCTTTACCACTGCACCGACACTGGCCAATCAAGGGTTTAGAACCCATGCTGTCGTGCAAACTGTATCAAGACTCTTTACTAATCGAGTTTTTCGCTATTATGCAAAGACAGCTCAATAATGATGATTGAAAGGGACGACATCAAGTTAAGATAAAGAACAAACATTTTGTTTTTACTGCACAGGTACTTTTGAGTTTGGGTTTCGATTCGTTCCTCATATGCGTCAAAAATTCATCCATAAAAAGTTTTACGCTAATCATAATCTAAATTAGTTTTATGTTCTGATGGCAAGTACAGATAAGACTAGTATTAAGACCCTGTCTATGTTCATTTCTACGTAATGCAAAAAACAACATTCGACTTATCTAATGTTACATCGTAAGATGACAACCCTTTTGATATGTACCTTTCATGTAATTGTATTTAATGCGTTTCTGAGGGCCGATTACCTTTGTGTAATAGTAAAAAAAATGCATTTAAATGCCATACCGAGGGTTTGTTGCAATACTAAAGTAAGTCCTGTACGTGTATGAGTGACTTGTTATCGTCTTGCATTGAACCATCATCGGTATGTAATTGGATTCCCCATTCATAAATGCAGTTTGAAATTCCAATGCTACCTTGATTTAATCTATTATATACTTTCCTAGTAAACATAACCCAATCGATTGGTATATAGTTTTGTATACTGTGACAAGTGACCGCAGACGTTTGATCCCGATTCCATTTACCCATTCAGATGTAAATAACTTCATATAAGTCGGCATTTTAAATGGTAGTTTTCATTGCCTAGAACATATTAGAAGCAATTAAACGATCAAATGTTGCTTCCAATTAATGTTCTTCAGTGCATTTTATATAACAGTTCAGTTGTTGTTCAGTTTTACACAAATTAGGTTTTAACCTCCAAATTTCCTCACATCTCGAACAAACACCTTTAAGATAACAACAAATTCCCTGTGAATATTTGTATTGTTCCAACGAGTACCAACGATGAATTCAATAAAGGAAAGTTTTGGAGGTTATTAAGTGGATACTGCTCTTTACGTGTAGTTTTCTATGGCCAAGAGAGCTTTGGGGGTCTTTGTACTTTACTAATAACTTGAATACCTGTGAAGTGATAACCTCGAAAATTAACCCACATTAACAACTGTCAATCTTGATACCGAATTGACAGAGACAAATTGTGGGTATCTACGGTCGAAAGGGCAAAATACACATTGTTTTAGTAAAACGTATTAATATTTAAATCAGCAATATAGATAGCGCCATTAGGGACCCGAAACTAAGGCGCTGTTAAATTTCCCCCGGGTGAGGAACAGAGGAAATATTACCAGTAGCTTATCGACCTGTTTAAAACACAAAGTCCAGGAACGTTTAAACATTCATGACAGGTCGTTAGCTTGTTAATTGATGTTTCAAAAGTGTCCGGACTTCTCTATTACTTATAGACACAAGCCTTGATTAATTGAGATGGATGAATGCATCAGCCTAGGCAGATGTAACAAAAGGAGACTGACATACTTTTAAGAAATCACTTACACCGCTTTACATTATGTTCGACTCTATGTCTATATGCTAAAGCACAAGAAACGCCAAATAACATGGTTTACTGCACAAGGGTAACCCTCAAAGCGGAAATACACATTGAGGGATTGGTTTAGGGTTGAATTTACATATATACAGAACAAACCTTCGGATGATACTAGATGCGGAAATCGGCACCACGACTTCGCAAAAAGGTCACAAGGCACGATACATTCATATATACAATGGAAATCGCTGCATTTTAATTTTTTCCCCAAAACAACATTAATTCTTATCTGTATCCAAATCTATATCCAAATTGGGAAAGACTGTCTTGATGTTTTATTTCTCGTCTGTAAACAAACACCTTAAATGTGTATGGTATATCTCATTCACATACGTCATAATGAAGCATACTTGATCTCGAGCTATATAGAAATAATGCTCCGAAATGTGAACACTCTCGGAAAGTTGCTTTATGTTAAATAAGAATCATTTTTCCTTTGTTCTTTTTTTTTCTTTGCAAACCGATTAGTTCAGGTTCTCATTATAAATGCTACAACCAAATGCTAAAACAACAACAACACCCAACACCCAACGTAATATGTTTGTTAACTTACTCGCATGTCACAAAATGTATGGAACTGAATTTCCATATACTGTTACGATTACGGTTCAGTATAAGACAATATACTTGTTTGTTTATGTTTGGGAAAAAACTTGTCGTATGAACCTTCGCAAAATGTGAGCCAATTTCTAAACATTTCATGCTAAAAAAAGTACAAAACGTTATTATCTCTTATCTAAATATCGGTCTGAGCAATATTGCATCAATGTATCATATAACGCATCATTGGAACCGTCTCTCCAAAACGCATCCAATGACGTGCCCTGTTTATCAGGTTCGCCTTTCTTGAATCATTTAACAAAACGGCAACCGTACTTTAATCACTAGAACTTAAAGCTTTCCCATCACTCAAAGAATGTTTATATTGATAGATTTGGTGGAATAGAATCATTACCTAACAGAATCCAACATTAACCATAATTCCTTATCCCAAAGTGTTTATTAATAGTGTAGCTATAGTTGAAGAGCTACCGTTCATTTGTCACAATACTATCCTCTCAACGATAAATTCGAATGAAATTCAATTGATGTTAAAGTGTCAAGTTTCTACCGGATATAGTAGTTAATTCAGTAACAATGTTTTCTTTTGTTGATTTCTGACCTGTCAAATTGAAAAGCATTTCCTTTTTGTTTCTAAGCAGATGGTCATGTGCCATATGTGGGGGTAGTGATCTATCCATGACGGGAAATCACTGTGAGGAGTAAGGTGTGGCGATAACTACGCTTTGACAGATCGTGACAATGGCATCTGTGACAGGTTCAAATTGAAAAAGTCATCAGATTGCTGTTTTAAAAAAGAATTGGAACAGCAAGTTATTTCTTCTGATGGAATCCAATGTGGAAACCGATGGCATGTTTTTTATGGGTTTTACATCACATCAACATTATTTCAGTTATGTAGTGATGCCCGACTCTTAATGATAGAGGAAGAACCCATACTCAACTGCCCATAAGGGCTGGTCAAGGCAGGTAGAACCATCGGCACACCGTAAGTCAGTCGGGAGACTGCCTCTCATGAAGATCCATATCCCTCTCAGGATTTGAACCCACGCGAAGCTAGTATATTCCATCCGATATCAAGATCTATATGGGCCGCGTCACGCGAAAAGGGGCACTCGGACATAAATAAAAACCGCTGACTCGGCTCTTTCTTAGCGCTATTAGTCCAGCATCTAGTCACGACAGTTATCATTTGTATCTATTTAAAGGTAGAACTTGATGTCATCTAAGATGGCAAACAGTGTAACCCCAGACCAGCCGCCAAGTCAGTGACGTGGCGGCTGGTCTGGGGCTACACTGTTTGCTAGGTCAGAGTGCCCTTTTTCCCGTGACGTGGCCAATATAGTTGCATTTGTGTGTTTCAATAGTATAGGGTGTAGTGGGAGAAAAAAATGCTTAATTAGGAAGAAATCGGATTGTCTAAGATTTCACGCTTTAATACATTTCTAGCTTTCACTACTCGATTGTACTTATGGTTGAGCATCTCCTAACGGTCTAATTCGTCATCATGAAAAAGACACAGTGAACAATTAACACATTGTGATAAATACGGTGATCTATTGAACAGTTGTGTTGGATGCTTTAATATTCACTCTGCGCCCTTTTCTAAAAAGTAGGCCGAACCACATTCGCAAGTTATGCCAAGCTCTTAACAAATGTACAGTGGTATATCATCTGCATTTTGAAAATCATAGACAGACTGAATGTACTCTAGGTACATTTTCGACTGCTTTCGTTAATGTGTGACAAACCATACCGTAGACGCTTTGGCATTTTCAAATAGCGGTATATCACAGTTGGTATTAAAGGGACGGTGTTTAAAACGAATTAATAATCGAGAAAATATCAACAAATAAGATTTTCTTTGGACAATTGATAGAAAAAGGTTTTAACTTAAAAACACAATTGAATGTTAAGACGTAGAAATAAAAGGGTAGCCACTATCACATGACTAGAATCAGTCAATCCCTTGAGATTGCCCCCTACAACTTGTATGCCTGTAAAGTTTGATAAAAATGGTCGCCTATACCCAGTAGCACCGTTTTACCACACAAGTTAAGGAAAATATTTGCCCAAGTCAAAACTGATGACTATGACAAAACATGTATTTTTTTGTATTTACTTGCCAAGTGACGATGGCAAGGTGCGCGAGAAAGAATTTATCCGTTTATTTATAAACCGGCTTTCCCAAATAAGAACAAACAGGTGCGAATGCTCACTTCACATTAATCAACGAAATCGCGGGGTTTTAGCAAATCATTAGTGCAGAAATTGAAAATATTCTCTCCTTTAGTGACAAGGATTGTGAATATCAAATTTTTAACTTTTATCTTTCCGAAAGAACACATCTCTGAGAGAGTCTCTTAAAGGTTCTTGTTCACAGATGTGATTAAATTTGGAAGTAAACGATTTATTTCCTTGACATTGCACACCAGTTCTACTGTAATGTGATAAACATTAATGCATGGTCATTGGAAGCAACATTAATTCGATATTTTCTTTAACGTGTGCATTCAGTAAATTAACATGTATCTTAACCCAAAAGCGTGACATCGCCTTTGAGAGCTATTCCTTATAAACTGCACATATTTGTATAAATTAACACTTCTTGAATTAATTATGCTGTCACCTTTAAACTGTATACCAAAAAAAAATCAGCAACTAATGTATTGTTCAAACATTACTCTAGTTTGACTTTGTAATCTTTAATCTGTGAACAAGCACTATCAAGTAACGCGTTTGGGAAATACATGTCCAAGGGTAATAAAGGTTTCCTTGATAATAAAACTTCTCAAGTAGAGGGCCTTTTCTAAACTTAAAAACCGTTGTGACCAAACAATTATATGCCCATAATGTGTATATTTGTGATTGGTCACGATATTTTGAACTGGGTTTGTGTTAAGCATGTGCCAGACACATAATATTGCACAAAGCTATAAAGAAATATGCATCAGGTTTGCCTCAAAAAGAGCTTATGAAAAAATTATTGTTTGGCAGTCGGTCTTACATTTTGAAACATTTGTTTAGTGATATGTTACAGTGCCTTTAAGTATTTCTAACACCCAAAACGTACCCGTAACACAACTGTGATACACATTCCACGGTCCTGATGATTGTGGCTAACAGCGACAAATCCGACTAGATATGAGTAACAATATTAAGGACAAAATTATAAGTCGCAATTTATAAGTATTACCGACTCTTACATTTATCAATATACGTAGAATGAAAGAAATACAAAACAAGTTTTTTTGGAGCTAAGAAATATATAACTTACCATTAGAACCTGTATGAAGATGAAACTCAAATGGATTGGGATGACTCAATGCTGTCTATCAAAAAGACTACAATTGTCGATGTACACAACGATTGTTGAAAATAACCAAACCAATGACGTCCCTTTAAGGTCCTGTCATTCTTATGTTCTCATGTCAACAAATGATGAAGTTTTGTTAATTAATCATGCAAAATTTATCAAATCAGCACTGGAGGCTTTTCACACATTTTCAAGTATTCTTAATCATACACAACAATATTGATTTTTTTTCTTCGCTCTTTGATATCATTCTTTTTTAAATCTTACATATTTTTAAGATAGCCATGAATGATGTAGATAAGGCAACATTCTGTATGCACAAAGAGTATAAAAGAACATTGATAAATAAAAACACATAGTTTTTTTTATTTGATATCGAATATTGATTCTCGTATTTAGAAAATACCTTAGAAACCATATACTATCATATTTGTTATAACATATGTACACTGCAAATATGTACAATGTGCATGTACTTGTTTGATAAACTATGTTCTGTTCTGTTCTTGACGAGACGGGAAAGGTGAATCGATGTAGGCTCCAGACTTAACCCTTTACCAAACGCCAAATTTTTTACTGTTCCAAATTGAAAGAATTTTCAGACGACATTTCAAAATGAGATGAAATTGAAAGAAAATCTTCTGATAGGCTCAGTAAGAGCAATTTCTCCTTTTCCCACAATGTTTTCAAGAGTCGTCTGCAACAAACTTGTCAAATGGCGCTCTTGTTTGGTAATGGGTTAAACGGGTAGAAGTATCCGTAAAGCGCGGGTAGTGGAACCCGATTTAACAGTGACAAATACTCTGGTCCTTACTATTGGTAGATCCAGTGTATTCTAATCTTCGTGAGGGGTTGTGTTTCCCATAAAAAAAAACAGTGACAAGTTGTGATTTCATGAGAATACATTTACAATTGCTTGCCGTTTTCAAAAGGTATTGAGTAATTATCATTATTATTTATTTGAATACTTAATGGGTGATTGTGAATTATTTTGTTCCAGAAGTTTTAGTGTTAGCTAAATCTAGATTTTGGATATTTACACGAAAATTGCTTATTTATAATTTGATTAGTTAGACCGCCTTTGTTAATGAAAATGAGTTTTAGTCCTTATAAAAACGTTTTATTTCGAGGGTTGTCCTTATTATATATTTTGGATGAATTATTTCATTAAATGGAAAATCGGTTTTGATAATCGAATATCATCAAATTAAAAAAATCAACGTGTTTTGATGGCAGACTGAAATGACTTTTTCTTAGCAAGTGTTATTCGTCATTTTTCATCAATTAGATGAAAAATTTAGTCATATAAATCCAATGTATCATCGTTATTTTTGTATTTGTATTGTTTTATTCATTTAGTGTAATTGTTTATTACTTCATAGATAATATATGTCTGACAAAGTTACTAATAGATACGCTTCCAACACTGGTCAATGCGCATAACTTTTGGTTTTCTTTTAGCCTTCACGACATAAAGGATTATCTTTGCGTAAATAACTGTAGACAGTCATTATTTAAATGCGGTTGTGGAACATTCATTGACTATCTGTTTACAACACTCGAACTGGCAATGTCATTATCTTCGTGAGCTCAAATCCCAATGCCCGCATATTTGAAATTTCCATTAGAGCTTTTTTGCTGGCTGACTTACGGCATGCAAAAGGTTTTGTTCTACAACGCCGCTAATATCAGTTAGGAACAGTGTACAGCGGAACCTCGTTTAACCGGATCCCGTTTATCCGGATGTCTCGCAATGTTGGTAAGGCCATTGAAATGAGAAATTAAACAGCCGATTTTTCTGGTATTTTTCAAGGAATGGCTTTCTTGTATGTTTAATCAAATTCTTATTTCGAATGACTCAAATCAGTTGAAGCATGAGAAAACTAAAACAAACTGTATTTATATAAGCGGTGTATTTTAATATTCGATTCCTTGTTCAACCAGAGATTTTGTTGATTTGCACGGTGCATGGCAATTTAATAATCGAATTAACGATACTGTTTGTTTAAATACTCTTATACCTAATTGTTTTAAACACTTTATTTAGAATACACTCAGGAAAACGTGACCAACATTTATTTTTATGAATTGTGAATTCGATTTAAAAACTTCAAAACCTTTTGGGGGGATTTTCATTTTTCAAGATGGTACCCCAAAAAAGGGACGTGACCTTTCGTGTTGCTATAGTACTGCATTATACTTGGTCGCATACCTTAAAGCTTAGTGGAGGTCAGTGGTGCAGGGTTAGAGTGTTGTCCCCCGGGACACGAGGCTCGCCGGTTCGAATCCCTTGATTGGCGGTAATCGCTAAGCGATCTTTCATTAATCTATATCTGATACAAGTACTGCTTGTGTATCAAGGAATCTTCACCAGTATGGTCGCATAACACATCATTGGAATCGTATCATCGAGACGCTTCCAAGGACATGCCAAATTAGAATATGGGCCGCGTCACGCAGAAAGGGGCACTCGGACATAAATAAAAACCACTGACTAAGCTCTTTGTTAGCGTTATTATTCCAGCATCTAGTCACGCCAGTTATCATTTGTATTTATTCAAAGGTAGAACTTGATGTCCTCTAAGATGGCAAACAGTGTAACCCCAGACCAGCCGCCACGTCAGTGACGTGGCGGCTGGTCTGGGGCTACACTGTTTGCTATGTCCGAGTGCCCCTTTTCCCGTGACGTGGCCCAATTATTGTACTTCCTTGTAACCGTGTCAATTGGTTTTGTTGTCCGGTAAGGCTTGATATGTTTTGTACAGAACAATAGTTTAAATGTGGTATAGTGTCTGTATCTATTTCTCTTATTTCGAAACAAAATGCCTCGATTTGGTGAAGGAGTCTCGTTAGATTTAGACCCCTAATACTGATGACTTCACACGAGTTTTGCCGTATTGCGCAATCGATACAGCGGATGTATGCATAACAGGTACAAATGACAGATTAATTCAAACGAACTCAAAGGCATGTACAAGAACGCAGTTTCCATTAGTAAGTCTTTCATGAAGGCTATATATCTATACTTTCATTTTTTTTCCAATAATGCAAGGACACTTTGACATAAAGAGGTTGTTTCCATATATTTGCAAATCAGCTTTTCTGTTGTATGAGACGTATTGCAGACTAACCTTTGGGAAATAAAAGTTTGTATTTAAGTACATACAACTGATTTTTAGATTTAACCCTTTTTTTTAAAGATTTTTGTTTCGTTTGCCTCCCAAAACCATGAATACCTTCTGAATTTCGTTGAGAAAAGAAACCTAGAGTAGCAAAAAGGTCAGATCCCAGGCCAGCCGCCAACTAAATTGGCGGCTGGCCTGGATCTTACCTGTTTACATAAGCATGAAGTCAGTTCCAGCACTATAAAGGTTAAAACACTTCTTGTTTTTCTCCTCATGTTTCAACAAATAATAGTTTCAACCCTTCAGTCGTTAACACTATATCTGGACCAGCTTATGTGCTTTATATGAGCTAAACCGGGACGCAAAGTCACGAAAAAATCATGATCTCAAGACAAAATAAAATGTCATAAAATCTATTGTTGTTTGGTATATGATAAAAAGTAGCTTTTGAAAGCAGTTTCATTCATTAAGCTGCAATTTACCTATGTACATTTCTATGTTTATATGTGGTAGATCCCAACAGCGGTGTAAAAGAGTGGAGTAGAATACCTGTTTATTTGCTGTTTACGTACTTAAGAGAAAATACGACGGTCTAAATTTGATGGTTAAGACTTTTCTTCAATGCGTGTCATATATCCGTATGGCTGTTGTGCAGCTTTAAAGAAAATACGGATCCAATAGAATAGAACGTAATCAGAGAATATGCCCTTTCTGTGATACAAATGATATTGAAGATGAGTTTCATTTTGTCATCGTTTGTCCACTTTAAAAAAAAATGGAGGGGGGTGGTGGACACATACATGTCCAGCGCTACCATGTACCATCCAATTGGATAAAATAAAAAATGAAATACATTGAACTTCAATTTCATCCCAACTTGTGTAGCCATGTACATAGTCCCTTGTTTTCGTCGTTCAAATATTTGTCGTTTTGCTAATTTATGATAATGCGTCTAAGCCGTGTATTATCTGTCATTTGCTAAGTTCTAATATTTCATTTGAAGCCGTGTATGAGTGAATCTTTTGTTTTCGTTTTGTGGCAAACACCAATCAATTTAAAACAATCAATGATATTACTTACCCATTTTCACCAATATCGTAATCTCATGCGTGGTACGCGATGACGTAAGTAGGAATCTCCCTCATAACTGAACTAAATCAAGAACTTCGCGAATGGTTACTTTCAAAACGTTCTCTATCTTTGGTATCATCTGATTTTGGTTAAAACGAGATCTCTCAACGGAAATGTATTATTTGCAAATCAATCACTATGGACATGTGGGTTTGTTAGTGGCAAAGGCATGCGATTTGCCAAAGTTGTCCATTTTAAAATGAGATAAATGTGATAACATTTTCCCAACCAACGTGACTTGAGAAAAAAGTGTTAAACGTGCATTAATAAACGGGTTCACTCGGTTTGATGTGCATACTAGCCATCTTGATGAAATATATAACACATTCAAAACTCTATACGGCCAAAAGGCTTAAAAATTAACCATTATGCGCCAGTTTGTTGCAAACGACTCTGGAAAACATTGTGGGAAAAGGAGGAATTGCTCGTCAAGAGCAATTTCTCCTTTTCCCACAATGTTTTCTGTCCTGTCAGAAGATTGTTTTTCAATTTCACCACATTTTAAATGTCGTCTGCAAACTCTTTCAATTTTGGATCGTCGAACATTCGGTGTTTGGCAAAGGGTTTAGGCCATACTTTACAATCGTCAATGGGGGGCTGAGCATGTTTCAATACAGGAACGGTAACCCTAACTTCGATATTAACACGTAATTACATGTATGCAATTTCAAGGAGGCTCTCTATATTAATTGCTTAGAAATCATAGCAGTTACATAGTATGGCAGATGATATTGATATGATACCAGTCGGAATTCAAAGAAACATGTACATTGTTATGTCGATATGTATTTATATGATGACGATGGAAACAGTGGCTAAGGTACCAGGTGTAAAAAGAAAACCTACCCACGTTACAAAATCGATTGCTATGGCCATAGCTGCCTTTAAAACTCCACGTTTCGGCTAACATTAAATTGAAAAAGAGGTTTGCCCTTTATCTCCCAAATGTCTTCTGATGCTTTGAATTTGAATGTCTAAAGTTTTTGAAAAAGAAACCACGTAAGATGGTTATGTAATTGTATTTTTTGATGAATTTAGATTGACACGTCTTTCGCACTACGTTTATGCAATTGTATATATCCAGCTTCTTGGTAGGCAAACAGTGCATTGATACATTAATACATGTAAACGGGACCTTTAAGTTGACTGACATATTGTTTAGAAACCTATTCGCAATTAGATAAAACACTTAAAGCGTTACCTCGGTATGAAATAACGATATTACCAAATATTGTACCAAATCTAATCAGTATATTGTTACCTCGGTATGAAAGACCGATGTTACCAAATATTGTACCAAATCTAATTAGTATATTGTTACCTCGGTATGAAAAACGATGTTACCAAATATTGTACCAAATCTAATCAGTATATTGTTACCTCGGTATGAAAGAACGATGTTACCAAATATTGTACCAAATCTAATCAGTATATTGTTACCTCGGTATGAAAAACGATGTTACCAAATATTGTACCAAATCTAATCAGTATATTGTTACCTCGGTATGAAAGAACGATGTTACCAAATATTGTACCAAATCTAATTAGTATATTGTTACCTCGGTATGAAAGAACGATGTTACCAAATATTGTACCAAATCTAATCAGTATATTGTTACCTCGGTATGAAAGAACGATATTACCAAATATTGTACCAAATCTAATCAGTATATTGTTACCTCGGTATGAAAGAACGATGTTACCAAATAGTGTACCAAATCTAATCAGTATATAATCAGTATATTGTTACCTCGGTATGAAAGAACGATGTTACCAAATATTGTACCAAATCTAATTAGTATATTGTTACCTCGGTATGAAAAAGCGATGTTACCAAATATTGTACCAATTCTAATCAGTATATTGTTTCAATACTTTATTCTCCAGTATAAAGTAGCATTAAATTAATCAAATTAATAGTACTTTCGTTAACTATAATTATCAAACCTATGTGAAACGCCTGTGTCTTGGTTATCAAGATCGTTTATTAAGGAAGCATTTGTACGAAGAGCTAGCAGAATGCATAACATTGAGGCCTCAAGAATACCGAGTACTGTATAGCTATATAATGTACAGTGAACCCTCGTTTATCCGGACACGTCCGTTCCCAACAAAATGTCCGGTTTACCGAATAATCCGGACTAATGAAGCAGAGCATGTTCTTATTCACATTAAGACATAAACGGTCTGTATGAGCGGTGTATACTTATAACCCTTTAGCAAACGCCAAATTGTCGACCGTCCCAAATTGAAAGAGTTTGCAGAAGACATCAAAACGTGATGAAATTCAAAGATAATCTTCTGATATGGCAGAAAAGATTGTGGGAAAAGGAGAAATTGCTCGTCACGAGCAATTTCTCCTTTACCCACAATGTTTTCAAAAGTCGTCTGCAATAAACTGGTCCAATAATTCCGTTCCCTTACAATTTTGTTCGGATTGCGAGACATCCGGATAATCGGGGTCCGGATAAACGAGGGTTCACTGTATATCGTTATATGGGACTACTCTTCAAGTAGCTAGTTAAAAAGTAAAATCCAATTGTATAAATTTGTTTTTGATGATTCAAAAGTGAATACGATGTTTCTTTTTCTTTTATTTTACGTAAACTTTACATTATCGATCATGCGTATGTATTTTGTGACAAGAAACTGTAGGATTCACGTCTTGAATTAAATATTGTCATTGTCATTGTTGATATGGACATTTGATCTCACCCAAATATGTGTCATTCCCTTTATCATGGCTGGGTAACTAGACTAGTCCGATAACAGTTCATAAATCACTTTCGACGCGTTATTGTTAATCATGATTTGTAATAAATATCGTTATGTAATCGATCAACAACTCCTGATTTATATCCTTAACGCGTGTGGGAAAATAATCTTTTTGAAGGGAATAGCAAACTGTCCATGGGACAGACGTCTGACGTAGTGTTGGGTTTAATCCGTGCAGTATATGATCTGTCGCTGTCAGAACCAACAACACTTTACCTATTGCATATAGACAGAGAAGATACAGCATTTTGACTTTGATGGTCATAAACCTTATCATGCATTTCCTTTTTATTTCATAGATAGCATGCATTAATTTACAGGTGTTCATTTGTGTTTTGATCTATACAAATAAAGTACTCGCTAAGACGGAATACTTTATTGAACTAAAATAGCACACATTTTAAACAATAAATCTTTAGAAAAAAAATAATTAGATCCAAATTTCAACCTAAGTTAGGTTGCCTCAAATTTCAACACAGAAATATATAATTATATATATTTATGTAAAAAAAAATTTTTACGATTTCGCCGATATAATTTATGAAAACCTTATAATTGCGATGAATTGAAAATTAAATAAATTCGACCATGATGCTGTTTCCTCTGTTTCATAAACCTTTGTTGACCAAATTATAAAACATACAGTGGTATTTTGATTCATCGATGCTTTTCGCTATGCTTCCATTTGTGTTAGTGTTCATCGACTTTTCTCTGTTCATGCATATGTTTGCTTGTTTTCGCGACAAATAACACGAACAGGACTTGCTTTCATGTTTTATCACACCACAAAAACGTATAAGAATGTAATACTTAGTAATCTAACTTGCTTTATCAATTATTTAAGAGTGATGCGATGTTCTAACAAAGTATAGCAGAAAAGAACGGATTAGAACATTTGTTTAATGAAGCAGTACATAGCACAAAACCATGTTTATCATGATTCATTCAAATTATTACACCACATGGTTTCTAAGTACAATAGTAATATATACGAGAACTGAATTAGTGTTTTGTAGATATGATATAAAACAAGTTAGGAAATTAGTCAAATAAGAAAAAAAAAAGGTGATGGTATTTGATTGTGAACAACAAAATGTAGTTTGATAAGCCTTCATTACCGTTTGTACGTTTTTACCAAATCAACTAGTAAAGTTCCAATTTTTGTTGACGAGCAAGTATAACCAATAATCCGCCATTTTGAAACATATTCTTTCATCGGATCACTTCGGTCGTTCTCGGCATACAGCAGTCGCGGCCGGAGCTATTCGGTTTAATACGAATAGTTCCGGCTCCGACCGGTGTATGCCGAGAACGACCATCGTAATCCGGCGATAGAAAATGTTTTGAAATGGCGAATTATCGGTTTTCTACCTTAAAAGCAAAGTAAACTTTAGTACTATTTTGTGATGTTTTTTTTTCTGGTGGTTTAACGATTTTACGAATAGAAATAGATTTGTAAACACCCCCGATGTCACAGGATTTCACGGACATTTCCCTCCAAAGAACTTAAAAACAAATCTTTAGAATTCCCTTCAAATGCTTTTCTAATGAAATAAAAAGTTTTCCCGACCTAATATGTATATTTGTATGTTTTGGAGTTAACACCGCTTCAACAATGTTTTAGCTATATTGGGACATCCGGCTGAACGGTTTGGGGACCATTTCAAGTTCAGTACTCGAACCTCAAGGCAACAGAGTACCCCTTAAACAAGAAGTAGGAGGTTACTGACGACAATAAGAGATTGAAACGAACAGACGTGAATAGTTTTTGTTGAACCACTGACAATATTCAATAGACGTTAGAAAACGAATTAAAACGGTTTGAATATCACTCAGAAAGAAAACATAAGTTAACACCGAAATGTTGGGGAAAAGCTCATATCAGCAATTACGCCAATTTCCAGCGATACTTTCAAATGAAAGACGTAACAGATCCCCCAATAAATACCAAAGTCTACAACACGTATTGTAAACGACACGTTTCAGCAGCTTTGAGCTGTATCAGAAAAAAAGCGCTGTTATTTGAGACTCAGCCACTTGAACATTTTGCGCAGTCATTTTGTAAAGAATGAATGGCGGATCGAAATGACAAACGAGTTATACATGAACTTGCTAAAATATCTACATGAACCCTCTCCGTTATATCCGGACCGTTGGGTTTATTTTCCGAATCGATCCGGATAAGGCCTCTCTTCTTGGTCGCATGTTCCATAAACGTCTTTGAATAGACGGATATATAAATAGAAACTTTGCTGATACATAAGGCCATACGTTAATTAGTACACAAGTTATAAATGTTCAAGAGACAAACCATTATTGTGCTAAGCCTTAATGTGGGGTATGGGCATTCATTATAAATATGAAAATACTGACAGTATTTTTGTGTGTATCACGTGACTTTTCTAACCAGATGACCGCCACTTGTTTTTCAAGGCGATCATCGCTATTTTTTAGACTTAACTCGGATGTAAACAATGAAGTCAAATTGTGTGCTACACAGTTCAGGAAAATGGCACTTTGAAATATTGATAAGTAATACAGGCATTATATTGTCATGATTATGGTTTAACGTGTTGTTTCATGGTGCATACCCCGTTTTACCCAGTTTTGCATTTTTTGTGCTAGTATGTTTTTAAATGTTAGTGTAAGGTGAATACTCCCATTGAACTGTGATATCTGATATCTAGATTAACCAACATAGCAGAAAATAAATGAAATTAAACGAAGTTTAAAAATCATATTCTAAATAAATCAGATTAGTTCACCGATATCGATTTTTATATTTCATGATAATTTTCGTCGACCATTACACACTGGCAGCTTTATTAACATTGGAAGAAAGGTGTGATTTGAGGAAAATAAAGGCCCAATGGCATTGTGGTTTCAGTAATAAGCCTATGAATTCAAGACTGTGTTTATTCAACGTATGTTTAGTTGAACATTAATAAAAGCTAGTTTCCTGACCGAACGGAATTCCAAGTTTCCTTACGTCATACCAGGTTCTTACTTATAGCTGATAACAAAATAGAACAGAATTGTTTTGACCTATACGTACATACATACCTCGTCATGTTATCTCAAACATATTTAACCATTTAATCATTAGAATGCTGGGTAATCTTCTTAAGATAGATACTTGTGTCGTCTGCTTTGCAAAACTTTAATTTCTGTAGCAAAAAAGGTTGGATCACAGGCCAGCCGCCAATTTATTTGGCGGTTAGCCTGAATCCAACATATTTGCACAAGCAGGAAGTCGGTTCCAGCACTACAAGGGTTTACATTAAAATGCATACATATGAACACGTATGCAAGGAACAATGTACATGTTTATCAAAATACAAAATCGTAGATCACCAAAACATCTAAAATTAGAAATATATAACGGCAAAAATTTAAGGTAGACCTCTATGATAGTTAATTCAATTTTATTAACGGTAATGCCATTTATGAAGATAAATAGTTATGATCAATACTAAATGGCCCGTTCAAGTACCAAATAGATATACAAGATAGGAATTTTTGTGTCAATATCAATATCTGCACAATTTTTATCATATTTAGGGGAGTGCAATCGGAACTACTCGGGTATTTTCCTGTGAAATACACCTCGGATATAAGTGTAGGGTTACAATTTTTCGGGTAAATCGGCATCCGCCAATTAACACATTTTCTAAGCGTGCACGTTAAGTAGTTCAAAGTGTATGGAAGTGTTGGACATTCTTTTAAATAATATTTTTATCAGTAACTCATACCAAATGGCAAAATTGTTGTTATGACATGTAAAGTTGTTTCCTCAATCAAATTTAACGACTTTTTAGATTTCACATATAATATCTATTTTTAAAAACGAAAGTGAAGTGACGTCATTCCGCTGGGAACCAATATGGCGTCATCCCTATTATTTCAGAGGTGTTTTCATTTGATAAACCCGATGTGTTCAGATTGAGGGGAGTGCTATAGTAAATGTCAATTTGTTTGTTTATCTAACATTTTGTTATTTAAAATTTCTGTGCGTCATAGGATTATTTTTTTAAACTTTCGAAAATAAAGGAATAAAGATTAAATTAACATTTCAGCAGAGAAACCAATAGCATATAAGATGAATCTTGACATTTTTCATTTTATAAAAATCCGAGGGAAATCCGTCATAATCTAAATATAGCATCAAGCTATGAACAACCGGTCAAGAGACGCTCACGTGATACTAAGGCTACACGCTGAAACAAAAATGGAAGCTGATGCTAGTATCTTCTAAGTTAGGTGTACATCGTCACGTGACAGGCACTTGACAGCCCACGTGACGTAACTAATTACCAAATAGCTGTAGTAACATACAAAAGTCGAGGCCGTGGGGGTTTCCAGTCAATATCTTCATATAAACCGCGATTTCGGCGATTTTTTTTTAATGAAGAGTTGCTAGAAGCATAGCTGAATACCATACGTAAATTCTACTTTTTAACTATATATATATTTAGTGTATGACGTCCAGGATCTTTAAGTATAGGGCCTAACTTCATCTTTAATTATCGGGGAAAATATCGTAAGTGAAAATTTCATGAAGAGAGGGGCAAAGATAGCAGAAAAGCGAAGAAAAACGTAACTGATTATCGTGATTTCATGACAAGCGTTCATAACGTGGTAATTGTATATGTAAAATGATACAGTAAGTGGTAAAAGGGAATGGTATCGTTAATAGTTTCATATCCATTTATATTCAGGCGACGTTTACAATAACCTCCCCGATCATGATAAAGCAGCTGCTTGCATATGGCGCAAGTGCAGCCGCGGCACATTGGTGTATACTCTAAGAGGTACCCATTTACACACCAGTTCAGGAAATCCCGATGATTCGGCCAAGATACGAATCAGGGAACCTCCGATCACGAAGTCGACATCAAAACACTGGACCACGTTTCCCAACTGTATTGTATATCTATTATGAAAACATAATCAAGGTATCATTGTCGTGGTTAGGCATTGTACATTTTCAGCATTTCAGATAATTATTAAAGTGAGATTAGCTCTCATATAAAACAAATCTGTTTAGGTTTTAGAACAACTGCCATTGAACATCAACATTCGTGTTACACCCTTTTTAAGAGTAAGTGGGAAGATATTAAGGTCAAGTTATAGCTCAATTCAAACAGTTTAGCCATTTATTGGGCAACGTTCTGGCTTTAAACTCATTATATCGAACAGTGCACGTCCTAATGCTCCATGAGTACTGAACATTTTTTGTACATCACAGGCTGTTTTTGATATTAGTACATTGAGTATCGGAGGCTACATCTGGTATTCATGGAATTCAAGTTCGAAGTCCGGTGCTCGTAGTTAATGTGGCTACCGTCGAAATGACTGCAAATTGACTTAGAATCAACTTCTCATTGGAACCAAGGTATTGGAATTCACATGCAACCACAAAAAGATCAGAGACTTAGAGAAAAAAAATATCGATTTTTAAACGACCATTCTAAGAAAATGTGAACATGTATTTAGGTTGATTCTTTCTTGAAACAAGACGCAAACCAATAAGACTGTTTCCAACAGACATCATTTATCAAAATGTATCATTTTAGTATCCTGTGTTTGGAGGTTGGAATGGTTGATAGGGGATGGGTGATGGATGTTGGTTTCGCAACGTTTCCGACCGCTGGACTGTCTAGGCAGACCGCCGGAACGTCGTAGGGTTTGCAAATGTGTCCGAATGTTTTCATATCGGCTAAGAATGTTTCTTTGTTCTTTTTACGGGTCGGTGCATGAACATAAATGTATACAGACGTATGCGATATATTGATTTGGCGTAATTGAACTGAAATGGTGACGTGCAATCGAAGGTAGCTATTGTGCAGGTATATATTGATCGAGTACAAAACAATACAGTTGAATTATCAGAACGTTCGCCCCTTTGGAAAATTTGAGACGAACATGTCTGCATGAAAACTTCTCGCTTTAACCGGTAAATGTTTTGGTTTTGAGAATTTTGTAACGGTCGAAATTCAAACCAATAATAGGAATGACAGTCATATCCGAGGGATTGTGCGAAAGAAAACGCACATTTCAATGATATGTACATAAATACTTTTGATTCCCATAGCAAAAGTCATCTCAAATTTTAATTTAAATGACAATACTTTTTTTTCGAATGACGTTCTTTTTTCGTTCTTTTTTTAAAGAGTTAAGTTAATCAAAATAAACTTTATACAAAATATCTTATTAAGATTTACGTCGACGTCTCAATTCAACCATAAGGGGGTTACATTTGCTCCGAGTGCCGTAATATAACCAATCAAAAATAAAGTTTGTTTAGAGTTAGGCGAAATCATCATCAATACATGGCTTACATAAGTTATGGCCGACTCTTGGATGATTTCTTACCAAAAATTGTGCCCATACGTTTCAAGTCTAGTAGAATATTCATATTTAAGTGGGTTTCATAAGTAACGACTCTTAGATTATATCTTGTTATAAACTTTGTTTTACTCTTGTAAAAATAACAGACCATAAATGGTGTTACAAGACACTTTTGCTGCATTAATAACAATCATAATTGGTAACATTAGATTCAAGTTTGACATGGGATTTCCAACAGGCATATAAATGATCCTAAAAAGGTTACTTTTGTAACTCCTTTGATGCGGTGTGTCGAGATGTAAATGCATTAATGGTGTGTACCAAAAGTCGTGAATGAACAAAATGTCTTCCATTATCATTGGACGGCATTTAGATCGATTTGAAGAAGAATTAAAGATCCCTCTTCGAAGTACATGTACTCCATAACCAAGTTTTCAACGTTGAACATAACATTAAAAAGGACATAAACGCATAATGACCTATACAATGATATAAATGTTATCGGTCTGCAAATGGGAAAATAATGGTATCTTGCGCAGAACTTAAAAACCGTTGCAACTTGGACATGTACTTAGGTTCCCCCAAAACATATTCCGCCAATGCAACTGTTGAAATTCTTTGGCAGATGTTGGCTCAATTTCTTCCTGTTTTGTAAATATGTATATATCATCATACCATGCATTTAATCGATTAGTGTTCCTTGTATCTATTGCGCTAAATCAAACGCTCATGCCTTGCGTTTGACATTTCCTTTGTCACATTATTTGATTTGCACGCGCGCCGATTAATGGGACATCTGTCATTAAGAATGGTCTGTGGTTATGGACCCTCCTTAACCATTTACCAAACGCCGAGTATTCGACTGTCCCAAATTGGAAGGGTTTGCAGACGGCGTTTTAAAAATTGATGAAATTTGAATATGATCTTCAGATAGGCTAGAAAACATTGTGGGAAAGGGAGAAATTGCTCGTCACGAGCAATTTCTTCCTTTCCCACAATGTTTTCCAGAGTTTTCTGCAACAAAGTGGTCAAATGCCGTAACTGTTTGGTAATGGGTTAAAGAGGTTTGTTTTGATAAACCTTTCATGACCATGGAAATGGCACCAGAAGTCTTTATAAGAGGTGTTCTTTCCTATCCTCGATAGAGTTATCATAAACATTGGGATTATATAGCAGGCAGACTGTGGTTCAATTTTTGCCTTGTTCTACTCCTGCTATTTGTGTCCATTTTTTCAACGTGAAACAAAATAAAAGTTGGTTATCATCTAGAAACTGTGCTAATGAACAAATGAAGCATTATGTATACATGTTTAACTGAAGGGAACAGATTTTCCCAAATAAATGCATTTTTTGTTGACAAAAATGATTAAGATTGATATCCATTTTCACACGTATCTTAAAAAAGTATGTGAGAAAAACAGGAAATCAAAATGAGACTTGCGTCTGCTATGAGCGATCTGAACACACCGGGATTATTAAATGAAAACGCCTCCGACATGATATGAATACCGCCATTTTGTTTCCCGCAAGCCTGACGTCACTTTACTTTCGTTTTCAAAAATTAATCTTAAATGTGAAATCTTTAAGTGGTTACATTTGATTAAGGACACAACTATATATGTCACAACTTATAATCTCGCCGTTTCGTATGAGTTACCGAAAGAAAAATTATTTAAAAAGACACTTCCATATAAGATAAACTACTTAACGCGGAAATGCGTAATATGCCGGGACGATTTACCCGAAACATTTTAACCGTATCCGAGGAGTATTTCTCATCTCACGGAAATACCCGAGTAGTTCCGATTGTGACATTAGATGTTACGAAATAGGTTATTCTTTGTAGGAAAACTAGAAGCATAGTCCCGACTTGAAGGCAACAGTAGATGATCAGGTCAAACTAGTTTGTTCAGGACGAATAGGTTGTTTTTTCGAGGGGTTTTGATACGGTAGAATGCCTTAAAATGCATTTATATTAGTTCAAACTTATTCATTGTACATCGAGTGTGACAGAAACTTGGAGAATATTGAATTTATTCTCGATGGCTAGCTACAAATTATGCATATATTTGGGAAAATCTGTTCTCTGCTTCTTGGATACTAAACAAGTACTCGTGCCGATTTGGAAATTTCCGGATCAAACCCGGGTTTCTCGGTACAAAAGGCCGACAGTTCATCACTGCACCGTTGTCGCACAATCATTTATATTAGACGACAATACTTGCAGGTGATGTTAAACCTATCAACATTTATTACAGTGACTCCACTGTCTCTCACAGGTTGAGAATCTACTCTTTTTAAAATGAAATGTATTCTATAGATAGCATAACAACACAGACAATAACGTTGCATGCAACTAGACTATTGATACTGTTTTCGTGCCCTTCCATATCCATTGGGTAACTATGAAGTATACTATATTTGCAACTATGATAAACTGCCTACGGTTGAATACCCCTATGTCTCCATTTTGAAATCCAAATTTATGAGTCCTTTAAATCATGTTAGTGATTCAACATTGGTTTCTGATGTATTTTTCTTTATATTCCCATATACATGTGTTTTTTTTCTTACCTGCCTCCGCAGTATAGATATTGATTGACACACGCATGTGTACAATTATTGTTTAATTGTATGTACATATGTTAATAAATGTAATTGTTTGTATATACATTGTAATGGACGATGAGCATTGCCATGCTCAAGTCCAATTTCGAAATAAAATTTATGTTATGTTATGTTATGTTATGTTATGTTATGTTATGTTATGTTATGTTATGTTATGTTATGTTATGTTATGACATGTTATGTAGTGTTATGTATTCTTGCGATAGCTTGTGACCCAACTGCATTTTAAGTTTCTGTTTCTGATGAGGTAGACCGCTGAACATGATGGAATAATCTGACCAAAGAATAAGTTGCAAAATGGCGGAATATTTCTTCTTAAAAATCGAATGCTCAGATCCTTTAGAATGACCAAATTGTTCAATATCCAACCGACAGAACAGAATTCTATTCGACCATAAGATCTGACGATTATGTCTGTTAACCCTTTACCAAACACCAAATGTTCTTCTGTACTCAATTGAAAGAGTTTGCAGACGGAATTTCAAAATGTGATGAAATTGGGAAATAATCTTCTGAAGAGGCAAAAATCATTGTGGGAAAAGGAGAAAATTGCTCGTCACGAGCAATTTCACCTTTTCCCAAATTCTTGGAGCTATTACATATCTTATAAATAATATTAACGTCTAGCTTAAACACGCTTTTACACGGTGTCAAACGGCATAATAGCCTTGGAAAAAATGCATTGCCTTAGGACACACGACGAATTGTTAAATGTTGATATTATAAATGAGGCTGCTTATATCATTTCTTACGAACCGTTCCAAACAAAAAAGAAGTTCATTCAAAGACTCAATTAACCCATTACCAAACAATAACGGCATTTAACCTCTTTGTTGCAGATGACTCTGTAAAACATTTTGCTCTTAACAAGCAATTTCTCCTTTTCCCACATTGTTTTCTGCCATATCAGAAAATTGTTTTTCAATATGTAACACTTTAAAATGTCGTCTGCAAACTCTTTCAATTTGGGACAGTCGAAAATCTAATGTTTCATAAATGGTTAAGGTCGGTATTCCTAGAGGGGTTTGTGGAATGGGTAAATCCTAACCTTTAGATTCTTTATGAATTTCAGCGATTGATTCTCGTGTCGTATGTTTTATTTGATATGAAAGTAGTGAGGGTTGATAATGAAGAGTCGGTGTTTATTCCAAACAAAATAAATACGATCATTTTCGAAAGGGTAAAATACCACAGCGGCGCTTTCAAAACCTAGACCCCGTGCATTTCAAAGTTAGACAATTTATTGCTTTTAATGAAACTGTTTATCAAAATAGAGGAATTAACAATAGGGTAAAAAATGAAAGGACAAACGAATGTGCATAATTTATTCGCTTTAATTGATTGAGTTGTAAATGAAAAGGCAACAAACACTTACACTTGAAATAAAAGGTCCTTCAGTCCGAGTTGAATAGATAGTGCGACTGTTGTGGGAGTGGAAATAAGCTTAATCATACGCTATCGTGATTACCTTTCGTCAAAACTATGTGTCATATGTATATCATATCATCCTCTTCATGGTATACAGTGAAGCCTCGTTTATCCGGACCCCGATTATCCGAATGTCTCGCAATCCGAACGAAATTGTAAGGGAACGGAATTATTTAACCAGTTTGTTGCAGACAACTTTTGAAAACATTGTGGAAAAAGGAGAAATTGCTCGTGACGAGCAATTTCTCCTTTTCCCACAATGTTTTCTGCCATATCAGAAGATTATTTTTGGGACGGTCGACAATTTGGCGTTTGCTAAAGTGTTATAAGTATACACGTGCATACAGACCGTTTATGTCTTAATGTGTATAAGAACATGCGCTACTTCATTAGTCCGGATGAATTGGTAATCCGGACATTTTGTTGGGAACGGACGTGTTCGGAATAACGAGAAATCACTGTACATGTATAACATCTTATCCCATTCTAGCTGGTCTGCAACAACAATTTCAGAAACCGTTAGAGCGGAAGGAGAAATGAGATCGATAATGTGGCACATTTCATTTTTTACAATTAGTTGCTTACACTTTTTTCATATTTTTCCTTCAAACTTGACCTATCTTAAACTAGATTTAAAGACATATGTTAATGCATTATCGTATTAGTTTGACTGTTAACCGAGTGTGTAGGTACAAAAGATGAAATAAGATCGATTTTTCAATGTTTGTTCTTTTTTTTCCTTCTTTTGTATTATTATCGCTTTTGTAATGCTACCTGTTTACATTGCCTTTCTTTTTTGCTATGGTTTTCATTTAAAGTCAAATAATCTTAAACTAGATATCATTGAGACAATTTTTTGTAAGCATTTTATAAAATAGTCTGACAATGGCCAAGGGTGTATGACAAGGGGCTTAAGGATTTGAACGAGGATAATTTAGGTTAGAATACCCTTCAGCAGCCAGTTATTTCACCGTTGAGATGCTTTTTACAAGACAATGTGTTCTAATAATGAACTGAAAACAAAAAGAATGTTATACACTAGTAAAAAATTTACGCTTTAACGAACACCAAAGTTTCGACTGTCCTAAATTGAAAGAGTTTGCAGACGACATATCACAATGTGATGAAATTGTAACATAGTCTTATGATAGGGCAGAAATCATTGTGGGAATAGGAGAATTCTTTTTGTTTCGTGCAATTTCTCCTTTTCCAACAATGTTTTCCAGAGTCGTCTGCAACAAAGTGGTTAAATGTCGTTATTGTTTGGTAATGGGTTAATACGGTCGAGTACATGGAAGATTTCTGTTTAGTATTTATTCTTGACTCCATTGCCTATCAGGCTTGTGTGGGTAAAGACCATGATATTTCTATAATTCATTATTCGGTCGACTCTTTAAATATTCATATTTTGAGATAATCTCTAACGCCAATTTTCAATGAAGCATACTTTCCGATTGTTCCGGTCGAATGATTCTGAACTTTCTAACCCTGTAAATGACATACATATCCATATATTCATATATTCATATATTTTAGCATTCACACAGCAAATAAGTAAAACTCAATGGGACCAAAGTAGCAAAATGCTCGTTATAGAATTTGATATAGCTTTCATAAATGTTTCAGCTACCATAATAGAAATGAAGATCTTTATATTATAAACAATTAATACAGTGATATCTCGTTAATCCGAACACACATGTTCCCAACACCATTTCCGGATTAATGAGTCATCCGGACTAATGAAACAGGGCCTAGTCTTATACACATTAAGACATAAACGGTACACATGCAAGTGTATACTTATAAATCTTTACCAAACGCCAAATGTTTGACCGTCACAAATTGGAAATTTTGCAGACGAGATTTTAAAACGTGATGAAATCCAAAAATGATTTTCTGATATGGCAGACAATATTGTGGGAAAAGGAGAAATTGCTCATCACGAGCAATTTCTCCTTTACCCACAATGTTTTCAAAAGTCGTCTGCAACAAATAATTCCGTTCCCTTACCATTTCGTTCGGATTGCGAGACATCCGGATAATCGGGGGTCCGGATAAACGAGGCTTCACTGTATTGTGATGATGACAATGTTAATGCTGCATATGCTGATGATTTTTGTGAAATTATTGGGGTTTATAATGATATGAAACGAGAAAAGAACTGAAATGTTATTATAATGGTAATAATGATATTGAACATGATGTTGAACATGATAATGTTAAAGATAAATAGAGAATAGATGGTTGGTGTCGTGAATCGGAAATGTTATCGGGCAAGGCGTAGGAATATTATCCGGTGAGCCGAAGGCGAAACGGATAATATTCCGATGCCGAGCCCGATAACTTTTCCCATTCAAAGACACCAACCATCTATTCTATTTATCCTGTTACCTTTATGTATTCTTTCAAACAAATAGTATACAAATAAAACACGAGAAAGAATGAAAAATATGTAGAGAATGATGTAAACATGACGTCATTTCGTTCTTATGACGTCATGATTTGTCGCGTGGATGTATTATATGGTTAGTGCCGGATATCACAAATGTTATACGGCACCTAGTTATACGTCCCAAAATGACACTATTGACAGGATAATGGTGCTTATGCTGAAGATAATGATGATGATAATGATGGTGGAGAAGAAAAGAACTCAACTATAATATTGATGATGCTAAAGATGATGAGCACGATGACCATGATGATGATGTTTAAGATAATGATGTTTGTGCTGTTTATAATGATGATACTATTGATGATGACAAATAGGACATAGGTGACGGAGATGATGATGAACTGAATTTCTCATTATAATCACTTTACCATTGAAGTATCTTTATATGAAACTAGAAAAGCACTGCAGTAATTCAACTAAGCAACGATTTCAATAAACACAACCATCTTTCTTGTAAAGAAATCGCCCTTTAAGCTTTGTTTTCTCTTTTTCATTATATACTTGCATAGATATATCGGGGAAAAAATGAGACAATTCAAGAAATTACTCGTAACCAATGATATATTCATTTTTTTGATTATTTTGTTTACTTCTCCATTAGAGGAAAAAATTCTTGTGCACGTCTATCAAACGATAGAATAACGTCAATACCATCCATTTTAGGATTAACTACTGCCACAAAAGATTAACGCGTAGTCTCAGAAGCAGACACCGATAGCAATGTTTACCCAGTCAATATTATAAACAATAGCAACGTAGAAACGTATACCGCGGGAAAATCGATTCTCTAGACGCAACGAATCATACGGGGAGTTGATCAAGGTAAAATGAACATTCACTCACAGTGAACCTTGCTAAAAGATAAGTGGGCCATGTCGCGGGAAAAGGGGCACTCTGACATTGTAAACAGTGTAGCCCCAGACCAGCCGCCACGTCAGTGACGTGGCGGCTGGTCTGGGGTTACACTATTTGCCATCTTAGAGGACATCAAGTTCTACCTTTGAATAAATACAAATGATAACTGTCGTGACTAGATGCTGGAATAATAGCGCTAAGAAAGAGCTGAGTCAGCGGTTTTTATTTATGTCCGAGTGCCCCTTTTCGCGTGACGCGGCCCAAGTAATAGCCGTACAATCATACTCATCATCACTTAAAGCAGGCGTTCATATCTTTGATAAAATTAGCCTCGCTTTTAATAGTAATAAATATTAGGAGCAGCAACTTAGCAGCCTTCGTCGTGTCACCATCATCATCATTTTCATCATCGCCATCATTACCGTGATGATTTCCGTTAGGATTTTCATCATCGCCATCATTACCGTGATGATTTCCGTTAGGATTTTCATCATCGCCATCATTACCGTGATGATATCCGTTAGGATTTTCATCATTGCCATCATTACCGTAATGATTTCCGTTAGGATTTTCATCATCGCCATCATTACCGTGATGATTTCCGTTAGGATTTTCATCTCTTTTTAAGAAAATCCATATCAAGAGAAAACGAACTTATATTCTCACAACATCATTGGTTTTCACACTATGACCATCGTGTCTATCATCTATTCTCACAACATCATTGGTTTTCACACTATGACCATCGTGTCTATCATCTATTCTCACAACATCATTGGTTTTCACACTATGACCATCGTGTCTATCATCTATTCTCACAACATCATTGGTTTTCACACTACGACCATCGTGTCTATCATCTATTCTCACAACATCATTGGTTTTCACACTATGACCATCGTGTCTATCATCTATTCTCACAACATCATTGGTTTTCACACTATGACCATCGTGTCTATTATCTATTCTCACAACATCATTGGTTTTCACACTATGACCATCGTGTCTATCATCTATTCTCACAACATCATTGGTTTTCACACTATGACCATCGTGTCTATCATCTATTCTCACAACATCATTGGTTTTCACACTATGACCATCGTGTCTATCATCTATTCTCACAACATCATTGGTTTTCACACTATGACCATCGTGTCTATCATCTATTCTCACAACATCATTGGTTTTCACACTATGACCATCGTGTCTATCATCTATTCTCACAACATCATTGGTTTTCACACTATGACCATCGTGTCTATTATCTATTCTCACAACATCATTGGTTTTCACACTATGACCATCGTGTCTATCATCTATTCTCACAACATCATTGGTTTTCACACTATGACCATCGTGTCTATCATCTATTCTCACAACATCATTGGTTTTCACACTATGACCATCGTGTCTATCATCTATTCTCACAACATCATTGGTTTTCACACTATGACCATCGTGTCTATCATCCATGACTTTTATGATGATAATGAAAAGTTAAGATATCTAGATCAGTTTGATTCACAATCTAGTAATTGTAGTAGCATTATATTCTTCGTCCTAATTTGGATGCTTCTTAAAGTTTATACACGTGTCATGCATCCCAATTAGAATGGATGCATTTAAAAAGATTACAACACACTAGATATTATCATTTACGTATGGCATACTTACATCTACATATGGTTCTGAGATGTAGACGGGAGTGGGTAACCGTGTCGTCTAGGAAAGTCTATCCTCTCCTTTCGACATACGTTATTGTAATACTGTATTTTTCTCTATTTACATGTTCAGATAGACATCAATATGCCTTACATATATCAAGGCTTATAACTCCTTATAACAGGCTTTAATACACCTTTAGTATTAACCACACCTCTATATATGTATTAATGATATTTTTATCACAGTGACTTATAGGCCCATCTGGCCGGGTGAAACGAACTGTATAATGATATGCATTTGTCTAAAATGCGTACAAATCAAATGATTTTATTCACATTATATGAGGCCTCCAGCCCATAATACAAACATACTTTTTTACAATATTTCCCTGATATATATATGTTACATGATTATTAAAAAGCATTAACATGCCATTTGGAATTAAGTATTTTCTGTTTCAAGTGGTCTGTAGCAGGCATATCGAACATATGTATACAAATATATAAGATAACTGTGTGAAAATAATGTGAGAAAAGGAGAATTCGCCTACAGCGAGCGAAAACTCCCTTTGTCACAATGCCCTCAATGGTTGATATATTTGTTAAGTCAGCAGCAGACAAATTGAACACATATAGACAAACTGACAGAATACAGAATAAAGCTGTGTTCATGCTTAACCAAAGTTGGAAATATTGTGGAAAAGGAAGGATCCACTCATGGAGAGCGAATTCCCCACTTGCCTCAATTCTCCCAAAGATTGTCTGTCAAAATGTCCGCAGCAGACAACATTGAACACATCTAGGTGAAAGATCAAACTACTGACTGAAACATTGCTTTAACCCTTTTTTTCAATAGAAGTATCTTATCTCGAAATATTCCTGTTGTTGCAATGCTCTCAAAAGTTGTCTGTAGTCAAGGATGCAGCAGGTGTTTCTGAACACAGCTAGGTAGATGGACAATATTCATATAAAGCTGAGTGAATTCTTAATACAAGACAGATACACATGTCACTAAAATAAACGATTTACTTACTTACTAACTTTTTTCTGGACAAAACGATTTTGTTGTTAAGCATTCGACAACAATCAAGTAATTTCAAATCTTCTTTCCGATTTATTTGTGTTAATACCATATGTTTCATTTTTGGATTTCAGACAGAAATAAAAGGTACCATGGTTTAAAGATGAACTAAAAGCGACGAAAGATGAATCTTCGATGTTACATATTTGTGGCAGCCGTATTCGGCTGTTTATGTTCGGTTCAAGGTAAACAAACTCAAATTATTCCCAAGGGTGCCGTTTTACCAAACAACTTAAAGAAAATATTTGCGTAAGTCACAACTGATAAACATGGATAGTATCTTCATAAACATGGATAGTATCTTCAATTAAAGTACAATATTGCAATGTGACACGTCATTGGAAGCGTCTCGGAGAGACGATTCCAATGATGTGTTACTTTGTAACATTGCTTTGGCTAATATTGAAATAAGAGGAATTGTTGTTTAAGTCCTACGCAAATCTTAAACGTAAACTATTTTAGTGAAACGGTACCCAGATCTTTGTAACCGCTATGGGCCCGAGCGCCTTAATTTAAAAAAAAAACTCAACCGGCGTCTGAAATATACTCAGTGTGCTAATAATCCGCCCACAGCTGATCGACAAGCTTATAACATTGTTTTTTTTTTTATATGTATTTGACTTGGTATAAAAGTAGTAATCTTTGTCTTTAAATAACAATGAAATCCTAAAATCTCACCATTTAAGGGCGTATCTGTATTAAGACCAGCGTCTATAACAATCCCTGCGATGCCTAACTCTTGGTCTTAACACACTCCACATACGTAAATGTTTGACTGGTCCAAATTGATTGAAATGTGTGCGCCATGAAGCGTGGGATTAACTTGTAGGCCAACGATCACTTGGTCCATTTTTACGCGGGATAGATTCTCTGAAACTTTTGAAACGGACTCAAACATATTACTCAGTAGATATGTCATATTATTGCAGATTAACCCCAAGATGGTTTCCAGTCTAGGGTACCGTTTTACTTAACATTTTTGTTAACGGGAACATTCCCTCTAATTTCAAGTTTGGGATAAACAATATTGCAAAGTAACATATCATTGGAATCGTCTATCCTAGACGCTTCCAATGACGTGTTGCATGGCAATATGTGTTGTTGTTTTCTTTTAATTTAAGGTATTATCAATGTTTAAGTTATTATCTTACGCAACTATTTTCTCTCAGTAGTTTAAAAAAACGGTAACCTGGGGTCTATAGTTATCAATGGCTCAATACTCTGTAATGTAAGATATCATAATATACAATATTGACCCAGGATGAATATAGAATCCTGGGGTTTACAACATGATCAGGTGTGGTTCTTCACGACTTTGAACAGTCGTCAACTTCACGCCGATTTCCAAGGAACGGCTAAAGGCATATACGCAAGTAGCAACTTAATTAACGCTTAGTGGGTTATAAACGTAGAACGTCGGCCACTTGTACCGCGGGTCCCGTGCTCAAGTGCCTGTTATGCGATGTGGAAGATGCCGGGACTAACCTACAAATCGGTGCGAGTATTGGTTTAGTTTCCAGGAAGCAGTCATCGAGAGTGAATTCAATAAGCTTCAAGCTTCCGTCACAATCGATGTAAAAAAAAGTTAGCTTAAACTTAACAAAACCAATAAGTTTCATTAGCCAAGTTTTTCTGGCCTGGGATATAAACAGTTTCACTTAATATGGCATAAACATGTATCCACTGTGACTGTTAGTTGTGGTAAACATTGAAAAGACATAAAGGTATTCTTGGTCCGTATTGAAATAAAATAAATATTGAACTTTTCACCAATACAAACTTTGATATCTCAACCAATTTGTATTTTTCGGGCTTTCTCTATACCCATTTTGTACTCCACAAATTCACTTGTTACTATTGAGATATTTGTTAATTACCAGCAATGAGGTTAAATTCATAGTGTCCGGTAATTGTGTTTGACAATAGCAATTGATGAGTCAGATTGTCGCCAACTTTCTACAGATATTCATAAAAGCTTAATGGTTAGCAGCAGGCATTTGAGACAAGACAATCTTTATTCGATTACCTATTGCAGCAAATTATTTCTCTATCGTGTGTCTTTGGACGAGACACATTTCCATAGCATACTACAAATATATTAGAAAAGAAATCGTCTATATATATATATAACTGAGAAATAATGTTGTAAACAATCGCCGCTATTGCAAACAATCAATTACAGATTTTGGTTTGTTGCAAATCCGGTCGTTACATGACATTTTACTTCATAAAACAAATACAAAGCATTTTAGATAAGTAGTGTTGTATTTTATTAATTTAGCATGCTCAAAGACTTGAGATATCAAATACTGTTTTCTGTATTCCAGGTGTTAATAAGACCGTGGTGGCACAGCTATATGCTGTACCCGTGTATTCGCCGGGTTATGAGTTTAGCCTGGACTACGCCCCGTGAGTATTGTTAAAAAGCATTTAGCGCTCAGAAAAATCTGCAGAACTGGGTGATAAAAGTTATAGATTATGGTAGAATAATTGGGCCACGTCACGGGAAAAGGGGCACTCGGACATAGCAAACAGTGTAGCCCCAGACCAGCCGCCACGTCTCTGACGTGGCGGCTGGTCTGGGGTTACACTGTTTGCCATCTTAGAGGACATCAAATTCTGCCTTTAAATAAATACAAATGATAACTGTCGTGATTAGATGCTGGAATAATAGCGCTAAGAAAGAGCTGAGTTAGCGGTTTTTATCTATGTCCGAGTGCCCCTTTTCGCGTGACGTGGCCCAATTGTTGACATATGTTGAAACATAGCAAAAAATCGCAGGATCATGACAATATAACGCCTTCACTATTTATAATCTATTTTTCAATGTGCTGTTTCCATAAATGTGGTGCCAACCAATTTAACTTCGAGTAACATCTAAAATAGCAAGGGCAGTTCGGATTAATGAGTGGCTGTCACCTGGTTTGAAAGATCATGTGAATCACATGAAAATACGGTCAGTTATTCAATATTAACAACGTGAACATTAAAAATGGAGAATTCATTGAGGTTTATTGGTGTCCAAAGTTTCTCGGCTGACCATGGTTTATTGCTGGTTGTAAACAAACCTATAGTATTCACTCTTTTAAAAGCATCATGTGAACGTGTTACAGTCTATATTCTTCTGTAAAAAGGAATATAAAGTACTTTTAAGTTAATTTTCAATTACTCTAGAACTTTTATCATTTAAGTGTAAATGAGCGCAAATATGGTTTTAAAAAAATAGTGCTTGTTCATAGATCTTCAGAAATTTGGAAGTAAAGATATGTCTTGACACATGGTTGTGTGCTTTATCGCTTGATTGGTGTTTGCAAGTGAGATAAGCTTTGTCTGGTTTGCATTGACAGCCTTGAAACCAATACATCAAGGTAAAGTGAATGTTGTCGGTGTGTTTCAAATAATGGAAATATAACAGTTATTCAATAACTAGAATGAATTTGAAGCGCCTTCACCTGTATAAATTACTTTGAATTGAGTAAGATCATTTAAAGATCAATAAAATCAATTCTCTGGAAACGCCTAACAATGCGTAAACTTGCCGTCTTCGAAGTAAAAGTAACACAGCCTACTGATCTTGTTTGGGGAATATATATTTTGCTTATTTGTAAAGTAAACACGATCCAGTTTACTTATCGAAACTTTTTGCAGCTTTTATGATCGTCGGAAAACGGGAGAAACTCGCATCCCTGCGACCAAAAGCAGAATAACACCAGAAGACCTGTCAAAATACCATATTCAATATCCAATTTACGTTTCCAAAAACACAATTCAACACTTAAAATGTCTGAAATTTGTGGAAAAACACCGTCGTTACTGAGAACTAGATTCTTCTTACTGATAGTTCATAAAGGTGAATAAAAGTAGTCAAAAACAACCTTTTTCGCTTCTGTATGAGAAAAAAAATCATTACCTCCGTCATAACGAAACCATAACCTAATTCAAAAACCATAATTAAAGAAAATTTTGTTTATCGGGAAATATGACCTTTAATCGAACATCCCTTAACCCTTTACCAACTCCAAGTTTTCGACTGTCCTAAATTTTTGCAGGAGTTTGCAGACGACATTTCAAAATATGATGAAATTGGAAAATAATCTTCTGATAGGACAGAAAACATTGTGGGAAAAGGAAAAATTGCTCGTTACGAGTAATTTCTCCTTTTCCCACAATGTTTTCCAGAGTGATCTGCAAAGAACTGGTTAAATGTCGTTATTGTTTGGTAATGGGTTAAATAATTATATGTGTGCATACAATAGTATAAATTAACATCGATTTCGAAACAAACTTACGCCCTAGATCAATTTTTTGAGAGTATGCCTCAATGATCAATGCCTTGTGCGCAATGTAAAATCATGAAAAATTGCCAAAGGAACCCCGCTTCTTACGAAAAAAACACACCGAACCTCTTGTCCTGTCGACGACTCATTTCCTAAGGCCTATATTAAATGTATTGTAGTCATAAGTTCAATAAATTGTATGGGATTTTTTTGGGGGGACTAATTAGACTTTAAGTAGCGTAGTTTCTATGATTCTCAACAATAATTCTTAAAGCCTTCTACAGTCGATTATTGAAACAATATGGATTGTAATTCTAGTTAAAATACTTCATTGTACCGAACCATCAGCATGATCCATAAGAAGTCGTCCTGGCAAAATGTTAAAATGCCTCTCAATGAACATTTTCCATTCTGTTACAAATGTTTTAACCTAATTAATAGATGAAATGTTTCATTCATAACTTTTACAATCGGACGTTGTGTTAGATTTGGAAAACACACGCGCTCCCTTATAAGAGTAATACAGTTTGTAAAGTAAGGCTTCAACCCTTTATCAAACACCAATTTTTCGACTGTCCCAAATTGAGAGAGTTTGCAGACGACATTTCAAAATATGATGCAATTGGAAAGGAATCTTCTTATAGGGCAGAAAACATTGTGGGAAAAGGAAAAATTGCTCGTGACGAGCGAGTTTTCCTTTTCCCACAATGTTTTCCAGAGTCGTTTGCAACAAAGTGGTCAAATGTCGTTATTGAGTGGTGATGGGTTAAAAAGCGGGTCATTCTGACGGTTTCCAAACTGAAGTAGCTCTATTAATGATAAACATTATGATGAGTAAATAGTTCAGTTTACATTTCCGTCTTTTAATATCTACTACCTGTCAACTGTTAGAATTTATACCCTGTTTTTGTCGGTCATCCCTAGGTCGTCGACATCCTTATGACTGTTACTGGACAAATAAAATCGTCCTTGAATATTCAATCGAGTGCTATTGAAATAAGGTAAACCTATCGATTAATGCAGTTGACCAGATTTGCCGGTGTAAAATAAAGACACACTTAGAAGTATTTGTTTTGCAGCATTTTAGAATTGCTTTCAGGGGTTTCACATCGTTTCAACATACGGATATAAATAGGAGCTAGCCGAAATAGTGTAACCTTACACGTATACGAGTATACATGACGTGTATTTCTCAGCTCACGAAAAAAGCCGAGGAGTTCCGATTGCATCTTCAGCTGAGAACAATTAATCGATGAATGAATAGAAACAACCACAATAAATTAAACAGCCAGCAATAACGGCTTGGTTAAAAGTAACAGCTCAGAGCAAAACCCTTTCAAAGAAACAGATACTCTGTCGTTTGCGAATAAAAACATTGATTTGACAATAAATACCATTTTGTTTTGTTAGATGACTTATTCTATCTTGTTGTTATTTCCAGGAACACGACCTATGACTATTATATTTCGACAAGTTACCCAAACCACACCATTTCGTTAAGTGTGGCTGGATGCGAGATGGAGTACGACAAAAACTTACACTGTCTTTACGATGGATTAAAGATATACGACGGTAAGAAATTACCTCTGTATCTAAATGCATTTATCATCCATTTTCTCAAACATAATCAATTCATCGTGCCTCAGAAAAAGCATTCACAGGCGAAACAGTTATTTTGTGACAACCCTAATCAAATTAATAATAATTCATTTAAAGGTATATTACAGGTCACTTTGATTAGTTGGGTTTATAAGTAAAAGAGTGGCAGAGAGACTGTGATTTATGGGATTTATGAAGAAATGAAATATAAATGGAAGCAACAGTAAGGTAAATGAAAACAAATGAAACAACGTCCGTAAGCTCATGGAACTTCAACAAACGCCTTACAACGGTTACTTCCCCTACATTGCGATGAAATAGTTAAACGTGCGACTGGCAATGTAGGAGGAGTTACATGCCACTGGCAAATTGGGAGGAGTTTAGGAGCTTATATGCTATAATTATGTGTAGGAAATTTCCTCTCACATGTACCTTTTCTCGAGAAATCAAGTTATGAAACTAAGAAATTAGCCAATTGAAAACGCCTCCAATACTCGTATGTACATTTGCAAACTATATTGAGTTTAAAAAGATACTATGTAATCGGTCAGTGAAAAACGCCTCTTAACTTGACCTAGGATTATAATCGGAGTTCGGAAGCCGGTCTCACAAAGATTCGGATGAAAGATTTGTCCGTAAACGTGAGTATAAAAACAAAAGGAATACCTCTGAAAGGCGTAAACATATATGTGCACGGACCACGAGTCCTACATATGAAATATTTACCGTACTTTAAAATGCGTGTTTGTTTTCCATTTACAAAAACAAATTAATCTTTGAGATTCAAAGGGTTTCAACAGCTTTTCTGTTTACGTAGATCTAGCCGGGGTATCGTTTTAATTTACAGCTGAGGGAAAATATTTTGAGAAATCTAAACTGATATACATTGATATTATTTTAGATAAAAACAAACAATATATTACAATATATTACAATGTGAAAAGTTATTGGAAGCGTCATGGAGAGACGAGTCTAATGATGTGTTAATTTGCAACATTTTCTTTAATCTCAATATTAATTATAACAATAAAAGGGAACTTTGTTTAGATCTTATTAAATTTGTTAGTATAAGATGTATAGTAAAACGCTACATTTTAACCGTCGTAGTGCTGGAACCGGCTTCATGGTATGCAAACAGGTTAGATCTAGGCCAGCCGCCAAGCAAATTGACGCTGGCCTGTGATCTAACCTGTTTGCTACCCTGAGACTATTTCCTTATCAAAATTAAGCAGGTGTTTAAGGTTTTGAAAAACAGTCGACACAAAATCCATTTCTAGAAAATTACCAAGCATTGTAAGGGGCGATCTTTGTGAGGCATACCCCACAAGTGAATTCATAAAAAATATTCTCCCACAGGAAACAACAGCTCAGCGTCGTTGCTGGTCGAGTTTTGCTGTGCCTCGACCCCGTACCGAAGTTTGATCAGCACCACTAACGAGCTCTTAGTGATCTTAACAGTTTTAGTTAACGTACACCTATCATTGGTATCTTTTTATTAAAACCACTTAGGGAACACATTTGCAAAAGCCAAAACTGATAAACATTGATACTATCTTAGTTAAGCAAAATACTACATTGCAATGTGATAATCATTGGGGGCCATTCGGAAAAACGATTACAATGATGTGTTAATTTGCAATATTTTTTTAAATCTCAAGATCAATATTAAAATGAATGGAAAGTTTATTTGAACTTACCCAATGCTTAAGCATAAACCGTTTAGTCAAACGCTACACTTAACTATTTGTGTGGCATGCCCCTAAACTGAATACAAAAAATATTCTCCCATAGGAAACAACAGCTCAGCGTCGTTGCTGGCCGAGTTCTGCTGCGCCTCGACCCCGTACCCAAGTTGGATCAGCACCACTAACGAGCTCTACATGATCTTTACGTCGGACGGCAGCAACGAGTTCCTGGGCTTCAATATCACGTGTTCATCGTACGGACCCACAACGTCAACCAGCACGACGTCAACAACGTCAACAACGTCTACCACGACGCCGACGACCACCACTTCGACATCGACGACGTCCACAACAACTACACCCACTACAACGACCGTCGTCACTACTACTGCCGGTATGTGATTTATATAGAGTTACATTGACAGTTTGTTTGGTTTATGGGAAATAAACCCCGTGAGTGAAACATTCCTTGTGCATAACAAACAGGTGCGTTATATGCATTCGGGAAATATTTTCAATAAAAGAAAGCAAAATTATGATTTGATCATATTTTACATTTACTATGAAAATATCAGAATATACCATTAAAATGTGTGTAAATGATCCATCCAAAGTCAACCACAATACATCGACAAATTTCCTCATGCAGCACGCATTTGAAAACAAGCTGGACGCATTATTGTTTTATTAGATAGGGAATTGCAAACCTTCGGATCAGAAATAGTTCTAATATGCGAACCATTCGCACTGACCATGGTCCGTACTATTACTTTTGAGGCAAAACAGGGGAACCAGACAATTTTGTAATTCCCGCTGCGTTATTTTCAGTGAGAATGAATTCTGAAATCGAACACCACATATCCTGACAATTGACAGAAGGGAAATAACTCACAATCATTCGTATATCTAAGGGAAGTAACTGAAGAAAGCATAGAGAGGAAATATGTACAAACTTGCCTCAACGCAAAAACTAATTTGCCTTACGAGAGATAAGTTTATGAGGTTTGGGGGAAAGTTATTCACATAATATAAGTCAGAAAATATCTGGCTGTAGCATGGCTTGTTAATTGGTTTCTAACATCGCGTCAAATTTTTTCTAGTAGTTTGACACTACCCCGTCCATCCGGCATATAACCAACGAAGGAAAACTTCTAACATTTCTGCCAAATAAAGATCGATTGTGTTAGAACCAACTGTATTTAAATATATCTGCCTCAAAGACTTTCTCTCGTTAAAATCTTCTAGATTGCCAGCCTGTGCTTGAGGCTTGCCATTTTGTCACGGAAAAATAGTTAACTCAAATAGGCAATGACTTTCCAAAAGAACTATTCCGCTTTAATCAATATGAATTTAAATGAATTAGTGTTACATGACTATTTGATTATTCATAGTCCTTTTTAAGAATTCAAAGTGTGATGTCGATAAGTAATGACATGTTAAAGCCCGCACTAAATATAAAATGTATTTTACAATATGTGCATATGGGCATTATATCCTACACCAATTATTTCCTTTTCCCAGCGTCGACGACGGCTAACCCTAACAGCGCCGGGAGTAGCGAGGGAGGTGGCGAGGGCGGCAACAACAACCTCTACATCATTATCGGCTGTGTGGTGGGGGGTCTACTGCTGATTGTTCTCGTCATACTGGCAATCTGGTACTTCTTCAAGAAATCCTCCAAGCGGGGGGATACGCCTCCCGGGGAACACAAACGGATCTTGTGGAGCCGACAGACGACCTCCGTGAAACCGTTTGAGAGCACTCCCGAGCCGCCTGGGACAGTTTCGCAGACGAACATCTTCGACATGACGCTTCCGGATGGACGCGCCAATCTCCTACCGCCGCTCAGTTCGCAGATGACGGGCGCTTCGCCGATTGTGGTGATCGAACCCGGTGAACAGAAGGTGAAGGTGTAGATCGTTTTGTTGTTGTTTTTTTGTTTGTTTTTTTTTTGTTTTTTTGACAGATTGCCGTCGAAGAGAGAAGAGCTTCTCTTTGTTAAACAGTGCTTATGTTTTGAGTATGTTTGATAGTTATGAGAATATGTATCAATAAAACAAATTAAACAAGAATTATAATTTAACATGAACACTTTTCTAATGAATCTAAAACAAATAAAGAGATATTGTCATTGTGTTGGTGAATGATAGTAAAATAGAATTATTTTAAGATGTTTTTATCAAACTTTGAATTAAGATATTTTCAGATGTAGGTTAATCAATTTTGATTTGTATACGTATAGGATACTAGCACTGAGCAAAAATGATTACAATAAAAACCAACTGTGAACTAAGAAAGGAAGGTTGCTTTAGATAGTTTTCTTTTATACAAAACTCTATTTGCAAGCCCACCTTATATAAGAAACGTGTTTGTATATATCTTGTTTAACTTATGTAAATATGTTCTATTATTGTGTGTAAATCATTGTTCGGTAGCCGTTTTTACCGATGTTTGACGTGCTATAAGTGTTATTGTTAGTTATAATGTATCCATCACGTCCGTCCTTCATCTATTATCGACTTCGACTACCAGAGACAAAGATAGATAGTTACACTTGTCTCTGTGACTACTTAGCTGAACCTCTCTCTAACGTTGTGATATTTTTAATTAAACTCGATGTATTTATATCATTAATTACTGATTTGTGCGTGCCCAATTGATTACCCATCTGAAAACGTTATGGTCCATTAAGAAAAGGATATGGGATGAAATCGCAGTATTTCGGACTACATGTGTTTACGACTTTGCTTGATTATCCGAATGATAGTGGACGAGGATATGTCCGAAATGTTGCGCATACATGTCATACACCTTCCTGTCATCATCATCTATAGTTTGTCTTTCTGGTTATTTCTAAGCACTTTTTATCTGTTATACACAAGTTCAGTCCTTGAAACAGGTGCTTATGTTCAAGGTAATAAGCTGAATAGAGGGTAAAACCTAACCAAATATTGATAGCTCTAATCTGTGATATTGTTATACTTTTGTTAATTGCATTCATATGCATAATATCGTTGACAATTATTTTTGTTTACTTTTGAAATACAGTCTCAATTTCGAAACACAAACGTACAAAAACACACGCATGGTCATAATTGTGTTTACAACATCATTACGAGTTTCCCTCTATGTATTTTAGCTTGTTACTGGTGCGATTTTAAAGCCCCAAGTAGGTATTAATTAATTAAGCATGACATCTCGAATGTTTATATGGAAGACGACATTGTGGCAAAATCATTGTGCATTAGAAAAAGCTGTTTCTTTTGACATAAAGGTTTATGGTAGATTCCCATTAATACGCCTCATCAAAACTCTTTCTATCGCCGGACTACGCCGGTGGATATCGGTATATAGAGAAAAGATGGTTGGTGTCGTGAATCGGAAATGTTATAGAGCAAGGCTTAGGAATATTATCCGGTGAGCCGAAGGCGAAACGGATAATAATCCGAAGCCGAGCCCGATAACTTTTCCCATTCAAAGACACCAACTATCTATTCTATTTATCCTTTTACCTTTATGTATACTTTCAAACAAACAAGATGTAAACAAAACACGAGAAAAAGGAAATAAAAAGTAGAGAATGATGTAAACATGACGTCATGGCGTTATTATGACGTCACGATTCGTCACGTGCATGTGTTATATGGTTAGTGACGGATATCACAAATGTTATACGGCACCTAGTTATCGGTCCCAAAATGACACTAGTGATAGGATAAATAACAGTCTTGGCTGGAACTTTTCGCTTAAAATCGAAAAGTTCCGGCCCCGACCGATATGTATACCGAAAATGTCCGAAGAATACAATGTAGCAGTCATCGACAGTTGATTCAATAAGCATCAACCTTCCGTTAAAATCGATTTAAAATCAATAAATTAAATCCTTTCAGTGCTGGAACCGACTTCATGCTTATGCAAACGGGTTAGATCCAGGCCAGCCGCCAAGTGAATTGGCGACTGGTCTTTGATACAACCTGTTTGATTCTCTGAGTATATTTCCTCAATAGAGTTCAGCATATATAAGATTTGGAAATCAGACGACGCAAAATTATATTTCTAGAAAATCACGCAGCATTGTTAGGACCAAACTAGACATAAAGTATTGATTGTGATTGTTGAATTTTATCATATGCTGTTTCTTTCAAATTTTTCCTATGGAAATGTCCGTCATGCCTTTTTCTAACATACATATACAAACTTTGTACATTATAACACTTTATTAAGATATATATGTTTAGATTATTCATATTGTTTGTTGACACGAGTTTCTTTTATTAAAAACATATTATTTCTATGAAGTATCTGTTCTATCTTCAACCATAAATCAGTTTGTTTGATGTTTCATAATTGTGGAATACATTTCATCATCCTTTTATCCATGAAGTTGGTGTAATATTATACAATAACTCCATCATCAAAGAAAATATGAAAGACAGATCATACTTTCTTCTATGAATCGTCAAAGTTCATGTCTCAGTCAGACGACATCATTCGTAGAGAAATATGTATTGAACAACATAAGTACCTCTTGTCTAAGAGGTTAAAATAATTAATTTAAAAACATGTAGCCAGCCCTTCTCTGTGATGGTTCAAATCACATTAACCTGTATCGTGCTAAAACCGACTGCATGCTTATGCAAACAGGTTAGATCCAGGTGAACCGCCAAGCAAATTGGCGGATGGCCTGTCATCTAACTTGGTTGCTATTCTGAGTATATTTCTTCAACAAAATTGAGCGGATAATTCAGGTTTGGGAGAGCAGACATCACAAAACTCTGATTTTAGAAATTTTGCCAGTATTTTAATGGTTAAACCTGACTTGGTCTTTCACGAGATGTAGATCCCATTCTGACATACCAATTGCCGATGGTTCAACCAAGTTTGACCATTAATTATTGACATTTTGAGACAGATATTGCGATTGCCTCCATCGTTCATGACCCAAGCATTACAATGTACACAGTAACAATAAAACTGTTGACGCGATGTAAAACCAAAACAAACAAAAACGAACAAACAAACAAACATCACAGTTTATATCCCCGAAGCGACATCTTATCGGGGTCTTCGTTGTTCCCCCTGTATATCACCGACATCGCAGTTTTAAGTCGTGGGTTATCTATAGCAAATGTATCATCACTGATGTCTCTGTTGTCTGCCCTTGGCATGGTCGGACGTTTTCATCGAACTGATAAAATTGCCGATTTCATCAAGTTCTCAAAGGTTTTTTCAATGCGAAAGTATGACTGTTGAATTGATCGAGAATGCAGCTTTATGGATATGCCTAGAATGACATTATCACTTTGAACTTTTGTGAGAATTTGATGACTGCAAATTTGTGACCTGTCGCTGTGTATTGACCTTGGGTGGGGTATTTGTTTACATATATAAAGACTGCCCAAAGGTCATGATTAAAATATCGTCACGCACGAGTGGTCATCAGTGGACAGAGTGACCGTTAGTTACTCACCATGGATAGTATGCAGAAAAAGGGAGATAACCAACCCTGTTTTTCGAAAACAAACGCGACACAGGAAAACGGTCTTCTTTCAAATAGTGAATCAATACAGAGTTCACAGTATCCTTCTCAAGATGCAATACCAAATGCCCAAAGCGAAAACGACGATTATGCGTTAGTATCTAAGCTGACAGAGTTATCATGTAGTATGACCAAGGATTTATTCATAAATCAAGTATTAACTGACTATACAGAAATAGAAGACATTAGATTAAGACTTTTTGAAGTAGTTAAATCATCCGAAGGCTATCCCTATGATCATAATGTAGAAATGAAAAGGCGGAAGAATACCTATGGTGGAGATAGCAAACTGCAAAAATTAGCGAAAGATGTCTACACTTTGGTCCAGATCCTTGAAGGAGCCGAATTTCACGAACTACGCGAAATATTGAGCACCCCTCATAAGAGTACAAACTTGGATAGTAGCATTTTGAATAGTGGAATCACCAATAATGCAGAGATAGAGTTGTTGAAAGCGCAAATGAACTCAATGAAAACGGATATTCTTACACTCAAAGAGCAATATAGAGATATTAAATCTAATGTAGTTGAAGAAGTTAAAGGTATGAAAGAAACAATTAAAGCGATTAAGTCGGAATTACACATTGACATGTCTGATATAAGAATGGAAGTAAGTACAAATGCGCAGTCCATAGAGAGAATTGTGGATGAAAAATCAAATGGAAATGCCTCCCTAAAGAGTGATATTAGGCTGATAAGAAGTGAAATTAAAGACATCCAAGATACATTATCAAATAAAGCAGATTCTAGAAGAATATCTACGGTAAATGAAAAGCATGCACTTCTAACAAAAAGAGTAGGTAAACTTGAGAAGAGAGCCCAAGAAATGCATATGAGCTATACAAATAAAGAGTGTGTACAAGGTGACATTGGTTCTCTAGAAGATCAAGATATTGGAAACCCAAACACGACAACTGTTAGTGTCAGTATCGACCAAGACAACCATGCGAATAACACGGTTGGTGATGTAAATAATGATAATGCATACGTTCAAGGTGAAATTAGTGAAAGTAACAATAGTGTTGCAGTGGATAAGCATATATCAGAATACCAGACACCAGGGGACACCTCTTGTAAAACAAACCCTCCTCGACAAAACACGGTCAATACTGATAGATGTGGCGTTCAAAATCAATGCCAAAATGTCAGTAGATATGCAGATATTTTGCAATTTGAAAACGCGTATAATCAAAGTTCAATTGAATCAGACAAGTATAGAGATACACGTGAATCTGATTTTACAAACAAAATAGATCGTTTTACGACATCAAGCCAACCAGTGAAACAGCGGAACGTCCAAACACGTGCCAGAACGCCTGGTGATCACCATGATAATGACATAAACGCCAATGTTCATATTCCTACATATCCAGATTCACGAGACACACTCTCTCATAGGGAACAGCATCGAACCAGAGGAGATCGAGATCTTCGTAAAGTTATTCGTGGAAGAGGAACTACTCAACCCAAAGATCTTGGGAATAGTAACGGCGTTAGTCTCGGTGACATGGATGATGAAACAGAATTTCACAAATATGTGAAACGTAGAGTGAAACGGTTCTATGTTGGAGGTTTTAACACTTCTATCACCACTGATAAACTCACTGACTATGTCCAACGTAGAGGTGTCACGGTTACATGGGTGACAATATTTCCAATAAAACGAAGCAACAGAGTGTTGATAAGATTGAATGTCGAAGACAACGACAACAGTGATTTCGTTTTAGATGACAAGTTTTGGCCCAGGTATATTGTCTGCAAGTTATGGATGAGTAGAAACTACAGAGAACGTCAGAGGAACACCGACACGCACCCTAGTAATTCGTATGATAATGAGAACACTTCTGATAAGGGTTATCATCATGACATTTATTATGACAATAATTACGATAAACATCGTGATCATGTACGCAATGATAGATACGAACATTTTTACTAGTACCAGAACAATTATATTTCAAAACAAAGCGTCTTTTCTTACATTGATGTCGTGCCTTAGTCTTTTAACGTGGAATGCAACCGGTCTCATGTCAAGTAGTCTCTATATGAGTAAAATTTTAAAAGATAACGATATCGATGTCTGTGGTATTTCTGAAACATGGCTCTATCCTTGGGATGGTCATTTCATCAATAGCATAGACAACACTTATATAGGTATTAGTACCTCTGCAATAGACATGCAATCCCAGAACTTACATAGCAGAAACGTTAGAAAAGGAGGTGTCGCATTATTGTGGAAAAAGTCGTTGCAAACTTCTATTCAAGTGTTAGATATTGATGACGATCGCATTATTGGAATATGTTTACAACATGAAAATAACACAAATCTTTACATTTTTCAAGTATATCTTCCAAGTAGAAATCACGGTTTTGAAAAGTTTTCTTATTACATGGAAAAAATGCATGATCTTGTTAATAAATATTCTAATGAATGCACCGTGTTTATAATGGGCGACTTTAATGCGCATTTAAATGTTGCAAATTTTTCTAAAACGCTTGATAGGCGTAGTAATTGTTTACAAGAACTAATTAATACACATTGTTTATGTTCAATTGGAACTCTTCCAGTATGTACGGGTGCCTCCTCAACATACGTGTCCTACGATGGGCAAGCAGAGTCCCATATAGATCATATACTTATTCCAATTGAAAGTATAAACACCATAATTTTTTGCTCTATATTTGATGATGATAGTCTTAATGTATCTAATCACAGACCTGTCATGCTTAAAATTAATATGCCGAGCCAAGTTGCAAAACATATTGAGAATGTTGGATTGCGCATAAAATGGGCTAACACGACTGAAAATCAATTAAGGGAGTATGAAAGTGCGTTGACTGTCCAATTAAATGATCCGTCAACGCACATTCATTCACCAAGTACAGCTGATGAATATAAAACACTAATTGATAACATGTATGACACTGTATGTAAATTGATATATGACACATCGGAAACTATTTTTAAACGATCAAAATATAGAAAGTATCTGAAACCTTTCTGGAACAGGGAATCAAAAATATTACATTATCATATGCATGACAAAAGGCGAGAATGGTTAAAGCTCGGCCGACCTAGAGACAATCAGCATCCATATTATATAGCATACAAAGAAGCTAAGAGACTTTTCAGGCAAAAACATCGATTTTATTCTGAAAAGTATCTTAGTTCTCTCAATGAAAGCATTGACAAAGCTGCAGAATTAGACCCTGGATCATTTTGGCGTTTATATAGTAAACGAAAAACAAATGGTTCAATTCAACAATATCAAGGAGTTTTAAAGTTTAATGGCGATGCTTATCGTTGCCCAAAAGATATAGCACAACAATGGGGTCATTATTTTAATGAAATATACACTTGTTCTTCTGAAAGTGCAGACGATTTAACCTTTGTAAATCGTATCAATGATACTGTTGAGCGTGTAAAACAAACGGATTGTAATTCCTCTACTGATCGATTTGATATTAATGATATAACGTCTGCAGTCTCAAAACTTAATAGAAACAAAGCTTGCTCGCATGATTGTATTTATAATGAACATATCATATATGGTGGCATCTTTCTTCATAAGTTTTTATTGGAGTTATATAACAATATGTTTAAATTTTCATATGTCCCAAAAATCCTTAAATATGGTATTATTGTCACACTCTTTAAGGGTGGTAATAAACGAAAGGACGACCCGAATAATTATCGGGCAATTACCCTGTCGTCAGCCATTCTGAAACTATATAAATCGTTATTACTAAAAAGTGTTAAACCAGAATTAAACATAATATTGAATCCCTTACAGTTTGGTTTTCAAAAGGGGGTAAGCTGCACAATGACTTCGTTTTTATTGAAAGAATGTATCTTTTATGCGAAGGAATCAAACAGCAAATTGTTCACCTGTTTTGTGGATATCAAAAAGGCCTTTGATAAAGTGTGGCACAATGGACTTTTTTATAAACTGTTAAAAATGGGGTTAAGTGTACATTCTCTCAAAGCCGTAATGAGTATCTATGCCGATTCTAAATGTAGTGTTTTGTTTAGAGGATATCAATCAGAGTCATTTTCTGTCACAGTTGGAACTAGACAAGGAGGACTGAGCTCAGCTTTTTTCTATTTATGTTTTATTAATGGATTGCTCTGTGAACTTGAAAATAGTAGTTATGGTCTTCGTTTAGGTGATATCCGTTTACCATGTATTACATCTGCTGACGACATGGTGCTCCTTAGTCTGTCTAAGAGAGGCCTTGACCGCCTTATAGATATTTGCCATTCATATTCAAAGAAATGGTTATTCGAGTATAATGCTTTAAAATGTGCTGTAATTGTTTTCAACGAAACTAAGTTTGATTACACCAGAACAAATAGAACATGGTCAATAGGCTTAAATACTATACAGGAACAAGAGAGTTATACACATCTGGGTATTATCTGTGATAAATACTTATCACTTAGTGAAAGTATTAAACAGAGTTCTTTAAAACTTAGGGGTTGCTATATGAGTTTATGTGATACCGGTATGAACGGGTTATGTTTTCATCCGTTTACAAATAGAAAATTATACAATTCTGTCGTGATACCAAAGGGCCTATTTGGTTGTGAAATGTTTTACTCGCTGTCTCAAAAAGACCGACTTCAATTAGAAAGGTCTCATCGATTCTGTCTCAAACGCATGCAAGGCATTAATAAACTTACCAGAACAGATATTGTACTTGGAATGTTAAGAATGCTGGGCATAGAATGTATTATTGACAAACGAAAGCTTAATCTATTAGGACAACTTTGTCAACTTGATACAGATAGTAAGATAAAACAAGTTTTTTTTGTACCGTTTCTGTAGTTATTTTATGAATGGAAGTAGTTAGCTTGGATACTTTCCTGATATATGTACTATTCTGGCCAGCTATGAGTTAGAAGAACACTTAAAATCTTATTATAGTAGTGGTACTTTTTTACAATACAGATGCTGGAAGAATACTACAAAGCATCGTGTAGATTTGGTATTTAACCAGTCTTGGTCGGATCAAATTCGAATGAATAACGACCTAGAGATGCAAATATTTGCTTTAATTCATCCAGCCTTTTGTGAAAGCATATTTTGGTATATTAGCAAAAGCAATTACAAATACACAAATGTATGTAGAAATATAGTTAAGATGATATCTACTTTAGGAAGATCTTATGAAGATGTTCTTTGTATCAAATGTGGAGTTTTCTATAGGAATGAAATGTTACATTGCCTAATTCACTGCTCTTCTGTTATTGGTATAAGACAGAATTTATACAAGATGATTCATGATAAGCATGGTGAACGTGTTTATGAGCACTATGACTTATCGGATGATAATAGAAAAGCATGTATCTTGCTTGGGGCTCCATTTCAAGATTTAATCAATCTTTTGGATGTTAGCCATATTGATTTTATAATGACAATGTTATATTACATTGACTGCATGTGGAAAAACTTTAGAACTTAGCAGATATTGGTGGACTTTATTTCATCCCATTTTACTCTTAATATACAGGTATATATTAATAATCTTGAGGAAGTTGAATTGTCGGTACGGCATCGCCCTTAAGTGCTGTTTAATGTAACTAAATTTTGAAAAGTTATCCACTGACGTAATGAAATTGTTTAAGATATATGTGTTTATGTAGCATAAAATTACTATAAATACATGTAATCCATTATGTTCTAATCATATATGTTGATTTCTAAATGTTTTTTTTTTCTCACTTTCTTTTCTTTATAAATTGTAAATTTGTGTTATTTGTATGTTAGTTTGAAAATGTAATCTTCATCATTTGGAGGAAATAAAGATATGAAATGAAATGAAATCATCCTTTTATCCATGAAGTTGGTGTAATATTATACAATAACTCCATCATCAAAGAAAATATGAAAGACAGATCATACTTTCTTCTATGAATCGTCAAAGTTCATGTCTCAGTCAGACGACATCATTCGTAGAGAAATATGTATTGAACAACATAAGTACCTCTTGTCTAAGAGGTTAAAATAATTAATTTAAAAACATGTAGCCAGCCCTTCTCTGTGATGGTTCAAAACACATTAACCTGTATCGTGCTAAAACCGACTGCATGCTTATGCAAACAGGTTAGATCCAGGTGAACCGCCAAGCAAATTGGCGGATGGCCTGTCATCTAACTTGGTTGCTATTCTGAGTATATTTCTTCAACAAAATTGAGCGGATAATTCAGGTTTGGGAGAGCAGACATCACAAAACTCTGATTTTAGAAATTTTGCCAGTATTTTAATGGTTAAACCTGACTTGGTCTTTCACGAGATGTAGATCCCATTCTGACATACCAATTGCCGATGGTTCAACCAAGTTTGACCATTAATTATTGACATTTTGAGACAGATATTGCGATTGCCTCCATCGTTCATGACCCAAGCATTACAATGTACACAGTAACAATAAAACTGTTGACGCGATGTAAAACCAAAACAAACAAAAACGAACAAACAAACAAACATCACAGTTTATATCCCCGAAGCGACATCTTATCGGGGTCTTCGTTGTTCCCCCTGTATATCACCGACATCGCAGTTTTAAGTCGTGGGTTATCTATAGCAAATGTATCATCACTGATACTATCCTCATCAGCCATCAATTCATCCTCGTCATATTCACTAACACTGTTCTTTGTCACATCTGCTAGTTCTTCAACCCTTGCCCTTGGGTATGTATTATTCGCATATGGCTTTCCTTCAACGACACCGTATCCAAATTCGTTTGATGTCATTTCCCTGAAATTGGTCCTACTAAAAGGGGAATGTAAATGCCTTCGAGCGAGCACATTGTCGTCATCGTAGGCAATTCCCTCGCTGGGCTCGTCAAGGACAGAGACAGATCTCTCGTCCTCCGTATCTAGCTCTATTCTAAACTCTCCACTCTTGTTTCGGTGCGTGTTCATGACATTTGCTCCTCCTTTGACGTTATTGACTTTAGTTTTCGTGGCTTTGCTCTTCTTCCCATGAGGAGGTCGCTTTTTACTAACTGATTTATATCCGGGTTCCTTTGACAGTAATTCTACTACAGAATTCGATTTCGTTTTTGAGACGAAATGTCTCGAATGAGTCTTCTTTTCACGGAATTCGTGGTCATTTCCAGGGCCAACTATTTTATCTCTTGGCAAATTCATAAAGCCGTTCATATATGACCTATCCTTCTGCTGAAAGTGTGATGCTATAATTGCAGGGTTGTCTGGGAGATCCCTGTCTTTTCTTAGAGATCGGCTTCCTTTGTGATCTCTTTTGACACCGTCTTGACTAATGTTGCCTGTAAGAAGAGACGGTTTGGTAGGTTGGGAAATTCTTGGAGAGGTTAGAAGCAGTCCTTCCAAGCTGTCCAAATGTTGCATCGGCAAAGGAGGATCGATGACATCAATTAGAGACTGGCTAAAGGTATCCGTTTCAGTACCTTTACCTTTAGGCATGGGTGGTGTCAATAACATAAGTGACTTTCCTTGTAATAGTGGCAGTGTAAAAGGGTTGTAAAGTTGACCGTTTCTGCCCTCGTGAAAATGGGTGTCTCCAGGAGCGGTGCCCATAGGCGTGTTCATTCTGGAGTGAGATCGGATGTGGGCCAGAGACGAAATGTCGATACTCGATGCTGAAAATGTACAGACATGTGCGTTATTATTTGTTATGAAAAGGATAATGGTCTGTTGATGGTAATTGGTTTGCTTTAATGGTATTTTATATTGTGTGAATAGGCTTTAGTTATACTCAACGCTCGAAATGTAAAAGAATGAACGGTACTGCTTTTTCTTGGGTGATGATGTTACCTATAAATGATAAATGGTTTAATACATAGCGTTAATAGGTTTAAGTTACATAGCGATGATTTACTCAGCATGTATGGAAATATATCCTCATCTAATAAAGCATAGAAAACGATAGAAAAGATGGATAAAACTATCGGAAAGTTAGTCAAAAGACCCTTTCTCATGAAAATTGTACTCGACCCATACCGTGATTTCAGCCTACAGTAAGTCAGTTTGAGAAATCACAAGTAAAAACAAATAGTGTTTGAGAAACTGTTCAACAATCGCCATTGCACGACTAAGGCTCTGAGATTTGATGAGCAATAGGCATCAAATCTATCATTATTACTTAATTACACGTCAGCATGTTGTACTTTTGTTAGACAATAAGTAAGGTCTCTCCCCACACATTCCGTTCGTAGCATTATACATAAATCATCAATTGATTTATCATCCATTTTCTATGATATATGTATGACACTTGAACAGCTAATTTTAACCCAATACCTAATGTAATGATTTGATTGCATACATTTACAGCAGTTAATTGACAGAAACCACTCCATTCAAAATAGTTAGTATCACATACAAAGTTTGCTGTCCCTTTTCCTCCACCATGTACATGCAGCTGATTGCATACGCATAAATTTCATATTGTATATTCACCGCTGCTGTTGCTTTCAACTCGGATTAGATGCTATATGGTAACGTTTGCTCCGCGGCTTTCATATACTTTTCACAAATCAAGCAATATATCTTACGTGATAACATAGGGTCTTCGTCTAGATTTTCTTTCATGCTGACATCTTCTCTTGATCTATTTATGTCGTCATAATTGATCAACGAAATGCGCCTGTTGGGATTCATTTTTGTAATATCTTCAGGATGTCCTTCTGAAAATACTCCTTTGCTATTAACTTCAGATGCAGCCTTGTTAACATTTGTCATATCTTCTTCTTCATGTACGACTGCTTCCTCAGCATGATTTAATTCGTCTCGAATTTTCTTGTCATTATTGATATCATTGTTATTCTTCTCGGTGCTAATTTTACTCGACCGTTTCCAGCAGCAGACTTTACAGAACAGACAGAGAAGTATAGCAGCAATTAGGCCAATTAGCAAGAGGGATCCCAAAACGCTGCCCACAATTACGGCTATATTAGTTGTTGAGGAGTCACTTTGTGGTATGATAATAGCTGGAAAGCAATATATATAATTGTGTAGTGTCTGTAAAATGTTGTAAACAGATGATGCGTTTTAGTGAGGATTATGTCAATGAGTGTCTTGCAAATTTCGAGACAATACAGTTTTTTTTATCAACAGACGCCTAAACAGATTTGTGGTATAGTTATAAGATAAGATATAAATATACATTCAATAAGGATCATGAAGCAAAAATATGATTTAATTCTTTTTAAATGAAGGAAGCCTTTAAAAAACATTTGATTTTCATTGCAAGTTGAGAGTGTATGTAACATTTATGATAACTATTCAGTGCATTGTTTCACACTCTTTACAAATGTAAGATATGATGACGGTTTTTCACACGCAGGGAAAGTCGAGTATATTACAGGCTTGTAATAAAAATACATTTGATACCGTGCTGAACCTTTCGTTGAAAGCTTTATCTAATTTGGCCAAAGAGCTTGTTCTTCTTTTATGCTACAAAGGTATTCAAGCTTTAATTGCTCTTTTGCATTGGTTAGTGTTGTTCTAACAAGATAAAATGAACGTCTAATGGAAACTTCTATGCGAAACGACACCAAGTTTATTTCCAGTTTTAGGATGTAAAACAGCATCCAATTATTGTTTTGCAAAATGTAGGTATACTTACGACAGAGACCTGCAAAAGAAAAGCAGTACACTTTTAATATGTACTAAGCTACATAAACAAGTTCATAAACTGTTTGAGGAAAAGCAGGTTTATCTTTTTTTGTGGAGAGGACACTTACATGGGACACATTGATCATTCAACATAAATACAACAGCTTTTGTTACTCACACTATTTGAAACATATATCGTTTTCTTGATATGCATTGCTAGTTTTTATTATTTCAAATTTCCGTTGTCATTGGTTATGATAAATCAGCAGTATATGACTAAACCCATTTTTGACAAAAGTTAAGATTCTTAGCTTTGGTCTTCTTGCACCCTCTTTTTTCAAAGTAAATATGCTTTTGTTCTTAAAGTGTGCTATCTTTACAACACAATGCCGATTATCTAAATTAACTCATACTTAAAAAATGTTTTTTCTTCTTTTTTTTAACATTCCTCAAATATCAAAGACCCATAATAAACATAAAATGTTCACTTGATTTATAAAACTGCCACTATTGTTAGTATTGCAAAAAATGCTCAACATTAGCAAATGTTCGTATTATCTTACGGTTTCAAATGTTATCTTGTGTCAATACATCCATTTCAAATAATCTACATTTTATCAAATCTCAAGCTTTGATAGTGCATACCGTCCACAAATGGCGACATGTGTAGGTTCAGACCAACAACCGTCCCATTCGTAAGGGTGGGCTGACCAGAGGGTGTTTGTGATTTCGTACAGCTTCTTGGTGACTGTGACACGGTTAGGTTACCATTAGCATCGACTGACGAAACCTGTAAGAGTAGAAACTTTACTAGAAAGATACAAAAAGTGATAAGGGTGTCCGGTGTTGTTTGGGTCACGGCTCAGTTATATTTCGGTCCGATTGGTTCCTTTCAACTGACTTTCCCCCTCAAGCCGTTTGAGATTTGTTCAACTCGAGAGCCACCATACCTCATTTTGTCAGCCGGCTTACGTATCCGACCCAGTGTGGCCAATACTCTTTCCGGCGTTTAATCAAGTCAAAAAGATATAGTATGTTCGTCTTTCACTCTAGGCAGTTATGTTCATTTAGGAAATAAGTCAACGACATTGGGAAAGTAGCATTTAACACTTGTGAAGAAAAACAAAGACCGTGGACACTTGAGATGACCGTGATATGACTGAATGATCATTCGAAACGGCCTTAGACCCCAGTCAAACCAAATTATATCGAAACAATAAATAGACGAAACCTTCATGATAGACCTCAAAACAAAGTAAATCAAAAGGTGGAGATAAGTAGAAGGAATGAATGTATGCGCATGGTGTACATTTTATGTTTATGTGAACGAATGGTGGACATCTTACCTTTTAGACGATATATCAACTTACAGAGTCAACCCTAAATGGTGAGTAATGCTGCTAAAGAGAATATATGTATATTGATAAATGGACGTATATCATTAAAGAATATTCAACAACTTACAAAGCAAGTAAACCTAAATGTGTTTGTATCGTCCACAGTTGGGTCCTCGTTATACAGCGTGTGGACTGTGTACGAACCGCTAGACAGGCTGACTACGCACATCAGGCTTCCACTACCTGTATGGAAGAAAGAAGTGAAAGAATCAGTGTAGTTCGGATACGGAGTGTCAGTCGTCTATTGTAGGTATAAGGCGACAGTGGTACAGAGGTAGAGCATCGGCCTCTTTTATCGAGGGTTCCCGTTAGGCGAGGGAAAATTTCTGGGACTAGCCCGTAAATCAGCGATTACTGGTTTAGTATCCAGGAAGCAGTGTTACAACCCGTTATGTAATAAAGTTGCATAATGTAATAATTATTACAAAACGGGTTGAATTTTATTACATTTTGCGTTTTTCGATACCAACCCGTTATGTAATAAAGGTGCAATATGTAATATTTATTGCGAAACGGGTTGGGGTTTTTTAAAAGTGATTTTTTTTTATACAAACCCGATATGTAGTAAATTTCATAATGGTTGCATGGTGATATTTTAACACAAATGGTAACCTCTTACAAGCCAAAACAAGCTTATAAGCAGAAGCCACATGTTCTAAAAACCTTTGTTTTATCAATTGTCAAGCAAAGAAACCATTCAAAATGACTATTGTACCAAAAAAGGTCAAGCCAAGTAACTAGAAAAGCCGATCTGGGCTTATCAGCAAATTACAAAAACTATTTCAAATGTTTGTTTTAGCGTTAAAATGGTCAGATACCCATCGCAAATGGCAACAAGTGCCGAAGAAATACAAACACAGTTACTTGGAAGCCAACATGGGCATATCAGCATTTTGTGAAAATATCGGAAAACTTGGTTGGTCGCAATTTTCAAGCGCAGAGAATGTTTCAAATGACTCAATGTACCGAAAAAAGGCTAAAACATCTAACAAGACCTAAATGGGCTTATGGACATATTATTTGCCCATTTGAACACGTTACAAACTGCCGTATTCCACCAAAGACCATATAATTAGGAGTTAGAGGACACATGCCCCCGTCACATTATAAAGGTACCCTCTGATCAACAAACACACATTCTGTTTACTACATAAATACACAATCGTACCCTACCTGAGTATGCCACAGTTGTTGCACAATGGGTATAGTTAACGGCCATTCTTTGTTTGTCTGTACACACGTCCCATTGCGAGTCGTTAGAACCACAAAACGTGGTACCGCTGTTTATATCTTCCAGTGTGTAAGCGTAAACTCCGTAGAAAGATGGCGGGCAGTCCTGGATGGCACTGGATTCACTACCTGTGTTAGAAGATTTTAACCCTAAGAATGCTTGGTAATTTTCTAAAAATAGATTTGTATGTCGTCTGCTTTTCAAAACTTTAAACATTTTAATTTTGATGAGGAAAGATTCTCAGAGTAGCAAACAGTTTATATCACAGGCCAGCCGCCAATTTACTTGGCGGTTGGCCTGTGATTTAACCTGTTTGCATAAGTATGAAGTCATTCCCAGCACTATAAGAGTTAATGATATACTTTACAGTTACCTCTGCTCGCTCTTCACTCTATTTTTCTACCTATTCTATCTGTTTCTCTCTCTATCTGTTTCCCTACTCCCTTATTCTCTATCGGTAAATTTACAATAACCTTTAACGTATCTTTAATTAATGATTTTTTTAAATGACGGATATGACCCTAAAGGTGTTGGGTCACCAAGCGATCCATTTAAACCAATAGACACAGATTAGTTATAAAGGTGACCGCAATCGTGTCTAGTTAGTTAAGCATGAGAATCGATTTTATTCAAAACACAAGATTTCAACAGAAGAAGTCTTTAGCAAAGTTTGGCCGCCAGTAGACATATTGGTCCAAGCCATTTTCCTACGATACACTTGCTTATAACAGTATTTAATGGTATTTAAGATTTCAATAAAAGTACTCAGTTCTACAAAACGGTTCCGTGTCTGCTCAAAACGAAAGATGCGTGCACGACTTATCAAAAAGAAATTGGAATATGTATTTCAAACTATCGATTTTTTTTCTTTCCTTTTTAGTGAAAACGTAGAAATTCCTGACCAAAAAAGGTTTCCAAAAAATGGTCCTCATCGGAGGGTACTGTTTTCAAATTCTAAGTGCTATATTTCGCAGGGAACTTCATAAAGAAGCGTGCTTTAACCTTACATTCAACTCATTTCATCCAGAGAAGCGTATTTGTTTTATTTAAAACTCAACTAGGTACCTTGTTTAATGAGTACATGATATTCGTTATCGGTCGGATAGGCGCTGGTTACAGATGAGTCCACACAGAGTTCGGTAAATGGGTCCGATATGTCACTTTCTACGGAATCCTGCACGATCGTTACCCGCTCATAGCCGAGTTGTTGTTGTTCAGCTGAAATGGAATCAGGACAGGGTATGAACTGTTCATTTAGTAGTTAGATGGTCCTGGTGTGCAAGTTGTTCGGTAGATTAGGAAAGACAATTGGATAAAGCTACATACTTTAAATGATAAACACTTGCTGTCTCTGCACTGTTTGGTAGAGGCCAAACAAAGAAATGCCTTTATCTAGAGTTATATGCCAGAGGTGCGTAGACTCGAAATCATAAAAAGCTAATACGTTCTTTTATCACTTTCCTTTCCATTACTAGGGTATATATTAGCTTTACATTTTATGCCATACACTCATAAACGGATCTGCAGCTTGTCTAAGTTGAAAGTATCATGTGGACGATAAATGAAGTTCGAACCTAGGAATCTTAATGCTATAAGGTAAAAACATTGTGACAAAATGATAAATAAACACAAGGAGGAACTTACATTTTCATACCAGTGGATTACGAAAGAAATGCTCTCTGCATTGTATGCGTCTTAGTAAAGCATTATGGATTTTGATACTTAACTAAGTGTGTTTTACGACAAAGAAATGGCAATAAAAGCAAGTGCCATAATTCAGACTTGGCACAAAAATGAAACGGTTTCATATTACAACACTATATTTTTTTCAAATTCATTAAATGAATCAGTAATGCTATTATTTGGAATCGCTTATGCGCACGCTGTGGTGTATGTTTAATCGTTAAACATCACAACAATGCCGTCAGTGAGGCAATACAGAAGACCAAGATACCGTTTTACAAAACAATCTTTGCTAAGTCCAAAACAACATACCATCCTATTTCAATACTGGGCTAAGCATTACTGCAAAGTAACACATCATGGGAATCGTCTCTCAGAGACGCTTCCAATGACGTGTCACATTGTAATACTATCCCTGTTTATCAGTTTTGACTAGCGCAAAAGGTTTCCTTAAGTCGTTTAGTAAATGGTACCCTGGTGATGAAAAATGACATAATCCAGGCTTCCAATTATACTCACACCAAAGTAGATAGTAGTAGTACGAGACATCAGTGATTTGTTGTAGCTTCATGCAGAGAAAAGGTCGATATATATCACTCAAGATCGCGAACGTTGTGCTTCCACTATAATGAAACAGAAGGATGAAATAATAATTTCGGCTATGGCATTCGAAGCATTGCAAATCTAGTGCTCTCTCAACGCAAGTTTTTTTCGAGAAAAATCTTTTTCTAAAGCAAATTATTTGGATATTTTAGCCAATTATTGTTCTTTTTAGCACACTTTGGGTTATATTAGCGAATCATTGGCTTCTTTTTAAATATTTTTTGTAGCAATTTATAAGGCTTTTCTTGCAGATAAACAGAATAACTAGCATTGAAGATAAAACTCGTTTTATGTATTTTTCCTATGATGATGAATTGTAAGTATGAGATATACAGTGTGTGATTAATACGTATAAGAACAAAATGTTGTCTTCAGCCAACCTATGTCCTATGTATTCTTATATGTTCTTTATCTTAAAGTAGTTGTCAAAGATGTGGTAACCGTTTTGCAATAAATTATTGTGTTCTGAAGTGCGAATCATACATTTGACTGACAATTGCAGGGTTTAATTTTCTAATTTCGTTTCCCCAATATATATTATTTCATCATGTCCGGGGAACCAACATTTTTTTCTCGAATTAATGAATAAAATTTCCCAAGAGCCACCTGTAATTTGAATTCTAACCCTTAGAATGCTTGGTAATTTTCTAAAAATAGATTATTGATCTTGTCGCCATCTTTCCAAAACCTTAAATATCTGCTTAATTTTGATGAGGTTTGATACTCAGAGAAGCAAAAAGGTTAGATCACAGGCTAGCCGCCAATTTACTTGGCGGCTGGTCTGGATCCAACCCCTTTGCATAAGCATGAAGTGGGCCAACAACCCGCACGTAAACCTGACCAAGACGGATGTATGAAAGCATCTTCGTACGTTCTTTCTTTAAACATACGTTATTTCCCAAATTATACGTACATAGTCATAGTATGGTACATTGCATATTCTTAATCTTGAAAAAGAGCGTGTTACCAAAGATGTAAAAGCCTGTAACGGTTTTGCAATAAACGATAGTATTCTGAAATGTGGTAAACACATTGGCATTGGGCATACATAAAAGAATAATTTCATCTTTCTCGGGAAAAAAACATGTTTTTCTCGATATAATGAACAGAATCCCCCAAGAGCCATCGTAGTTAACTATCTTACCGCAGGATTAAGTACGTAAATCCATCCACCACGGTTGTATGAAAGCATTTCCAGGTAGGTGAGACCAATGTTCCATACACGTGGAAATCCCAGCCTGTCATGCTGTCATCTGTGAACGTCAACAGGCCTTTGTCGCTGTCCGTCCAATTCACATTCGCAAAGTACGACGGCATTGTGCATGGAAAATCGCACGTCACAACTGGAAATGTGTATTTAAGTTTTCAAACTGTTAGTATGTCAACATTCTTGTAGTTTTGTTGGTAAGAAGAAACCCCATGCTCAACTCCTGAGGGCATAGCGATAGGCACTTTGATTCTAGCGAAGAGGCTATAAGACATGCTACAAATTAATCCAACGAAATAATGAGTTTCAAAATGACTGATTATGGGTATTCTACCTTAATAAAAGGTCGCAATGTGGACCCTGCTCCTCACAGGATTCAAACCCACGAACCCAACGACCCGACAGTCTAGCCCAGGACCATTGATATCAACAAGTCTGTCCATTGAATAGATAACACCATTGTAGTTTGAGTAATCAAGCATAATATACATGTGTATTCACACCAACATGCAATGTACGTTAGTGTTTATATGGGTTTTACATCGCGTCAATTTTATTTCAATTATGTTGCAATGCCCGACTCTAAATAATGGAGGACGACTCCATACTCAGTTGCCCATAAATTCTTGTCAAGCCAGGTAGAACCAGCGGTATTCAGTAAGTCAGTCGGGAGTCTAAACATTATAATACTTACTACTCTGTATTCGGTTCAAGTTCATGTTGAGACCCGAAATCGTTCCGTTTCCGAGTTGGGGTTGGTCGGTTGATGTCTGGTTCTTTGTACAGCTTCTTGGGGAAACAGACATGCTTACCGAGCCGTCCGTGGCTACAGATGAGACCTACACAGAAAAAAAACCCATACAGTAGGTAAGATAATCATCGGTGTCTCTGTTCTTTTGGTCAATAACAATATAAGAATGCGCAATACAATTATTTCATTGGCAATGGTAACGTTCGCGGAACGTTAATGCAAATGGAAACCCATTATATGCAGGTATATAGATAGTCAACGCATCTGATCAATGGACGACAGTGTTTTCAACAGATCAGACGTGTCTTTTAGAGTTAGTTTGCTTTGTTCGTTGCGTTGGTGGCAGCGGTGGGATGAAGGGTTTTCCTTCTAACGGTGTTGCCTTTTCAACGTATTTCCCATGGCCAAGACTCGGGACAAGTCTTCTCGGAGATGCGAGTTATATACCGTTCGCAGAATGTTTATGCAAATTTGTGAACCCAATGCATTGTTATAGAGAACATACGGGTATTTAATTAGACAACACGGCTGCACAGTGGACGACAGTGTGTTTTTCACTCATCGGATGTGAAATTTTCTCTGAGAGGTTTATTTGCTCGGTTGGTTACACAAATGTAATAGAAAGGAATTTGCAAATTACAAAATAAATATAAGTGATTTTAGATGGGTGCAATGCTATAATTAAGTAGTAATGACAAAGTGCAGATTCAGGTACAAACCGGGCAAGATGCTTTGAACTAATATTTCATATTACTGAAGAACCATTTAGTCCTTAATATATGATTATAATAAGAAATCATTTCAGCCGAAAGCTATAAGTGTAATGTGTAAATTGGAAGCAATGAGTATTGTTTACGAAACAAGTAAACGGGATGATGTAGTCGTTATCTACGAAACATCCAAACTCGATAATGCTGTTGTTACTTACGAAATGTTAAAACTAAAAACTGCTGCTGTTAATTACGAAATGTTAAAACTAAAAACTGCTGCTGTTAATTACGAAATGTTAAAAGTTAAAACTGCTGCTGTTAATTACGAAATGTTAAAACTAAAATTTGCTGCTGTTAATTACGAAATGTTAAAACCTGATAATGCTGTTGTTTCTTACAAAATGTTAAAAAATGGATAATGCAGCTGTTTATTACGAAATGTTAAACCTGGATAATACTCACGAATATTTAAACTGGATAATGTTGATGTCATCTATTAAAACGTGTCAGGATTGGATAATCGTGTTGTTATTTATGAAATGTTAAACACGATGACTTTATTTTTTCTTTCAAAGTATTAGAACTGGAAAATGTTGTTGTCAGTTACAAAATATTAAAACTGGATGATATTGCAGTAACTTACGAAATATCAAAACCAGATAATGTTGTTGTTACTTACGAAATATTATAACTGGAAAATGACGTTATTACTTGCGAAATATCAAAACTGAATTATATTGCTGTTACTTACGAAACATGCAAATCGAAATGTGTTGGTGTTGTCGACGGAAGCGTCCTCATTGTAGACCGTGTGAAGGGTATTTTGTCCGCGTGTTAGGACTACCAAACAGAACATACTGCCACCGGCTGTGAAATTACAATGATAAGTAAGAGTACAACGGCATGCTTCTGTCCGTATACACGTATATGATTAACACATCTCGCACCGGCAAAGATGCCAGAGATTTATTTGCCTTTTAAATTACAAAAAATGGTTTTCGCGTTTCTTTAACAACTGTTTACCACGTAAAATGTAGCATTGGACATAAGAAAAACGAACTAAGAGTACCAAATATTATACGGTACCTATGCATTTATCTCAGGCATCTCGCTTAAATTAAACACATTTATATGTATGCATCCCCATCTATGCAAATAATTTGTGACGAGCAGTTGTAAAGGTATGAAATAGTACGATGTGTTTTACCAACAGAAATAATTTGAGAAAACGTTTATTATTCAAGTTTACCATAAGTTTACCATATTTGTATTACATCGATTGTAAAGGAAGCCAATCTCGATGGCTGCTTCCTGGATACTAAACCAGTACTCACGGCGATGTGTGGGTTAGTACCGGAGATTTTCACCACGCCTAACGGGAATTCGAACACGGGACCTTTGGTACAAGAGGCCGACGCTCTTCCTCTGCACCACTGTCGCTCAAATACAATATACAAACCCGAATACGCTGCTACAGAGTTACAGATCGTATAGTTGAAGGTCATCCTCTTGATATCGGAGCACATGTCGAGTCTAGAGTCGCCGCCATTACACACCGTGGTTCCCGCATCTGTAACCACTATGGTGTACGTATAGAGCTCGTACATAGCCGGGGGACAGTCCTGGATAGCCTGGGATTCGCCACCTGTTCAATAAACATTTCTATGGTATAAAGAACGTTTAAAAGTAAAATAACTTAGAAGTTTAAACCACCACCTCATTATGAGATGTTTATGTTGGTCGAAAATACAAGCAACTTCAGACGCATTGAACTTGCCTGAATATCTAAATGGGAGAAGTAGGGGCATAGCGAAATAAAATAAAAATTAGAATGAGGATACGAAAGAAAGAAAGAATGGTAAAGGAATAGAAGAAGAAACTGTGGAGAAATGAACAATGAATAGGAGGAGGAGGAAGTAGAGAGACAAAGAAATGAGATAAGAAGATGAAGATGGTGTAGAAGCGCAAAATTAATAACAAGAACAAGAACAAGAGCAAGTACATAGATTGATAGATCCGAGATAGACTGTTGGGTATTTTTAGATTTATCAGTTGGGTCTTTTTAGATTTATTAGATTGCCAGAACGAACTTCTCGTGCGGAGGTCACTGTTTCAGGAGTAAATCGTTCACCTGATAGGGGTGACACATGTAAGGCAATAGATTCGAATCATGTGAAAATACATGGTCATCCTTTAAACATCCACATTTGCGATAAGTATTTCAAGTATAACAAGACAGGCAACATCAGAGTGATTGTTTAATGCGAACTGAAACAGATTGTTCCTAAATCTATGTAAAATAGAGAAGTTTAGAAGTGGTTGCCTTACCATTCAACACCAACATGTGATATTCGTTTGTTGTTGGGTATTCCGTGTGTGTTGTTGGTAGACAGTATGCCGTAAACGGGTCGTTGACTGAAGCCACATTCGCATCGGGTATCATGGTGATACGCTCGAAGTTCAGGGCGACCTGCTCGCCTGTAATAGAACAGAACAGAACAAACCTTATTGTGATCGAAGTAAATAACATACAATAAAGGTTACAATGAAAAAAAACATTCAAATTGAAAAACAGCCAAACTAATTGACTGAGAGTGAGAGAACGATAGAGAGAGAGAGAGAGAGAGAGAGAGAGAGAGAGAGAGAGAGAGAGAGAGAGAGAGAGAGAGAGAGAGAGAGAGAGAGAGAGAGAGAGAGAGAGAGGGAGGAGAACAGAACATAGAACATACATTTTAGTTAACAAGTACATGGTATATAGCCACGTTCACATACTAATAGAATTTTTATTTAAGATACATTAACTCTTTAGGTTAAGGTTGTGTAGATATCAAAGATTATCTCTAAGACCCGCTCTGGCCGATCCCTAGCAAGGATTACCCCGTTTCTGTCCTGGATGGGTGTTTTAATATAGAATGCATCCAGACGCACAATGAAATATCTACCTCTTGATCTTTTGGACTACGCTGACGGATACAGTACTACTGTACCTACGTCACGTTGCCAGGGAAACCTTTCTACCTGTATAGGGGGCATCATCGTGTTGTTATAGGACTCGTCTCAGTGAGACTATTCGAGTACCAACAATATAGGATTGAGAAAATCAACGAAAAAGTAGCTAAACGCTTTTGTCGAAAAGTATATGTTTATTTGAAAATAAGTAGGAAAGCTTAAACAGTGTAAAATGTGCTAGTGTTATGAATATTTGCTGAGTATCTCAAAGATTATTGTTTGATGGTGTTAGCAGTATTCCATGTATTCCATGTGGTACTGCTTATCAAATAGTTAGACTACGTCACCTTAAAATTCATTGAAAGTGTTCCAAGATTGACATGACATGGCTAGACCAAAGGTTTTTAAACAACTTGATGGACATATATTTACCGTATTGGAGATAGTAGTAGTATGATGCTGACGTCACTTGTCGAAGTCTCAGGCACAGAAATGGTCGATATGAGGTGGAGCTATCATACGGGACAATGGCCGTCGATCTTCAATTATATTATATTTTTAATTTTATATTAACCCTTTACCAAACAAACGAGCAATTTCTCCTTTTCCCACAATATTTACTGCCCTATCAGAAAATTATTTTTCAATTTCATCACAATTTGAAATATCGTCTGCACACCCTTTCAATTTGGGACATCCGAAAATTTGGTGTTTGGTAAAGGGTTAACTATTTTGGGTTGATCGGCTTTGATAGATACATTTTATCATACATCAGATACACTACCAATACATTACTTTGTTGAGCAGCCTGTATTAAGAATTTGATGTTAAATATTGTTTTATGTATAAATGCTTCAACACGAGCTATGAAAAAGGCTTGATTGAAACCAATGCTGTATGAATCACATTGACAGTACATATCTGGAAATATAAATGAATCCATGAATACAATTTCGAAAAAGCAAATACAAAAATAAAAATGAATCGATGTACAAATTCAAAAACAAATAAAAATATATGTTAATAACTACATTAATCGATGAAATGACAAAAACAAATACATAACTAGATATTCATTCATTCATTCATTCATTCATTCATTCATTCATTCATTCATTCATTCATTCATTCATTCATTCATTCATTCATTCATTCCATCATTCATTCATTCATTCATTCATTCATTCATTCATTCATTCATTCATTCATTCATTCCATCATTCATTCATTCATTCATTCATTCATTCATTCATTCATTCATTCATTCATTCATTCATTCATTCATTCATTCATTCATTCATTCATTCCTTCATTCATTCATTCATTCCTTCATTCATTCATTCATTCATTCATTCATTCATTCATTCATTCATTCATTCATTCATTCATTCATTCATTCATTCATTCATTTATTCATTCATTTATTCATTCATTCATTCATTCATTCATTTATTCATTTATTCATTATTAGTTTATTCAATATTTCATTCATTCATTCATTCATTATTTTATTCATTGATTATTTCATTCATTCATTCATTCATTCATTCATTCATTCATTCATATCATTCATTCATTCATTCATTCATCTATTCATTCATTCATTCATTCATATCATTCATTCATTCATTCATTAGTTCATTCATTCATTCATTAATTGATTTATTCATTTATTCATTTATTCATTTATTCATTTATTCATTTATTCATTTATTCATTTATTCATTTATTCATTTATTCGTTTATTCATTTATTCATTTATTCATTTATTCATTTATTCATTTATTCATTTATTCATTTATTTATTCATTTATTCATTTATTTATTCGTTTATTTATTTATTCATTGTTTTATTCATTCATTCATTGTTTTATTCATTATTTCATTCCTTTATTCATTTATTCATGTAACCATTTATTCATTCCCCCTGCAATTATTCATTTATTCACTTATTCATCTCTTTATTCATGTATTCATGTATTCATGTATTCATTTATTCATTTATTCATTTATTCATTTATTCATTTATTCATTTATTCATTTATTCATTTATTCATTTATTCATTTATTCATTTATTCATTCATCCATTTATTCATTCATTCATTCATTATTTCATTCATTCATTCATTCATATCATTCATTCATTCATTCATTCATTCATTCATTCATTCATTCATTCAATCATTCATTCATCTATTCATTCATTCATTCATTCATTCATTATTTCATTGTTTCAATATTTCATTATTTCATTATTTCCTTATTTCATTAATTATTGTATTCATTATTTCATTCATTCATTCATTCATTATTTTATTATTTCATTATTTCATTATTTCATTTTTATTTTCATGATTTTATCATTTCATTATTTCATTATTCCATTCATTCATTTATTTGTTTGTTTCCTCGTTCATTCATTCATTCGTTTGTTCCTTCGTTCATTTATTCATTCATCCATTCATTCATTCATTTATCTATTTATTCATTCATTCATTCATTCATTTGTTTGGTCCTTCGTTCGTTCCTTCATTCGTTTGTTCCTTCGTTCATTCATTCATTAAGAAGATATTGAAATGATTTAAAAACAGATAAAAAGGTTCGTGAGTAAAGAAAGGTCAATAAATTCAATGCCTTATACGTGTTACAATAGATAATTCCCACCCGCTCGAACTCAACCCACTTGACAATGAGTATGATATCCGATCCGTCCGTTGTGGTATCCAGACATTCCCAGGTAGGGGAGTAATCAACCGTGGTTGCCCCGCCAGTATAGGTGAATCCCCAGCCGGTCATCTGATCTGTGGTCAACACCAAGTCCCCTTTATCGCTATCATGCCACGTGTTACCTCCGAGGGTCGACGGGAAGGTGCAGGAGGCGGCTGCTTCCGTGACTGTTGAGTTGGTAAAAATAGAATTTCAAATATATGGTCCTTTTCGTTTTAAAGGTGCTCGTTCATACAAAAGAATATTTAAAATGTCGGACTAAAATGTCGTTGAAACAATACAGTTTTTGTATTTGTCTTTGGTTTACAATTTTAAGAACTTTAAGAAGTATGATTAATTCAAGAACCGTCGATTTACCTAAGTATATAAAATGCATGTGATGGGTTTTAAAAGCGTTCCTTCGACAATAGAGATATATGTTTTGCTATCTATTAAACTGCATTTACAAATCTTAATGTTGTCACCACTCGCAGGATGAGTTGCACTGTATAGGCATTGAATGCTGCGATAGGTGTTTGCACATGTTCAACCTTTTGACGCCTTTTCTCTCGATGGACTGAGTACCTTTAGAGGTTGACAGCCCTTTCACTAAATAACCCCCACGCATGGCCATTATAGTCCATAGCGAACTGCTTGCCATTAACGAAGATGATGATTAAGCGCTGTCACGACCTGGCATTAAACTACATGTTAATTCACTGTACACAAACTTTAAAGAATTGAAAACAATATAAATTTCCTTCCAATCTTTAACGAGCCTATTCGCTTAAGTTTTAGTAAACAAAAACATTATATTTTGTTTGAGATTGAAGCGATTCCAATGCACAATGATAAACTTACCTGATAAAGTCCACAGAAACACAATCGAATATATAATACACATCGTCAAGCGATTATCTATTAATTTCAATTTGAAAACAAGAAACGTCGTCTAAATCACGCCATTAAACTTGGTGTTTATAGTCTAAGTCTAAACAACAGTAACGCTTATCCAATAAATGAATTTCTCGTACATCTGCTTCTTACATAGAGCAAAAATCATTTTTTCAAAAAAGCAATTTGCTTAAAACATAATCTTCTAAATCACGATTTATATCATACATCGTTTTTTCCCATGTTATTAAGCGCTGGTCAGCTTTCAGATTGAACATTTCGAATTTTGAAATGATATTCAATCATTTAAGACTTGTATTTGATAAACATACAACGTCATTTTAACTAAAAGGAATACCATAAACAAAGAGGTGTTAATGAAGTGAAAGAAAACGCTCCGCTGATTTTCAGACATATCAATAGAATACGATATTCGTACCAAAAAGGGTTAACACGGCCAATAACGAACTCATTTACGTATAACCCTTTGAAAATTCAACTCAAGGAACGCGTTTTTCCAGATAAAAGCGAACAAATTCAATTCAATTCAATTCTATTCAGTATAAAATAGCACAAAGCATACGAAAAGCCATAACAAAAAAAACATTTTAACACATGCATAGACATTAACAGTTCGGTAAGGATTTTTCCAGAGAAGTACAAGATAAAATGTTAATACAGCTATAGTTTTCATTTGTAGAACAGAACGGAATAGGCAGGACACAGAAGGAGGCTATGTCTATTTGAAAGGAAATAATTCTATAAATTCTGTTAAAAGGAATTTAAATATTCGTCATTGTTTCTTGGTCATGACTCTTCTGAACTATTCCTGTTATTGACCAATAGAATTTACATCCAAGAATATTGACTGGCTTTCAAAGCAGCAGATTGTTTATAATATGGAAACATAAACATTTGACTGCAAAAATACATAAATATAAACGTGGTTTTAACCCGTTCCCGCACACACTAACGTCAGTTCGAGACGTCAATGTGAATCTCAAACTAATGCCTCAAAGGTGCTTGATCACATATGTTAGAAGATTCATTTCTTTAAAACAGTACAACAGCTTTATCTTTATATTATATGCACGGAAGAATAGTTATTGGAAGAAAGAATAGGTCGTTTTTGATTTTTTAAAGTGGTATACAATGAATCAATGTGTATTTTAATCCATAATAAGGACACCGCTTTTGCGATCTACCACATACAGACTGTACATACAGAATTGTACTTATTTGAATTGACGCGTCTTATGTTGATGATGCTTTCAATAGCTACTTCTAATTGTACATATCAAACAACAATACAAAAATGTACTGTTTAAACGAACTCTCATTACATATTTGATGTTTTCTCCTCTGTGAACAACCACCTTTGAAATCCAGGAGATATTTTGTTGGCCTAGCTTATCATACAGAGAATGTATGCAAGGATCAGTAAAAATAATATTTATGATTAGCGATTTCTGAACGCGTGCTCAAGATATAGAAATGATCATATACCACATGTGTAAATGTAGTACGGGTCTCGAATTACAAGGTAGTATTTAATGTGTAAGTAGGCCAAATAGCTCTGTCGGTAGCGCGTTCATATGGTTGACGAAGGTCCCGGGCTCGAGTCCCGGTCTGGCTGCATGTTTTTCTCACCTTGGTTACATTGGTGCCCAAAATAGATAACCAACATGCGCTACAGTGATAATTACTCCCAATTCGTTCCGCAAACGAATGTTGTTCCTTGTAAATTTGACAAGATTTCAATTGTGTAGGATATTTAAATGTTGCCATTTAAAGCATAATTAATTCAGGAAGCGACAATTTGTCTCAGTTTGTTAAGTCCATATGGGGTAGATATCAAAAGCGATGTCACATGTTATTTCACTGTAAACACACTTTAAATAATAAGAAAAATGCCCTCATATGACGTCATACGACGTTACGTCGATACAATTGACCTTGACGGTTCTTTCGACGTCACAAGTGCTAACGTCGTCACGTAGAAACAACCAAGCGTCGTCCATAGAAGAAACAAAAGGGTGGTAGAACAGACATTTTGTATTGAAAGGTATTTGTTTGTAATTATTTTTGTTTTATATGTATTATTATACAGTCACATAGTGTTTCATGCATTATTTCGTTGATTTGTTTTAGTGTTTTACACATACAAAGGTGAACGGAATTTTGCAACTTTAAATCACGAATGTGTTCGTTTTTATTTTAAATATAAGGCGATTATCATAAAAAGGTCCAATTCTTTTTTATTATTTTTTTTAACTGCACTATCTACCGAGGTTTAATTTGTTGTCAAAGGTAGATTTTGGCATCAAAGATGAATGTTAACGTTCACTGATGCAGGGATACACAATTAATATGAAAATAGGCAAAGCCTAAACCGGGCGAAAGAGATTTTTTCCTTCAGTTAATGAACAGTGCTAATTCTGGATTTGTATAACGTAATGTTCCCTTTGTATTGTATCAGTAGTACTAGGCCAGGAAGCAGTGTCCTGTCTAAAGGCACTCCAATTTGAAAGAAATAGCCATTGTCAAGATACAAATCAGATGTGTTTAATATATAACCTACGACACCAACTACTTTATTCTACCACTGTGGATATATATGAGTTGCTAACCATTACGAATAGTACACATTGTCATTAGACAAAAGTATAGTTGGTATTGAGCTTGAATAATTATGCGTTTGATACTTCGGCTTGTATGATATTCTTTCGAAAGTCATTGCACCACGACTTTTTAAATGTCTAACCATGGCGCAATGATATTCGTATGGGTTAAATGGTCAGTGTCTAGGGTAACTCAGATGATCCAAGCTTCAACTGTGGCGAAGAATGAAATATCTACGTCTGGATCATTCGGACTATGTCTAGGGAGGAATATTGGAAGGTTCTGGTGGGGAAATAACAGGAGCAGAGATTAATGTCCATTGATACAACTGAAACACTCTGTTGAAAATGGTGTTAAACCATAATCCAACAATAGCATCTAAGACTTAAACATTTATGTATGGTTGGATGCTATCAATGGATACTCCATAACCACATTTTAGCTGTGATCCAGGTCCTACCCAAAACTAACTTCGGGGGGTGGGGTGGAACGCTTCTTCATGTTGAATTATTTTGACTAAACCACAGAGCAACGATGTTTGTATGGGTTAAGTGATCGGTGGCTTAGAAGGTTTATTCGCAGGAACTGACGAGGAAATAATTTTGGAACAAACAGGGATATGTCTACTGACACAACTGAAACATTCTGTTGAAAATGTTGTTAAACCATAATCAAACATAGCATCTAAGACTCATGTATGTGTGGTTGGTGGTTCTCGCTAGATACTCTCATGTTTTAGCTATCCTACCCATATCAGTAATGCAATAAGAAACAGAAGACACTGTTTGTGCATTATCAAAACCACCAAACTAAATAATTTGAATTCCAAAATCTCTCCATGCAAAATGAGGATTCAATGCAAGACTTCAGTTAGTACTTCCAATATGTGAAGCACTTACAGTTTTGTATTGCACTGAAACCTTGATATGTAGAATTTACTCTTCACCAAATTGTATGTTGTAAGTATATGCTTTCTCTGAATCATTCTTAAAAACCTTTCACAGCATATGATTTAATGATGAAATAGAGGGGAAAATTTGTGTTAGGAAGAAAATCCATCATTGTCAAAAGTCTTTGAAATTATCTAAAGCACCAAAAGTCTTTCTATAATTAGTTGAAACAAACAAAAGATAATTCTATTATTAAACAATTGACAAAATTTATTGAGGTTAATTAGTAGTAATAACAAACACTTTTCTCAATAGAATATGTACAGATCTATACAAAAACTTGTTCAAATGATCAGCCATAGTGTTAGCCTTTATTTGGTTTAACCTTCTCCAAAATGCAATGCATGATTTACATTATGTTGTTTCAATAAGGAAAGTTATATAAGTTTGCATATTTTCCACATTTAAACATAACCTTAAAAGCTGCAATGTTGAGTCAATAACCTGTTACTCCTTTTAACAAACTATTGATTAAAGTATTCTTTCCAAATGTTTTGTTTCATCATCTTCAGGGTGTAATATCCATACTTGTGAAATATTTCACAATTTACAAAAAGGAGTCCAAATTGAGAACAAAGCACAGAATTTTTGTAAATTCCTATAACTATTACATCTTCTATTGAAAGTAAACAGGCAAAATTTCATCATTTATCCTTAAAGCTTCATTCAAGCTTTATTTGTGACTGTTATCAATGAAAGTAATAGCAGATTACAAGAAAATTGCATAATTTAACTATGACATTTGATTTAATCTATGACGAGAAAAAGGATAACTGCTCATTTAGTCATTTGACTCATTTCATGATTTTGTCAGTGTTTTCTAAAAGACTCCTGTAACATGCAAAGCGTTTCATAAGGTAGAAATAATTTAACATATCTTTAACAGAGAATAAGAAGCTAATGTGATGCAAGGAAATCTTTCAAAACAATGAATCTGTTAATAACAATATATTTTACCCAATAGTATTCAGAAATTATTATTGTTTATGCTTTATTTCTAGAAATGTCCAAATGATTTAAAAATGTAGAGCCATCATTGTTTGAAATAGAAATTATTTGCAACCAAAAGTGTTTGTAATTAGGAAAAAGAGAGCATTTTTGCAGAGAATGAAATCATTGTGACAAAAGGGAGTACTTGCTGTAGAAATAATGTTATAATGGTTATAATGGTGGCTTTACTCAAATTTGTTATGCCCCACTTGCATACAAATGTGTTGACATGAGTTAACAATTTACCAAACACCAAATTTTTTACTGTCCCAAATTGAAAGCGTTTGCAGACGACATTTCAAAATGTGATGAAATTGAAAAATAATCTTTTGATAGGGCAGAAAACATTGTGGGAAAAGGAAAAAATCCCACAATGTTTTCCTGAGTCGTCTTCAACAAAGTTGTTAAATTTCAGTTTTGTTTGGCAATGGGTTAACTGGTCTACTATTGAAACTAAGTAGATATTATTGTATTTCATTAAACAATAATTCACCCTATTGCACCTTTTGCAGTAAAAAGGTCCCTCAAATCAGTGGTAGAATATGTAATAAATTGAACCAGCAATATGTATCTCAGTTTTAAATGCTATCTGCTGCCTTATATTGTACAAAATAATGAATGAAAACTCTTACTGTCCAATGATTTGACTTTTAACAGTAGTTTCTTAAACATTATGGGAAAAGTTCCTTTCATCTCACAAACTGAGACAGTTTTGCTACAACTATCTATCAGTATTGGAAATACATGTGCATTTCTGTCAGTCTTATTTGTGTTGTGCTACAAAACATAGATTCCACACATGTTTTAGATTTAAACGTTTACAGAAAAAAATGCAGAGACAGTTTTCATACAGGTCTTCATCTGTTTTCTTTTTGTCAAGGTAATCTTTCATGTCAGCTTATCATGTACAGTTCCTCCTCTGTCAGGCACAGATATTTCTGTTTAAAAGAGATAATGGAAGAAACATAAGTTTAAAACAAAATCCATGTTAAAATGGTTCTTTCTTTGTCACTGTACCTTGTACATAACAGAAGTGTTTTGATGTTCATATGTACATAAAACATGAATGTTGAATAGATATCATTTCAAAAGTACTGTCGAGTCTTTTTTGTATTACCAAACTTTGTTTTGAATCTTTTAATTGGCAACACATTTGCCAAAATCTTGTTATAGAATTACTTATGATGTCTTTGTTCATTTAGTTGTAATCATTATATGAATCTCACTTGAAAAGGTAAGTAGATTTGGTTCATGTCATAGCAAGGTCTAAATATACATGGTTTGGCCACACAGTGGCATAATGGTTAGCGGCGTGGACCTGGGTTTGATCCTCAGTGGCATTCACCTAAATTGCTGTGTAGTGTTTCTTGGCAAGAAACATTTCCTAGCCTTATACTGGTAGGTTATACAGACATGTACCATTAAGCTCAAGACTGAGCCATGTGCATTAATGGAAAAACAAATCTATTCCAGCCACTTGTTTGAAATTCAATTGTCATTATGCATCCTTTTACATCATTGTTTATTAAGATTTCTCATCAAATTATGAATGGAAGGAAGATAAAGTAATCTAATTGGAAAATATTGCAGTGTAGTTTTTCTCTAGAAAAACCATGCTAAGAGGATGTATTGATATGTACACAAACTAAAAGTCATAAAATTTATGTTTGACATAGTGTTGAAAACAGTATAAAACACCTGTAGTTCAGGTAAAACCTTCTTTCTAAAGTAAAAAGCTCTTCAAACCAAAATTTCCTTGTTTGTCTTATCTGTATTTGCAAGGTATTATTCATATCATAATTACTTATGAAAAAGATAAGTTGTACTTACATGTGCTTATAAAACAAAGAATCTTTCTTTATGCAGTACCACAACATTCATTTCTTTGGTTGCCGGTTCACATTTGACCCTCACACAGTCTGAACTATGGCTGATTCTGGAAAGCAGACAAATGAAATTTACTTAAAAGTCATTACTATGTTCCCCGACTATGTCTCCATTAATAACCGGTGAAAAGACATACGTTTTGGAAGTCATCAGGATAGGTAGATTCAAGAATCAAAGAGCAAAGAACGTGTGAATAAAAAAAACCAGGCACATCGTCAATCCAAAAAGAAGAATCCAATACGGATCAAGATTACTCAGCCTTGAAATGATCTTAATGTAAACAAACCTTTTTTCGTCTCTAAAATGTATGTCCATATTGCCCGTAGCTTTTAACACTGGAACGTGTACTAAATACTACCTCGACACATAGATAGATGCGGTGACATAAAATCAATATTCGGAGTAAGATAGTGCTCGTAGAGTCCATCTTGTTTGTAAACATAGGATGACGGTCCAGACTCTCTTCAATTTATCTATCTCGCGTTAAACAAAATATACTGTCAAAATATGCGTTCTTTATACGAAAATGAAAGTGTACAAAAAGTTATCTTACCTGACATCATCGTTTTCGATGTTCGTTCAACAAGGCGATTATTTCATTCGATTTAAGATTTGAAGCGGTGATCGGAACGATGATGATTTGTAAAGAAAATGTCTTGTCACGTGATACACAAAAATGGAAAGTGCACGTTACAGTTCTTGGTGTAATCACCATGTCAACATGTGAAGAATTGACGGGTTTAAGGATGAGAGACGCCACCTTCACCAAATAAACAGAAAATGTTGAAATGCGGTCTAAATTTTACAAAACTGTTTATTGTTTTAGATGTTGTAAAAAATATTCGGAGGAAAATCCTTCTATTTTTTGCTTGTTAACTTTGATTTTTCCACATCATTGCTAGTAAAAGAGCTGAATAAAAATAAATTTTCGAACAAGATGGCGCCATATGGGGCCAAAAAAACGGTTGCAACCAACATGGCCGAAAAAAGTCCTATAGGGTTCTGAGTAATTCGGAAATCCTTGGTTTTGTAGGTACCTTCTTTCGTTTCGTACGTACGTGTAACATATAGGCGGTCTTCAGACCGTGCCTTCGGCACGGTCTTTCGCCCGTATTACTAGACATATGACCTTTGTTTGATAATTCGAAATAAGTTTTAAAATTACAAAAACGTATGTATTAATACACCAGACATTGTTTGAGGCCTTTAGCCCAATTTGATTATGAAAGCCGACGCTTTCAGAACCGAAAAGCACGAAGGGTCGTATAATGAAGAAAATGTTGGAATGTAAAGAATATTACTAGGCATATCACTTTTGTTTGATGGTTTACAATAAGCTCAAGGCTACAAATATATAAATGTATAGCCCCACACCAGACATTGTGTGTGTTACCTTGTGTCCTATTTGATTAAATAAGCCGACACGTTCAGAACGAAAAAGAAAAAAAGGGTAGTGTATGAACAGAAAAACGTTTTCAAATGCTAGACAAAAAGAGAAAATATTACTTGGCATATAAACTTTATTTTTACAATTTTAGATAAGCTTTAAAACTACATAAAAGGCTACATTCCAACAACAGACGACATTCCTTGGTGAAATATAGCTCTATTGAAAAATACATGTTGACACATATAGAACTACGGAACATGAAGAGTCATAGTTTGAGAAAAGAAGATTGTTTAATAATAACAGTAAAGGCTTCAAATAGCTACCACAATTATCAAAACAATGCTAATTCATAATGCCAAAGATAATAATGCTAAAGCAAATTCTCCTAAGAACAAAACTATATAAATCATTATTTGTTAACGGTTGATCAATGTCCAACGTTTGAGTTAGTTCAAAACAGCATTTCTCCTTATCTAGATATTAAGCTAAGCAACATCTCATAGTGATGTGTAACATGACAATATTGTGTTTTCATTTAAGATCCTATCCATGTTTATCAGTTTCGACTTACGCAAATAGTTTAGTAAATCGGCACTCCTATGACTCAAAAAAATATAGACCAATTGCGAAGAATCGTCTACTGGTCTAGGCCTCTGTATTGGAAAACAAAACAAGAACGGAATGCATCCATAATTAATGAAGACGGCAATGAAAGCATAGCAACAATGAGTGCTATAAAGTAATTGAATACCAACAATGCTAGTGAGAGTGTTGGGAGCTATAGTCGCGCTGGTGCTGTTTCCTACTGTATTAGTGTGAGTCATATGATAGTTAGGAATAAGTGCGTAAGGACAACTTTGGAATTAGAAGAATCAATAGCTATCTAGATACTAAAAGAAGTTTAGGATCAATTGATTGCCGCTCTAAGAACTTTGAAAACAACGTATTTATCCGCATTAAACCAAGAAGGATTTTAGCATTTTTCGAATGAGAGTTATCGGTAAAAAAATCAACTAGTAATATTAACATGAATTTTCACTAAACAGTATCTAAGTACGCAAGTTTTATTCGCTCAGTATCTTAAATTTTGAGTACATACGGGTAATGTTTCTATGTAAAACGTCGATTGAGATTCAGATTCGGAGTAATAGTGTGAGCCGGGGCGACAATAAGCACGGAGATATCAGGCTTTTTTGTTTAACTCTTGCAATGAGTTAGATAGATATCAGTCTTGTTCGTTTAACTTGCAACATAGCAAGTAACAGTTTATATTTTATCGTTAAATCAGTATGTACATATACAGGAATTGTGTTTACCGGAACTGACACGTACACGGAATTAACCCATGGAATGCTGGTTAATTTTCTACAGATATATGTTTGTGTCGTCTGCTTTCCAAACCCTTAAATATCTGCTTAATTTTGATGAGGAAAGATACCCAGACTAGCAAACAGGTTAGATCACAGACCAGCTGCCAATTTAATTCACAGATGGCCTGGATCTGACCTGCTTGCATAAACATGAAGTTCATTCCATTACTATAAGGATTTAAGGACATTTATCATAATATCATCATAGCTCTTACTGGTTTTTGTAAAAATATACAGTATTGAAGTATTCGAACTTGTGTTTGATTTGCCGTGGAGTTAGTTGTCACGTGTTGCCATTGGTAGCGTACGGTCTGGGTGTTTCTACTGCGAAATTAAACATCGTTGCCATGACAGCAAAGGTTGACGCTGGCGCTGGTATGTATTTATATATATTGTTGGAATGAAATATGCATTCGCTTTTTTATTTGTACATGTTGCAAACCAATGGTTTACTTGTATATTATTTCAAATGTTTATATTTTGACAGCTTTATGCAATAGTATGAAAATCCAACACAAACAGTTTAACATTTCCCTCTTGACGATATTTGCAAATTTTATTGTTTTTCTCGTGAAAATGATATGGTATTCTTCCATGACTTTATTTTATAACTATCTTTGGAACTTCCACTTCTCATTTAAGAAAACATATTTGAATTGTCGAGAGAGACACCGTCACAAGCTTGGTTTCATTCCCCCCAGAAAGATGGGAAATGGAACTGAGCTCAGAGAATACCCTAGAATGACATGTCCCAAGGAATTGTTCCTCGAATTGAAACAAAAAAACACAGGTTTTTAGTTTAAACCATTACGAAACAATAACGACATTTTATCAGTGTGTTGCAGATAACTCTGGAAAACATTGTGGGAAAAGGAGAAATTGCTCGTGACGAGCAATTTCTCCTTTTCCCACAGTATTTTCCGCCGTATAAGAAGATTATTTTTCAATTTCATCGCATTTTGGAATGTCGTCTGCAAACTTTAATTTGGGACAGTCGAGAATTTTGGCGTTTGGTAAAAAGTTAAAAAAAAAAACTTGTGGAAATTGCACCATCCACTGCGATAAATATATATTTAATGGTCAACAGGAGCAGAAGATAGAACATATCAAAAAAGAAATGAATATATTAGTGTTTTGGGGTGGGGGCCATTTTGATTAAAGGATAAATTCCTCATTAAGAGCAATTGATACCTGTGTCACATTGAATTTTAAAGACGTCTCCAGATGAATCATTCGGAACTCTTCGGCAAATTCCGGCAGGTCAGTGTGACCTGCGACATCACCAAGGGGTTCCGATTGCAGAGCAATATGTACTGCAAGGTATGGCGTAGTAAAGGGATGAAAGAGTTGGTAATTGTGATATAAAATAAAGTTAAGAGAGTAATGACAGGATGCTAGTCATACAAGGATCTCCCATCAGACCGTTCTGCCTCACCAGCATAGAATTACAAGTGCTTCCGAATTGATTCGACGAATGTTGTGTTCCTAGTCGGAGAGTGGATGTGTTTGGCGGTACAACGTCGTTTCCATCAATTTTATAGTAACATTGCGATGACTAGTGGGTTAAAACCATACACCATCTTTACAATAAATTGGACTTCAGTAATTATGTCATCAAAACTTCCTAGAGTAATATGAACGGCAGGCATAACTACCGTTGTGGTATGTTATCATTTTGGCTTTATTGTCATTTAGCGGCTACCTGGTTGAGAATCGAAACTGCAACCTTCCGCCCATGGTGTTTGACACAGGGCCCAGAAGGTCCTCTCGAAATTATCCACCTGTGGTGCGGCCAGCGACAGGAAGGGTGCTACCTCATGTTTAATCTTCTGGATAAGCGCGCTTTCTAAACGCCCAACGTTTCTCATAAAGCCCACTGCTCCGATGTCGGCGATCGATTCGCCTTATTCTTGCCTTACTTCCCCGAAACTTGTTAAAGCATATTAACTTTCTTAACAAGTGAAAAGGCGCTGCTCGTCTGTGAGCAACCTTCAAGCCATTTTCTCCGTGCTTGACAAAGTTGAAAACGGATCTGTATTCTTGTCTCAGCCATATCGGTAACGCTTCATAGATTGTTATTGATCTGGTATCGATTTTTTCCCGCCTTAGTTAATCATTCAGAATGGTTCCATGCATTCATGAATGTCTGTTATTCGCTGTTATGGTCTCGGTGGTTTCCGTTTCACAATAAAAAATCCGATCCAATTGAATTCAGGCGGAATTAGAAAAGACATGTGACAAGTAATTATACACGTTCGCATTCTTTTGATAGTTAAATGAAATATTTTAGTACGCCCCACAGGTCTACTTCATGACATACAGTCTTGCACTGGATGATTGAGCTAAAAGCAATTTTACTTGTGCCTACTTGAGTAGTGTGTGGGAGCAACGTGTACTTTGAATGCTTTTACTAGATCCAGAATAAAATACTTATATTACGAATGTCTTGTTGAATGGTACTGGTTCGCTCTATCTCATTCGGAACGTTAATTATGTTGGAATAGCCTATCACTGCCTATGGTCTCGCACCATAGTTTTGCTGGTAAGAGATGAGCTGGTAGAACACTGATGTGTTTCCTGTATAGATTATAGTCCTGCAATGCTCCCAAAGTTTGTTTTGATTGCTTATTGCAGGACTATTTGTTTGGGATGTATGAACACAAATGCCGGTACCTCGGCTAGATTTGACAGCTAGTGCACTGATTTTCGGACGGTACTAATACACTTTGCTCCGTAGAAAAAAAATGAGACGATTGAGGTGTCCATTTTATTACAGTTTCTGAGAGTTAAATGGACAAACTTGATGTTCCTGTATATAGCTAAGCATAAAAAACACTATTCTTCATTCAGCAGAGTCTTGAAACTAGGTGATTTAACATTGGAGTCAATGGGAATTCAATATCTCAAAAGTAACAGGTGTATGACCCTATGCTTGTACATTGTTGCTCAAATTAGGTTTATATCCATTAAAACAATTAGGTTTGCCTCATTGTTGAAAAGAGCTGTCCTTGGAAACGGTGTCGGTTTCAGGAAACGTTGGTCTTAGGATCGAACCACTTGAGTCCATCTTGCTTCAAGTTCGTTATAACTATTTACATAAAATACATGATGAATAAAAAGGGAACTACGTCGACCGCATGTATAGGACGATGTACCCCTTTAACCATTTACCAAACGCCAAATTGTTCGACTGGCCAAAATTGAAAGAGTTTGCAGACAACATTTCAAAATGTGATGAAATTGAAAATTAATCTTCTGATAGGGCACAAAACATTGTATGAAAAAGAGAAATTGCTCGTTAAGAACAATTTGTCCTTTTCCCACAGTGTGTTCTGCCCTATCAGAAGATTATTTTTGAGGGATACGTACATAGAAAACGATTTACATCAAGAAATATAAGAGTCACAGATATAGAAACTTAATAACTATGTTGTTTGGTTGAGTAGTCTATCGATACCTTACACAAAACGATCGCTTTTGAAAATCGTGCGGTCGATCATTTATTTACACGGCTTATGAATAATTCTTTTCAACAACCGGTCTTATATTCGAGTTTCATTATTATTCACCTATGTTACGTTCATCATGTTTTACTATGAATTTTTCAAAGCAATTGAACATTTCATTAGTACATTTGGTCCTCTGGCCCATTATACATGTCATTGAATTATAATCATCATAGTTATCAGTCCATGGAGTTTCAAAACCAATTACACCAACTTCTTTTATCAAACACTTAGAGAGCTTAAATAACATTTACAATAATAAAAACTTATCATAAAGATCAGTCTATGTCCCTGTTTAGTTTAAATTTATTCAATTAATTGATTAGTTTAGCGTTGGATATTTTACATCGATTGAGAAGCAAGTTCTTACAGTTTACTTAATTTAGATATTAACCACCCTCGATTCTGCTTCCTTGATTATAGAATAGAATAGAAAATTTTATTGACGCAAGCGTATACAGCTTCTAGTCTTATACATACATGTACATATCAATAAAAATCAACAATCATACGTGACAATAAACAAACAATTTTTGAAGAAAGAATCATTGTTTATAATTGTAATGAATACAAACATATTTCAGGAGGTCCTATTAATAAAGTCATTCCTAATTTCGAAAGCATATTTAATAAATTTTGCAAAGTCTAAAAGTACTTTTGCATTTTTTGACTGAAACATTTGTACTAATTTTTGCATAGAAGGGCGTAAATAGTAGTACATTTTGAGATATTTTTTTCTTAAATCATCATATTTTTTACAAACAAATATAAAATGGAATTCATCCTCGATATCGTTTTCATTGCATATTGTGCACAACCTGTTACTTTGTTCAACACGATGTGCACCATACCTTCCTGTCTCAATTCTTAATGAATGAGAGGACAATCTCAATCTAGATATAAAAGTTCTAAAATGCTTTGGAAGAGTATTTAGATATTCTTCTAAAATGTGTTCTGTTTTAAAATGTTTGTAAGTGCATAAAACACTGCACTGGAGCACGTCATTACACCAAGTCTGTTTGAAAATATCAATTAAGCGATTTTTGAAAATGCAATGAAAAGATTTTAGATTACTCTGTTGAGGATTATCCCAGATATAGCTAAAACCAGATTGTGACAACAACTGTTTGACGTTTCCGCACCAATTGTCAATACCATTTACATTATCTGCTAATAAAGTTTCATAAACGGTTTTAATAATTACATTATCTGTAGTGATAATCTTAGTCCAATATTTTACAATGCTTGAGAATCTATTGATGTATAGAGGATATCGTCCGAGTTCTCCGTATACTGCGAGGCTGCTTGTAGTATTTTTCACACCTAATAGTCTTTTTTATAACTAATGGACTACTCGGTCCAATTGATTGTTGATTAACCCATATAGTGCTAGAACCGACTTCATAGTCATTCAAACAGGTTAGATCCAGTCGAGCCGCTAAGTAAATTGGCGATTAGCCTGTGATCTAACCTGTTTGCTACTCAGAGTTTCTTTCCTCTTCAAAATTAAGCAGATATTTAAGGTTTTGGAAAGCAGACGACATACACATCTATTTTTAGAAAATAACTCAGCATTGTAAGGTTTAAGGACGAGTCACATTTACGGACCCCATTATTCCACAGTCTGAGCTAGTACTCGTTTTATGTACATTTATGAGGGTCGAATAATCGTTCTTAAATCGATCCTGACCAGTTTCAGACTGAAAGCCTTTCATTCGCATGTTGATTCTGTTGTTGGTAACCGAAGCCTGGTGCCCTGTGTACTGTTTAACTAATCTACTTACGGAAAATATTGGCGTTAGCTGTCTATCGACCTAATAGTGTTTGTTTTTTATAACAAACGGTGTATAAGTAAACATTTTACTGGAAACTTGCCGATTCTTTATTACGGATTATTCGTTAATACGGACATTACTATTGGGACCGAAAGTGTCCGGACATACGAAGCTCGACTATAAGCATGAATAATATCATGACTAAGTAGAATATTGTGATGTGATATGTCTTATTTAATTAAATGATATGTGTTACTTTTAAATATTGCTTATCTCAGTATTGAAATGATTGGGAAGGTTGTTTAGAACTTACGGAAATCTTTAGCATGAGGTGTTAAGTAAAACATTATCCTAGTCCCCGCGTATATAACGCATTAGGTTTGGGTATTGCGAGCTATAAGTAGAGTCTAAATTGGTTCTCCGCTGTCTTCTGTCTCCACCGTGTTCCGCAAAATAGACTTTTTGATAGATGGGATACCGGTTCCCAGTCTAACCGCCAGGCCAATGATCCCAGGCTACTCGTAACTTCTGCTTTGTAGTTTCTTTTATTTTTTGTGGCCGTTCGTTTTTTTTCTCTTTTTTTTCCGATTTTTTCTTTCACGGGAGATAACTTTATTTTAATTTTCTGGGTTAAAGTTAATGTATATTTACATTCGCCTCCCTTTCCGTGTTGAATTTTGGTCAAATAGGATGTCCACGTCTACACTGATTCATTGATTTCAAAGGATGTCCAAAATATAATCCCCAATTTACAAAGCAGCCCATCGGCTTCATTTGAACCATCGACATTTGGCTGATAAACTCAATCGTTATCTAGCCCTGGCCAGAGCCATATTTCCTAGTTATATACTTGCAAAGAGATATATGCCTTGTGAGCTCAAGTCAATGTGTATTTGTTACATTTGTTTGTTTTTTTTGTACATCGTGTCAACAAAAAGTCTGGTTCATCATAAATATGACAAGATCGCTTATTACACTGCGCATAAAGATCGATCAAGAGAGTAAGAGTCATCTGCTATCCATTAGTCTGTAAACTACTTTACATGATACAGTAAAATTTGTGTTAAGAGGCCAGCCTATGGAACTTGAGAAAAATGGCTGTTTTAGACAGGTTGGTTGCTTAACACAAATTGATGTTCACTAAAAATTCAACAATGAGACTTTCTGAAGTGGTTGTTTAAGGCAGGTTGGCTGCTTAAAAGGATGGTTGCTTGACACAAGTTGGATTCCGAATCTACAATCGATACCCTCATTTGAAGCTGACACGAGGAGTGGTTCCTCAGGGACCAAGGTAATCTCCTTTTACAACTAGTCCAACTTCAATGCAATATCACATGGCGCAGCTCTTTAGAAAAAGTAAAATAGATATAAATTATAAGGTTTGTTTTGAGATATGTTTTTCAAAAGACGACTTTCCACATGTAGGCCTATGGCTTTAATTTCTTTTTAATTTCTTTATGTTTTGTAATTTTATAAAAGGGAAGACCTTATAAATCCCAATACAAATGTGTGACGTGTCAAGCCAGACTAGATCTATACTTAACCCTTTACCAGAGACGTAGATAACCAAACAATAACGACATTTAACCAGTTTGTTGGAGATAATTCTGGAAAACATTGTTGGCAAAAGGAAGAAATTGCTCGTAACAAGCAATTTCTGCTTTTCCAACAATGTGTTCTGCCCTATCAGACGATTACCTTTTTAATTTCATCACAATTTGAAATGTCGTCTGCAAACTCTTTTAATTTGAGACAGCCGATAATTTTGTGTTTAGTAAATGGTAAAACAAATGGCTTTGATCAGGCCATAAAGATAGTTCACTTTTTAGCTGCACTTAAAAACCCATTTCTTTATGTACTCCATTGCACTCTTTCATTGTTTCTGTCTGTCCGTCTGTCCGCCCAACCCTCTGTATGTATGTATGTATGTATGTATGTATGTATGTATGTATGTATGTATGTATGTATGTATGTATGTATGTATGTATGTGTGTATGTATGTATGTATGTATACATGTATGTCTGTATGTCTGCCTGTCTGTTTTTATGAATGTCTGTCTATATGTCTGTCTGCCTGTCTGTTTTTATGAATGCATGTCTATATGTCTGTCTCTTCTATGAATCAATATTGACTCATAAACTAACTCCAATCAGCAAATTAGCTAGCATATCCGTTCGTGAGGTTGATTCGTGTACAGAATACATCATAACCACTTATTAGTAGCAGAGACATGTATATTCTTAGTTCTCTGTACATAAATGTAGACTCTTCGATCGTCTTTTATTTGCTTCCAATTTGGACACGTAAAAATGCCAAATGGGATCTTGTTAATAAAGCTGTGCTGAACGAAAGTGAAAACTCATCCGACGAGCGAAAGTTCAGAATAGAATACGACTTAGGATTATCGTTTTTTTATGGTTAAACTCGCTTGACAACCGCGTCTCTAATGAAAACTATCCCAAACCCACGTGCCTATATTCGTCCAATCAGCGAGCGCTCAAACGAGGTCATAGGTCAATAAACAGAAATGGCGACTGCTGTTTTGCCCAGTAGTTCAGACTTCGCGATGTATAACAGAGATGCGCGGGTAAGTTGAGATGGAATGTGGAAATCAAATCGATGATCGCGTTCGCTGTCTTTTCGCCATTTCTGTTTGTTACACCTATGCTCTTGTTTTAGCTTGGCGATGACACAATTGGGCCTGGTTTGATATCGGACCTCCAGAAATTTTACGACAAAACTGACAATTTAAAGGACAAGGCAAAATGTGCGGAACTTATGGAAGCCGTGCGGTTCGGCGGACGTTCCCAACAAAAGGACCATATAAAACGACCATATTCTGCATTTCCTTCTTATGGTGAGAATGTTTTTCATTGATAAACGACCGTAGTAGATTCGCCCCACATCACTTTCGCTCCTTAATTTTATAGTTAACACTAAAATCACTGAAACAGTCGCTGGTCCCATTTAACCATAAACTGTACTAATAATGAAACTTATACCATTTTTAATTATCCTTCTTTGAAAACGAAAGTAGACATCTTGAAACTTGCATGGTGCTTATCCTGCTTGAGTGTTAAATTTACTATATACAAAATGACTTTCCACTGTTATAACAGCATTGTACTTTTGGACATTCAGTCAATCAAGTTAATCAAGTGCTTCTTCTACCCTTTTTGTATGCCAATATCTTAACTCACCATTTCCATGTCAAGGTTAGGTCAAGGGAATTTTCTTTAAAACAAACTTGCATATAACTTGAATTCCAGGCTGTTTGAAGAGAAATAATAAAAACAAATTACAGACTATTAATTAATTTGGTTGTATTAGTTCTTACAATGATAAACTAACATTGCTTTTTATGGGAACTTGTACCGGGTCCATCCAAGTGTAATTCATCCTGTTGTCAGAGTGGTTTCTTCCTTTCCTTTAGAAACAGATGTGTTGAATGTGTGAATTACAGGGTATATGATATTTTGGTGACTTATGTACATTTTCAAATTCAGGATTATTGCTTTGATGGGTTAAGCACTCTTTTCATATTTTTTTTATATACAGGGAACAGTCCATATATCCATGATGTTCAATTGAAATACATACATCCAACTCTTTAAAGGATCAAAACCAGCCTTGCTTCATTACAAATGGTGCAGATCAGGGTTTTCCTTGACGCCAAACTTATAGTAAATGACACCCAATTCATGGATTTGACCCCTTATCATTATTAAGATCATTACTTTCCATTCACAATTCCATATGTAAGTGGTCAATAGTCCCACAAATTAGCATAAATCAAGGGGTCAAGGAAAAAATCTGGAATAGATATACAGTGGACCCTCGTTTATCCGAACACTTACGTTCCCAGGAGAAATGTTCGTACTAACGAATTTTCCGGAATAAAGAATATGCGAGTTACAGCGAAATGTTTACCTTTACACGGTGTCTGTGTATCATGATCATTACTATGAAGTAAGAAATACACAATTATTTTTTTTTTGAAGGGAAATATAAAGTGTGTTAAGGAAGTGTTTATTTGGTCAAAACGGATTTTTAAAAAAATGACAATTTGAAGCAATGTCTTTCGAGAAGTTAAATTTCCTCCCGATCGCTGTCTAAGCAGCCAATCAGCCAATCAACGCCTTTTACAAACTCAACTATCGACATGCGACCGTAATTACAATTATGTAAGACCAATCAACTGACAGAATGACCGATTAACAAACAATCAACACCTTCCAGTACACTACACTAGGTGACATGTTATGGTCAAGCATACATGACAGTTTGCAAAACGTGTGAATGCAGTTTACAACAGAAGACCGATCCCTTCATTCGCAACTGTAACCGCAAAATAAACGATTTTACTGGTTTCCGGACTAGCCATACGCATATACTATGAAAAGTGACTGTTGGTTCCCGAATATTTTTGTCCGGTTCCGGAACGCGGATTTTCCGCATTAAACAGTTAAATTGATGAAGGTAAGATCCGTTCCCTCAAAATTCTGTTCGGATGGTGAATATTCCGGATAAACGACGTTCGGATTATTGCGGGTCGACTGTATAATGTTGGGTGTACAGAATAGACCCTGAACATGAAACTTAAAACATACATAAAGTCATTTTCCTTTTTTGGGTGGGAAGGGGCAAGATTACCTTTTAAACCAGAATGAGATCTTGCTGTTAGCCTGTTGATACAGGGAAAATTTATTTCAGAAATTGCTGGATTGATAAACCAATTGCAAACATAATATGATTTTGGGAAAATTCTAATGATTTTAAAGGAATTATTCATTGAAGAGTTGCCTTTTATATAATACCCTGTTGTATGCTAAACATAAGAAAGAAATTTCTAATTCACCAACATTTTGTTTATCTTTCCTAACAAATGTAATAACCCTTTACCAAATGCCAAACTTTTGGCTCTCCCAAATTGAAAGAGTTTGCAGACAACATTTCAAAATGTAATGAAATTGAAAAAGGATATTCTCATAGGGCAGAAAACATTATGGGAAAAGGAGAAATTGCTTGTTAGGACAATTTCTCCATTTTCGCAATGTTTTCCAGAGTGGTCTTGAACAGCAAACTGGTCAAATGTCATCATTCCTTGGTAATGGGTTAAACAAGTAATTTGATATGGATATGACATATCATTTCGTTTTGAAATAGAGTACATAAAGCAAAGAATAAGAGAAACTTAAGTTGTCTCTTTGTGTTTGTTAAGTTTACAGTTTCAGGTGTGTGAAAATGAGAATTTATTGTGTAATGGAATCATATAAGGAAGGGCTCAGACAACGTCGAACCAGATACTTCAAGTTTATTGATTGTCTGCTAGATTTATTGACTATTGTAATTTCCCTTTACCCATCAGACATAAATAGAATAGAATACTTTTTGTTCTTTCATTTGTATTTCATTTATTAAATATTTTACAATTTAAAAGTGAGAATTAAAATTTTCAACATAATTAGGTAAAAGTCGATTTTCTTATAAGGTTTAAGTTACCCTTTTCCCACACTTAATTCCTTCTATACATGAGCAGATGTTTTCGTGTTTTTGGTATATTTTGACAAACTTTGACACTTAATTTATCATGAACAGATTTTTTTCCATCAATGTTAATTCAATCTAAACTTATTCATCTTTCATTGATTGGATAAATACTCTTTCGCCCTATGTTGATTGATAAAAAGTCAAAATGTGGACCCTGTTACTCGCAGAGATCATACTAACAACTGTCATGTCCCAAGACAGATGCTCTATACCCCTGAACCACATGATTTTGATGGGTTCTTTATTTTACCGCATAAAAAGACTTTATCATTAACGCAGATGAGTAAAGAAACGGTTATGGTAAAATTGGAAATTGTTTGAAACAAGATTTTTGTCACTCAAACTCTTTCCATTGAATTAGATATGTTAATAGCTCAATCCTCTGTATGGAATTGGTAACTTGTTCAAATGAAAGTATAAAGCAGATGAAAAAGAAAATAGACATGCATAAAAACAGTATTTTCTTTATGATATTTGGAAGAAACCACTGTGACAAAAGGTAGAATTGCTTATCTTGAGAAATACCTTCGGTTGGCTCTTATTTTCAGTCTTCTGCAGTAAGATGCAGAGTATTAAGGTATTTTGGAATAATGTCTTATATTTTCTTTCATTACATTCAGCCAAATATAAATCATTTATATAGTAATCTTTTACTACGGGTAAAAGGAAAACAGAACGATTAAGTGAAGTAGTGTCCGGAACGGGCCACAGTTTATTAGCAATGTACTATCTCACTCAGGATTCCAAACATATGATATATTACCAATTGACTACGGCAATATAATGTGTCCATGCATTTATGCATTATTAATATGAAAAACACAACAAGCAACCATAGACAATGATTGCTGAATAACTGTCCTTGGAATCCTCTTCTAAACCAACTCCACCCATACCACGCAGTATTCTTGTCGAATTAGATATCGACAACAACAGGTAATCGCTACTTCTGAAACAGACAATCAATAGTTATGCATTGGGAACGAGTAATTGTTTTTTCCCTGGCTAATGAGAACCATTAATTGTTTATTTTTTTCTGTACATCGAGCTGGTAATGCAAATGGAGGATGAAGACCTCCAAGACAAATGGAACTTGTCTTTAATTTCTAAATATTGTGGGCGGGAGGGAGGGCATCTGTACTATAGCCCGCTCTGAACGGCGATGACCAATAAACCTGCGCTAGCGGTACATATATGACCATACATTCCGGAAACACCCGAACGTATCCGTAATGAAAACGGATATTTCCGTAACACAACCGAGTAAATGAATCTCACATAAATATATTTATCACTTATCATTTTAATTGTACAAGTAAGAATGGAAAGTGTTGGCTTTATAAGTAATTGGAAACAACTCGAGGGTTCAATGCAAGACTATAGTAAGTGCTTCATAAACATGAAGCACTTACTATAGTATTGCCCTGAACTCTTAAACTGTAAAAAAAAGAGATAAGTTGGGCATGTTGCATTGAATTTAGATACAGTATACCCATTTCCATTTAGGTGATAGGGTTTATAAGAAAGGGGTGTGTTTGAACATGGAACATTGTACGGTGTTTACATATCTTTTCTACTTAAGCACATGAAGGGTTGTAAAAGTGAAGATTAAATTTATGCACTCGTATAAATTATGCTCTAGCTTATTCCTGTAAAGTAAACTTTGGGTGAAAGACCTAGGATAAAAACTTGTTTTCAAAGGAGCTTGATGCATTTGGCTATCTTTCTTTCTAAGATGCATTAGAATTTTGACTTGATATGTCTTTGGTTTAAGTGTATAGGAGAGGGATTTTTACTTTTCGTGTTAATTGATTTTGGTGAAATCTGTAACGACATATTGAAAACATGACAGGTAATAATCAGCTGTACATTTTATTGATTCTAATTAACCACCAGACAATTTGACCTGCAGAAAGGAATTTTGTACAATGTATAATTTTTAAAATAAATTGGAATATTGCTTCCAAGAAGATATGTTGGCAAAAGTCAACATTTCCTTTGACAATAGTTTCAACCATAAAATTTACAAAAAAAAAATTATCTGTTCTTTCTTGTATCTAAACTGCTAAATCTTTGATTAAAGATCTAATTACGAAAAAAAAGACATGTTAACGAAAAGGGTTATTCAACTTTTCTCACATGTTAATTTCACGTCTATTTAACACAATGACAGTTTTCCAGATAAGTCTTACCCAGAGTTCCAGATAATGGGTATAATTGGGATTGATAGATTATTTATTTCTCATTGCTTAATCCTATGTTGTCGGTACTCATTAGAATCATCTTGTAGAGTACCAACAAAATAGGACTTGTCAAAAAGATCTTGAAGTATTACAGGGAAAAGGCTCTTCTCTACTCTTATATAGAAAGGCACATGCTCAATGTTGAATGTTATACTGAGAAATTAGGAGCAAATTATGATTATTTTTGTGTTGATTCCTGCAAATATCTTTTACACAATTATCAAATATTGCAAGGACATATCTTTCTCTCTTTCTCTTTTTTGTGTTTAATTTTGTTGCATATTGCAAGATGTCTAATAATAATACCCTTTAGTACATGCTATTGGGTTCATTTGGTTTGGTTAAGTGTTACGGTAAGGAGAATGAACACTAAAACCAGATCAAAGGATTTAAATGTTTATTTCAAGATATTGATCTGTTGTTTTAAACTCTTTGCAGTGTCAGTTGGCTTTTGTATTGTCCTTAACTCAAAGAGTTTGTAGGAATAGCTTGAATTCATCAAAAGGAAAAATACTAAAGGAAATTCTTGATTGGATTAAAAATTACTGAGGAAAAATAAGGGCAATCTCATATTGCTACAATGATTTTAGTCATAAGACAATAGCTGACACATACAAGACATCAGGAATGATTACAGTGAAGAGTATACTTATTTCAATCAATGATGAGACGAAGGTAATCAGCAAACTCTTTGCATTTAATTAAGATTACTTGTCCATGGCACACTCTTTCTTTTCCTTTTAAGCTTCTATCTAGAGAATCAACTTTATTTCCTTTTTCACTGTTGATATTGAAAAACAAAGAATTTAAGTAATGAATAATGTTTTTTCAACTTAAGAGCATTAAGAATTACTTCTGCAATGGTTTCTATAGTGGTTTGGTGCTGGTACACTTTTCTCTTTACTTAATTGTTCATTAAAGGTAATTGCAGCAGATAATAGTAAAACCATTTCATAACAGAAATAGCTAAAATTGCATGTGGGAATAATTTTGTAGATAAAACTTATAAACTTATGATGAGCCATACCATTGCAATCATTGCAACAAAAAAACAAACAATTGCTCATGATGAGCATATTCTCATTGTTGTGCAAATGATTTCAAATATTGTGCAATCACAAAAGACGTCATAAGTCTAGTCTACTTAGATAGGGGTTAAATGAGCATACATGTATGTATAATAGATTAATGGGTCAAAATGTCACGAAATCTTCAAAATAAAGGCTATTATTATGGTTCAAATTGTAGTTAAGAATGTGAATGATAATCAATTATCTTGTCAGGCGTTCATGTAATATCAATACACACTCAATTAGACAATAGGGGACCTTACGTAATGGATTCCTTAATCATTAATACCTCTAATTGTAGTATCAACTGCAGAGGTCCTATAGAAACCATTGTGACAAAATGATGAAATGCTCATTGACCCTTTCCCAAACAACTAATTTTCGACTGTCCCAAATTGAAAGAGTTTGCAGAGGACATTCCAAAATGTGATGCATTTGAAAAATAATCTTCTGATAGAGCAGAAACCTTTGTGGGAAAAAGAGAAATTGCTCGTCACGAGCAATTTCTCCTTTACCCACAATGTTTTCAGAAGTCGTCTGCAACAAACTGGTCAAATAATTTCGTTCCCTTACAATTTCGTTTGGATTGCGAGACACCCGGATAATCGGGGTTCGTATAAACGAGGCTTCAATGTAGTTATACTTCTCTCCACATTTAATAGTGATCAAGGATAGCAGTTACGAAATGCCTCTAGGCAGATTGTTGCATATATTGAAATTAATTTATAAACATGTAATTGGGTGTTATTCTCAAGCAAAGGTAAAATTTTTTATTGTGACACACATCATTAGAGGCCTTGTGACACACATCATTAGAGGCCTTGTGACACACATCATTAGAGGCCTTGTGACACACATCATTAGAGGCGTCACAGCGAGATGATTCCTATGACAAGTAAACTTTGCAACCTTGCCTTTCTCAATGTTGAAATAAGAAGGAATGCTGTTAAGAACTTTGTCAGTGATAGAATATTAGCCTCAGGCACACTTTTTGGGGTCCTGGGTTTATAATTGTGAGTTAAAGGGTTGCATGAGCGATACAATGATTAAGCCCTTTACCAAACACCAAATTTTGGACTGTTCCAAATTGAAGGAGTTTCAACTTTGCAAGCCATTTCAAAATGGGATGTTATTGAAAAATAATCTTCTGATAGGGCAGAAAACATTGTGGGAAAAGGACTATTTAAGCGCAATTTCTCCTATTCCCACAATGTTTTCCAAAGTCGTCTGCAACAAAAACTTTATCGTGTGGTAATGTGTTAAAGAAAATATATACAATATTATGTATGCATTAAGAATGGGTTTCTGATTAACATGGTTTGAATAAATACATTGGTTGTCTTGTATTAAAATAAAGTTGAATGGATTCCCTTTATGTATATTATATGCATAGCGAGAATGTGGAAACATTCATGTTCACCTTAGGAAGTGAAAGGAACTCATTTATCAAAGAAATTTGTTATCAACACCTTGACACAGTCTTTCATTCAGGTTGACATGTGGCATTCAATGAGATGAAAAGGTAAACTACATGTAAAGTTTGGTAAGGTATTTAAACCCTTTACCAAACACAAAAATTTCGACTGTCCCAGATTGAAAAGTTAACTTCATGTAAGGTTTTGTAAGGTATTTAAACCCTTTACCAAACGCAAAATTTTTGACTGTCCCAAATTGAAAAGTAAACTTCATGTAAGGTTTTGTAAGGTATATAAACCCTTTACCAAACGCAAAATTTTTGACTGTCCCAAATTAAAAGGTAAAATTCATGTAAGGTTTTGTTAGGTATTTAAACCCTTTAGCAAACGCAAAATTTTTGGACTGTCCCAAATTGAAAGAGTTTGCAAACGACATTTCTAAATGTGATGAAATTGAAAAACAATCTTTTGATAGGGCAGAAAACATTGCGGGAAAAGGGGAGATTGCTCCAACAGAATGTTGTTCTATGTGTTTTTGTATAGGGTATATGCTTTTAATATACTCTCATGTTTAAAGATGGAATAGAGAAAAAAAAGATTACACCTTGAAAAACAAAATGTTCCCCAAGTCTGTTTTAAACCCAATCTTTGTTTTTGAAACTGTTACACTGTTGACAATATTACTTTCGCCATTTAGTAAAGGGTTGTCATTGGTAGATCTGAAAAGTTAAGAATTAACAATCCAATTAATAATGCATTATGGTCAGCTAAACCTGACTCACTAATTACTATTCATAAACTTTTTTTTAACTAGAGCTATATCAGTTTCTTTGACCTGTTGACATGTTTGAGCTGGGAAGCAGATGACTTTTAACCCTTTCCTTTAACCCTTTACCAAACTCCAAATTTTCGACTGTCCCAAATTGAAAGAGTTTGCAATCAACATTTCAAAATGTGATGAAATTGAAAATTAATCTCCTGACAGGGCAGAAACTATTGTGGGAAAAGGTGATTGCTCATCACAAGCAATTTTCCCACAATATTTTCCAGAGTTGTCTACAACAAACTAGTCAAATGTCCTTATTGTTTGGTAATGGGTTAAGGTAGAATACACATAATAGGCCATTTTGAAACTCTTTTTCCAGATTCGTCTATAACAGACTGGTCAACTGTAACAAACTGGTCTAATGTCCTTATTGTTTGGTAATAGGTTAAGGTAGAATACCCATACTCCGCCATTTTGAAACACTTTTTCCGTCAGATAACTTTGGTTGTGCTTGGTATAGATCAGTCTGGGCTGAAACTATTTGATTTACACCGAAAAGTTCTGGCCCCAACCAACGTATAATGAGCAAGACTGTAGTAACCAGACAAAAGAATGAGTTTTAGAATGGCGGATTATGGGTATTCTTCCTTAATGTAAAGATTTGCGATAGGCTCAATTCTCAAGTAACAGAAAATTACATTATTATAGTGCATGTATGTCAAATAGAATGGAAAGGGAGGTCTAGATATTGTTGAATATAACACACTTATATTTGCATTAGTTTATTTAACCTCTGTGAAGGATTCAAGAACTGTGTACATCAACTTCATGAACAGACATGAAGGAAAACTGACTGTTCATGAATGCAAACATGTTCTTGAATTTCCAGAACTTTTTTCATGAACATCAAACACATGTTTTAATTGAAAACATTAATGAATCTATTTGTGATGTTCATGAACCTGTCCTTGAAATTCAAGTCCAAGAACAGCTTTGTTTTCATGATCAGCAATTTGTCATTCATGTCTGTTCATGAAGTTCATAAACTCCACTGGTTCTTGAATTCCTTTGCAGGTGTAGTAAAGCCTAGCTATCATGTTAAATGAGATATGATCATTTTAATTGTCATGACAGGCCAGATGAGACAATTTGAACATGCATCCACAATATAGAATTCAGGGAACAAATAAAGAAGTCAGAAAAGTGAATACACTTCATGTCTGATTCTCTGAGAATTGTCATTTTTTTGTAATGTTGGTTAATAACAATTGTGACTAAACAAGGAATTGCTCATATCCAGCAATATCTTCTTTTGTCACAAATGATTCTTGAGTTGTCTGTTAAAGATTTTATAAAATGGTCATATATAGTGGAAAGCGGGGTCAACTAAAAAAAAATAGAAAAAAAAAAGTCATGTATTTTCTGAGAAATGCTACTTATGTAACTGTGTCAGAGTTTGGCACATACTATATTAACAAATGAATTAATGACAAACTTTACTTCAGACTTATATATATTATACCCCAAAAGATGTAGAGTAAACATCTATAACAGCTTGGCAGCAAACATGGGTTTCTACATAATATATGGAAAAGTAGATTAAAGATCGGAACTGTTTGTTTTGTAAACTTTTTTATCTATAACTTGTATAATTTATTGATTTTTTAACATACTCAATTGAATTGTTTACTTTATAGGGGTGTGTAAAGTTATAATACCTTTACAAAAGGTGAAATTTGCATTGATGATATATTTAGTTTAAAGCTTAGTGTTATGGGTTATTCCTTTTTTATGTTTTCAATCCCTTTATTTTCAAAGGAAGCAGCTTAACTCATCTCTTCCTGACAAGGCCTTTTAGGCCAAGTGGTTAGAGTAGAGAGCTTACATAAACTACTGTTGCCCTAAATGGGTTGAGTGATCTTTACTGCAAAAAAATTAGAAAAAAACATTGAATACTAAAAAGACCTTTGTTTTAGCTTCATTCATACATGTATATCGAGGGTTCAATGCAAGACTATAGTAAGTGATAATCATGAATCACTTACTATAGTATTACACTGAACCCTTGATATCATCTACTTTTTTGGCTGACACTTATGAAGCTACGGGTACCTTTTTCATTACGGGTACCTATTTCATTACGGGTACCTTTTTCATTACGGGTACCTTTTTCATTATGAGTACCTTTTTCATTACGGGTACCTTTTTCATTACGGGTACCTTTTTCATTACGGGTACCTTTTTCATTACGAGACAATTCTTTTGTAACTTTCTAAATTTAGAAAAAGAACCTTTTTAGAACATGTCTCACCTTTTACAACCCAAACTTTTTTCATCTACAGGAATAATTTTGAGGGTTCAATGCAATACTATAGTAAGTGTTTCATGTTTGTGAAGTGCTTACTATATAGTCGTGCATTGAACCCTAAATTTGGTCTCAAAACATCTCAAGAGAAACTTTTTTAAGTTTTCATCGTTTTCACCAAAGCATCATATTATTTCTTAACTTGAAATTTGGGATGCTAAAGAAAAAAAACATAATTCTATGTCGCTTATAGTAGACCAAGAACTTTTGTAGCTCAAATCTGACGTCTTTAAGAACCATCCCATCAAGAGGTGAAATTTGTTCTATCATATCAAGGGTTCAATGCAAGAGCATAGTAAGTCCTTCACAAATGGGAAGCACTTACTATAGTCTTGGGTTGAACCCTTAAAATGTCTCATGAATATTTGTAAGTTTTTATTCTTTTCTCTCATGCATCTAATTTCTTCACTTCATACTATTGCTACTTATCAATAAAAATCATGTTTTTGTTTTTTATTTCAGGTTAGGAAAGTTATTAGCTCCTATCTGACCTCTTGCAATGGAGACTATCACAAAGAAAGAAGAAATTTGCTTTATGAAATGTCACAAAAGAATCTTTTGAAACTTCTCATCCATTTACAGTGTACTGTCATTATTTCTTCTTTTGTTATTAATGATGATGACGTTAATTAACCTCATTCTTTGTGGCTCATTTCAGGCCAAGACCTTTCCAAAATCTGACCTCTGATAACCACAAGTATCCCATCAGAAAAATAAAGTTCAATAATTTTCTATAAAAGTTATGCTCTTATTTCAGGCCAACTTGAGCACGCCAAGAACTTTCTTAGTCCCTATCAGACATCTTACAACCGAGATTACCCCATTAAACAACCAATCGACTCAGTTGCCTTAAGGTAGGCCATTTTTTTTCATAAAAACATCACTACTTGACTGTGATTTCTGTATGGAGTGTTAGATGCAACTTCATTATAAACCGTGGGTTATCATATACCACAAGAACCGAAAAGTTGATGGTGGGAACATGGGGTATATAAATAGTAAAAACAAAAGTAATCTGCTGAAAAAAGCAAATAAACCTGTGTCACAGCCATCTTGTTCAGACATTTTTCGTAAACATTTGGTATGTGATCATCCCACCTGAGCATCTATGAGTAATATATCATAATCAATTAACTTCTATATATTTTGTCTTTATCTTGGCTCCATAAAATAGATTTTCTTTGGAGAAGTTCTCTCTTAGTTGAAAGCATTGAGGTTTTATGCCATTTTCAACAGTAGTTCATTCAAATCATAGCAACTAGTGCACTTATTGATGTTCCTAGTATTTTATCGCAAGCACTTCACAATATCCATTAAAGACCATTTTCTAATTCAAACATTGGTTATTGATAACATTTTGGATTCGAGTTCCATGTATTTCCAGTCTATCAATTACCTTCTCAGACTCAACTAGAAATGAGGCTTGACATAACTGTTTCTCTTGAAAAGAAAAAAGATTAATGATAAGATAAGATGTTATTTGTAAGATAAGATGACATTTTGCTCCTAATACTTTTAAATTTGTTTGCACTATTACATCTGTCACCATGGCCTAGTGGTTAAGGTGTCCACCTTTGGGCAGAAGGTCGAAGGTTCAAGCTCCACAGAGGGCGTTTGTCTAGAGAATGTTTCTCATGGGACTTATTCCAAATTGGCCGGTTTGTGAGCCACAAGCTAGTTAAATTTAGTGGTTACCAACTTGTATCCTATTGGCGCCTGGCAAAGTGATATAAGCTGAGAGGTACTTGGTATATACAAAGACCTAATAAACACAGATAAGCAACTCTGCAAAATACCGTTCTTTCTCGCGTTGACATCTCGTTCGCGAGATTTTGTCTTCCTGTAAATACAGACGCTTTATTTTGTTAATCAAAGCGTCTGCCGTCGCTGATCAGCTATGGTAGCCCTTTTATTGACCCTCCCGACCCCCAAAACCAATAAACAGATGGCCACCAGCTGTGGTGCCCTGCTGTGATAATTACCGGGGATTATAACTTATTGTAATATTGCACTGTGTCAAACTGAAATGTCTAGCTAAATTTTATGACGGAGGAAAATTTCAGCAGCAAAATTTTCTGTTAAAATATTAGCTTAAATCTATACTTTTGTGGAATGGGTCTCTAAATGGGAATTATCTTTTTTTGCGGCATTTCATGTACAATATTCTATGAATTAATAATTCGTAATGGGGAACATTCTATTTTCTTTGAAAATGTACTCAGTACCATCATCATCACCATCTGCATCATCATCATCATTATCATCATCATCATCATCATCAACAATGTTAGAATTATATTATCAAACAACAACTAGCTAAAGGTTTTATCCATTCTAATAAAATCTAAATATAAAAAAATAAATGCGTGTGTATTTTTATTTATAAATGAAAAATGATCGTTCGGATAAATTTTCAAATCAAGATAAACGTTCAGGAAGAAAGTTCATCATTTCTGTTTCAATAAGAAATTTTCCGTAAGTAGATCATGGTCATGTGAAACATTCTCATTCCAGTGAACGGTCGTCAGATTTCTAAAACAACTTGGCACAAGAAAGAACGTATGCCTGACCTTTTTTTAAAGAGATACAGACTTGGCTACCTAACCTCAAAAAGCAACCTTACATGTGATATAAATGGAATTAATGTACGAATTTGTAGAAAGAAAATATTTAGCATATAAACCATTGTTTTCAATAAATGAAAACTTCATTTTTTCCCTAATCAAAATTCTAGATAATTCGAAAAAGAAGGGTTAACGTGCCCATTGTTTATCAAGTGATATACAGGAAGCTTGCATCATACTATTGTACTTTATTGTCAACTTAGAATTTGAATTGTCCCAGTGGGGGTTAAAATAACAGACATTCCAAAGACTAGGCTAACTTTAGAATTACATTTTGTATAAGATCTTTTTAGAGTGTCTTCTCAGCTAGAGCCATATACTTCTGCGCACAAATATGCACCGAGTCTGCTTTTTATCTCTTGATTTGCAGCATGTTGATGTCATACACTTCCAGCACACACAAACATGCTGTCATTAGCGGCAAATTTTACACTTTCTTTGCATGAAAATTATTTCCAGCTGAACCAAACCGAACATATCGTTACATCTTCCACGTATACAGTTTATATACAATAAGAGAGTACTAAAAATAAATTCAAATTAAAAAAACCAAACAAGACCAGTTAAGAGAATTTAAATGCCTCTTAACATCACAAAAATATGAAAAAATGTTCTTGATCTTCCCTTGTTCGATAAAAATATGTGTAATGAATCAAAGTTTGTCTAAATCAACCCATATTTTGTTTTTGTTTCCGAGGAGTTAGACAAAAACTATTGCTCTACTACTAAAACATGCAACCATATGATTTCAAAAAACCAAGACCAGATAAGAGAATTAAAATGCCTCTCAACATCACAAAAATGTATAAAAGTCCTTGATCTTCAATTGGTCGATAAAACTATGTGTAATGAATCAAAGTTTGTCTAAATCAACCCATATTTTGTTTTTGTTTCCGAGGAGTTAGACAAAAACTATTGCTCTACTACTAAAACATGCAACCATATGATTTCAAAAAACCAAGACCAGATAAGAGAATTAAAATGCCTCTCAACATCACAAAAATGTATAAAAGTCCTTGATCTTCAATTGGTCGATAAAACTATGTGTAATGAATCAAAGTTTGTCTAAATCAACCCATATTTTGTTTTTGTTTCCGAGGAGTTAGACAAAAACTATTGCTCTACTACTAAAACATGCAACCATATGATTTCAAAAAACCAAGACCAGATAAGAGAATTAAAATGCCTCTCAACATCACAAAAATGTATAAAAGTCCTTGATCTTCAATTGGTCGATAAAACTATGTGTAATGAATCGAAGTTTGTCTTAATAAACCAATATTTTGTTTTTGTTTTCGAGGAGTTAGACAAAAATTATTGCTCTACTACTAAAACATTCAACCATATGACTTCAAAAAACCAAGACCAGATAAGAGAATCTAAATGCCTCTCTACATCATAAAAATGTATAAAAGTCCTTGATCTTCAATTGGTCGATGAAAATATGTGTAATGAATCAAAGTTTGTCTAAATCAACCCATATTTTGATTTTGTTTCCGAGGAGTTAGACAAAAACTATTGCTCTACTTCTAAAACATGCAACGATATGATTTCAAAAAACCAAGACCAGATAAGAGAATTTAAATGCCTTTCAACATCACAAAAATGTATAAAAGTCCTTGATCTTCAATTGGTCGATAAAAATATGTGTAATGAATTGAAGTTTGTCTTAATCAAACCATATTTTGTTTTTGTTTCTGAGGAGTTATACAAATACTCTACCATCCCATTCAATTCTAGACATATAGCACTTTCGGTTCTATTGATGATACACGTGTTTCACCAGTGGTAAAAGGAAATCAATTGTCTCATATGCAATTATTAATAAAAACAACACACTAATAAATGAATGTTAAAACTATCGAAAAATTAATAAAATAAACGTTAGTTTTCACACTTTATTCAACCTTCGTTTACATCGTCTAGCTGGCAGACACACTTCAGTGCAGACGAGATTAGGAAGTCTCGCATAGTCTCCCGAAATCTCATCCTCCACGAGATGATAAGGGAGTTCGGTCTTTACCTATGGGGAGTTGCTTATCTGTGTTTATTAGGTCTTTGGTATATATGATAATAAGTGAAAAGTGTAGCATAAGCCAAAAGTGGCTGGCCCTTTCATTAAGGGTTACACTATAATGAACGAAACCTTTTATCTTATACAGACCAATGACATCGCATGGGTTCCCTCCCCAGGAAGGTCCTGGGCCCGAGACCCACTACTCCAACGAATACCTGCACAAGCCGTACCGCCCAATCACACCCCTGAGGCCTGGCTCTTCCTCTGGAAACAGATCAAATAACCCTCATCCGAGCGAGGTACACTTTGACTCATGGTCATTTGGTTAGCTTAAGCCATTACCAAACAATAACGACATTTAACCACTTTGTTGAAGATGACTCTGGAAAACATTTTGGGAAAAGAAAAAATTGCCCTTAATGAGCAATTTGTCCTTTTCCCACAATGTTTTCTGCCCCTTCAGAGTATTGTTTTCACATTGCGTCACATTTTGAAATGTTGTCTGGAAACTTTTGCAATTTGGGGCAGTCAAAAATTTGGCATTTGGTATAGGGTTCAAAAGCAAGTCAATGCAATGGCTGTAGTAGTTCAAGAATATGATACAATGATTGAATATGTTTCTATGAGTAAATTATTTCCTTTCAATACATTATTGAAAAATGCATGAATGAAGCATTAAAGAAAGTGTGCAAGCAGAAAACTGTAAGCCAACAGCAGCCTATCAGCAGAAATAGCTGAAATGTGTTTATATGCAGAAAGAAGTGTTTATCCTAAATGCTCTTGTGATGGACCAAAATCACAAAACCTTTAGAATGCTGGGTAATTTTTATATATACATTTTTGTGTCGTCTGCTTACTTAAACCTTAAATATCTGCTTCATTCTGTTGAGGAAAGATTATCAGAGTAGTAAACAGATTATTAGGCCAGCCGCCAATTTATTTGGCAGCTGGCCTGGATCTAACGTGTTTTCATAAGCATGAAGTCTGTTCCAGTTCTATAAGGGTTAAATGTTCATGCTTATAGTTGTCAGAACTAACAGCCTCTTACACTGGACGTAATGTTAAATTACAGGTGCCTGTCTCCCGATTTACTTGGCAACTGGCCTGGATCTAACCTGTTTGCATAAACATGAAGACGGTTCCAGCACCATAAGTGTTAAATCATGTATTTGTGCCACTTTGATATTTCAGTCGTTTTTAGTCTGGAAGTTTCCAAGTCGGGGACCAATTGAAACAGAAGGATCAAAATGGTCGGAAGAGATGACAGACGAGAGGATGAACCAGGTTCACAAGAGACTGTGTCAGTCGACATATCAAACAGATTTTCTTGGTGCACCACAAGGTGAGAGATTGGAGTTTTTCCAATGATAAACATGTTCTCTTTTTATTTTCCATAACAAATATTTGTTCTGGTTTCCCTCTCATCAATTTTTTTCTTTCTAGTCTTATCTCCTATGAAACTTATGTTTTTACTATTTTTCTCTTATCAAAGTAACTTACTAGTTTCCCCATTTCAAGCATTATTTCCTGTTTTTTCTTTATCCACAAATTATGGATTTGGTTATGAAACCTTAAAGTGCTGGAACCAACTTCATGCTTCATGCTTTTGCAAACATGTTAGATCCAGACCAGCCAGGAAGTAAATTGGCGACTGGCCTGTACTCTGACCTGTTTGCTACTCTGAACATCTTTCCATATCAAAATTACACAGATATTTAAGGTTTCGGAAAGCAGACGACACACAAATTTATTTTTAGAAAATTTCCCAGCATTCTAAGGGTTAAAGTTTTCATCTTAAGAAGCAAAAAGGTATACATTGTATTTTTCATTATTATGGTGAACTATTACAGGGTTTGGTATGAAGTCTGCATACAACCTACCACCTGACTGGAAAGAGAACATACCATTTACCCTGGACTCGGTACAGAGGTACAGCTACCAGAACTCTCAACAACCAGACGAGCTCATACTGCCTGTAAACAGATATGGTAGCAACAAAAAGAAGCAGATTCCAGCATGTGGCACTAGTATGTACAGTTTGGTTTTATTGTTTTATATGAATTTTACTGACCCCCCCTAAAAATTGGTAGAGGATCAGCCACACCCAATAATTAATACTATTGTTTGCTGTCTTTGAAAAGTATTAGAAAATTAATTATTTTTCATATGAATATTACCCTCTTTTAGAACAATTTTGTTTCATACCAGAGAAATGTTTAATTTTAATTGCCCTTTGCCTAATCCACCAATTGGTAGTATCTCACAGAATGTAAATAACAAATGTGAGATAAGAATAAATAACCCGTTTTAATATTTACATTTTCAATATGCTAAAATTCTATGTTTTCACTGAATGATTGTGAAATAGGCATATGGTCCTTCAGTGCTTTGATTGAAAAACTTTTGTAAGTTGTAATGAATCTCTCTCTGAAAACACCTCAATTATTTCGGACACAACCCAATGATTTCGCAGGGCGGAAATAAGATATCATTGTTTACAAAATAAACCTTTCATACAGTCTTATGAAATCTACTACATAAATGTAGCATTTCTTCACCATATGGCTAATGAATGGAGATGAGAAGTGTATCAATATTCTAGTTCTCTGTGCTTTGATAGATCTGTTATGCCATTTTATTCGTAGAAAACATTTTATTTCAAAAGGATCAAAATCTCAATCTCAGAGATAACACTAAAAAAAATGCTATTGATATTGTATTTATTCCAGTCCCTACTGCCTCCAATAGACAGATGCACATACGTAACAGAAGCACATATGATAGGCACTACAATGACAACGCCCCAGCTGTTTCTAGTCAGATTCGGGAATTGGGACAAAAGCTTGGAGCTGATGCAATCAGGAAATACTACGAAAATGCTTCCGGAGAAGGTAAAAAGATGCACAATTAATTTTTGTGAATATTTTAGTCCAGATTTTGTTTCTCTAATGCCATTCTCACCAAAACGGAGTTTTTGTAACATGATATACATTACTTGTGTGAACTAATATGAATCAGTGACTAGTTATTTCATGGTTTGGTTGAGTTGTTCCATAATGCTGACATAATATAAACATCAATTTAACCCACTGCATCATATTAAAGTTTTAGTTATTCCAATTTCAAGGTAACTGCAGATTACAATTTCAATATTAGAAAATAATATTTGTATTGTGGTATTGGGAAGAAATTGCTGTTGCCTTTATTATTTTTTACGCATGCAGCAGCATTTCTGTTCAATCACATAAAGATAAAGGAAAGATTTTTCATTAACTGCCAGTGATAAATTTTATCTTAAAGGCATATTGATGTAAGATCGCAGTAGCTAGTTTGTGGTGCTGTTAATTTTGACAAGACTTAAACGTCTCTGTTTTGCAATTGATCTTTGCTTTTTAAATCATGTCACTGATTCATTTTATCAATTGAAGTATTCACTTTATGCTTTTTTTAATTTTAATTTCATAACTGAAACACACTTTTGTTTAAGCATATAAGACTACAGAGACATTCAGAAGGATAGTTTTATTAACTAAAATGTTTACTTTCAAAAGTCTGCAAATGAAATGATGGAAACACAAGACTTAAGCAATGAATTCCTTCACTTTTGTAAAGGAGTTCCTATAGTTTGCATTGAACCCTTGATTTGCTATATCAATATTGAAGATCTTAGATAAAATTGTGCTACACAAAGATTTATCTAATGCTGAGAAAATATATTCACTCGTTTGTCACTTTACTCCATTTCTCATTTATCATAGTTTATGATACATGGAGACAGTTTTGTTTGGATCTATATATAGAGAAATAAAGATGTTTAAACTGTTTGGTTTTTCGAAGAGGATTGCATTATTACAAATTGGGAGGGAGTTCAAACTATCCATGAGAAACTTTGTACTGATTGACAAATGTACCTTATTGATACCAGTGCAACAAATACAAGATTCGCTTCTATTTCTTTTTTATGACAATGCAAAAGAATTCTGCTTTAAAACACATATCTTTATCTGCATCATGGACAAAGTTTGAGTAAAATCAAACTAGTTAACCATATGGTATTTTAGATAAATCTCGTGCATTTTAACTGTTTCAAAGTGAAAACATCATATGGCAACAATCAATAAGGGAAATTGTCATTATATGTGTAGGAAACAATTGTGAAGAAATTAGATACAAAGTGTGTCAGCAATATCTGCTTTTATTACAATGGTTAAATGAACAATCTAAGCTCTGTTAAAGTGAGATGATATGAAGCACTTGATTAACCGTTTCTCCATAAACACAGACTTTAACGCACTCACAGAAGAAGATTTTTGCGAACAATTTGAACCAATCATAAGATTCAATATGGGATATGATTCAGCCCATTCACACATATGAGAACTTGCTTCTGTTCAAATGCAAAAGCAACAACAAACAAAAATGCAGCAAGCAAAATCATATTAACCCATTACCAAATGCCAAATTTTCATCTGTCCGAAATTGAAAAAGTTTGCAGACGACATCTCAAAATGTGATAAACTTGAAAAAAGCAATCTTCTGATAGGGCAGAAAATATTGTGGGAAATGGAAAAAATTGCATGTTAAGAGCATTTTCTCCTTTTCCCACAATGCTTTCCAGAGTCGTCTGCAACAAACTGGTCAAATGTCTTTATTGTTTGATAATGGGTTAATGATATTGGTAAGAAACAATTATTAAGATAGGATGAATTGCTTGGTCTGAATTCTTCTGTAGCATATAATGGTCAAAAGGACTAAGAGAAGAAAGGTACAGCTTTTCTATTGAATATTGTCTTTTTTATGTACATTTTTTTCCAGTTTTTATCCTTATTTGATTAGTATTCAATCAGAACAATCTTTATTGCACTTTCAAATCTACTTTCATTACTGCATAACATTTTACGGCTATGCATGGCATGCTACCAGAAATGCTTTCGTCCCACTTACAACTTTGTTAACTGCTTTTTTTTTATAATACACATATTTTGGAAGGATTTTGCAAACACATTTAAAGACGAAACGAAAACTTGTGTGCAATTTTTTTAATAACTAAGCTGTTAGAGTTTCTGACTGACTCTTTGTTTAAACAAACATTTACAAAATGATCCCTTTGTTGGATAGACATTTTATGTTTTTAGTTGTAAGAAATTGCTGTTATGAGCAATGATGTTTTCTGTGGTATAAGGAGAATCTATTTATCCATTATGTTCCTTTCATACTGGAAAGCTATTGGTCTAGCCTGGATAAGTGTTTTTATTGATGGATAGATTCTGTTACCTCAGTGTTGCAAACTGATTTCCTAATTCCAACATTTTTATGGAAACATTTCTACAACAAGCCTCCTTATCAAAGTATTGTATTGGCATTGGTCAAACAAGAATTCTTCATTTTTTTTTTTTTTGACAAAATATTTTTTAATGCAAGGGAAGTAATTCAGTCAGACTCTCAACAGTAGCTTTTTTATCAGAGTTGTCTTTCTTTGCATGTTGTGGGAATGTTGTATTCATCGTTTCAGATCGGGCATTGGCTAGACAATTATTGGAAGCTTATTCCGGAAGGCGGGTACCTCCGACCCCACAACCGTTTGTAACTGAACGTCCTCCTAGTGGACGCCCAGCTTCGAGAGCGTACAAACCAAATACCCCGTCATGTACCCCGCTTTCTACGCCTTATGTCCCTGCGCCTCCCGCAAAGGCACCTAGTTCCAGAATGTCTTTTAATGTCTATTCTCCACCACAACTGTTAGATTAATTACTTTTTTCATGATGGTTCTATTCGGTCATATACAATACATATTTCATTGTGTGAATCTCTGTATTTTGGGCTAGCATTTGTCAACTAAATATAGTAATGTATTAAAGGATTTGTGGTAATACAGTTTATAAAAAACAAATAAAATTGTGTACTTTTGTTCGTTTTTATTAATTGACAAGTAAACCAACTATGAATAAATGTCTGTAAGTCAGTTTTTGGTACACTGCATGTATTTTTTCTATGTCAAATTTAACATGGAATGATATTTGTTTGAGAGAAATGGAAAACAACTTGGGAAAGGAGGAATAAGTATCACTTTCAGGTTATAAGTTAATAAATTCATTATCATTACATTTGTTTCATTCAGTCACCTTACGTGTATGTTCACACTAATTTTTTTCTGCACTGCATTTTACCTTTTTACATGTAGCTTTTGATATTTCTTTGAATGCCTTTAATGTTGACATAGTTAATTTGTAAATGAATGTGATTACAGTGAACCCTCGTTTAACCGGACCCCGATTATCCGGATGTCTCGCAATCCGAACGAAATTGTAAGGGAACGGAATTATTGGACCAGTTTGTTGCAGACGACTTTTGAAAACATTGTGGGTAAAGGAGAAATTGCTCGTGACGAGCAATTTCTCCTTTTCCCACAATGTTTTCTGCCATATCAGAAGATTATCTTTGAATTTCATAACGTTTTGATATGTCTTCTGCAAACTCTTTCAATTTGGGACGGTCGACATTTTGGCGTTTGCTAAAGGGTTATAAGTATATACCGCCCATACAGACCGTTTATTCTTAATGTGAATAAGAACATGCTCTGCTTCATTAGTCCGGATTATTCGGTTAACCGGACATTTTGTTGGGAACGGACGTGTTCGGATAAACGAGGGTTCACTGTAATTTATCAAGATGAATGCAATGAGGGAAAAATGCGTCTTGTTGCCATCATATTTGTTGAAAGGATGTAACAAGAACAACTCATTACATTCTCAAATGAAATGGAAGAAATAACCTTCACTTGGTCAAAATAGTTTCCTACATTGAATGAAGTATTTTCAACTATATTTATTTGATCATAATCATGTTAAACTAAGTGATTCAATGACTTGAAAAAGAACTTGCACAGTACATGTACTAATGAGGAAATACAAAAGCAAGGATATATGCACTGATCAATGTAATATAACTGAAATACTGTTAAAAACTGCAAAAGATTCAAGGTTAATTTAATCTTGATGATATTGGAGGTCAGGTTTGAAAGCATGTTTATGTTTTAAATTGGCAGCCATGATCAGCTGATTTGTATTATTGTTTTAGGCAAAGGTTTTTGATAAAATGTTAAGCCTTTCACACATACAAATGTGAATTTTTGTGACAGATCCAAATGGAAAGCAAAAGCAGACATTAAAAGAAAATCATTTTCTATATGAGTTTGAGAAGAAACAATTGTGACAAATGGATAAATTGCTCATTGGGAGCAATTTATCCATTTGTCATAATGGTTGCAAAATTTCTCTGCAGGAGATGCAACAAAGTGAGTTTTTTTGAGTAGGGATTGAATGCATTTCTATTACCAATACATATAATTAAGGGCAATGTTTTACTTAACATAATATGCGTAAAATGTGCATACTTTCAAAACAACAATCTCTCTTATTTCAATATTGTGCAAAACAATAATGCATAGTAACACATCATTGAAATTGTGTCTCCGAGATGCATTCAATGGTGTGTAACATGACAATAATGTGTATTCTTAAAAGATATTATGCATGTTTATCAGTTTTGCCTTATGCAAATATTTTACTTAACCCGTTACCAAACAATAATGACATTTGACCAGTTTGTTCTAGAAGACTTTGGAAAACATCGTGGAAAATGGAGAAAATGTTGCCCTTTTCCCACAATACTTTCTGCCCTATCGGAAGATTGTATTTCAATTTCATCACTTTCTGCAAACTCTTTCAATTACGAACAGTCGCAAATTTGGTGTCCAGTAAAGGGTTAAGTTGTATAGTAAAACGGTTCCAAGGACCCCATGTAATTACCCTTTGTTGTGGTTACCTCCAGAGGGTGTGGTCAAGAAGCCAAAGATGACATCCTTCCTGCCGCCCATCAACAAAAACAAATGGAAGCCTGCGCAGTCCATCAAACTTGACAGGGTGTCAAAGTGGGCGGGACCAGAGTGAAATAAACATCGATCTTTTGAGGGGAATAAAACAGCTCTTCTGTTTAGCTATTTTACTAATATTGAATATAATAACCCATTCCCCTTTTTGGATTATTTGAACTGGTCCAAACTGACCCTATGAAGGATTCATTAACTGTATTCATGAACAGACATGAATGAGAAACGGCTGTTCATGAAGGCAATGCTTTTCTTGAACATGTTCATGAATTTCAAGAACAGGTTCATGAACATCAAGAACAGATGCATGGATGTATTAATGAAATTCATGAATTTCAAGAACAGGTCTGCGAACATGGCAACAGATTTATGAATGCATTCATGAACCTGTTCTTGATGCTCGTTTACATTTTATTGAAATTCAAGAACGGGTTTGTGTTCATGAACATTCAAGTTTGTGTTCATGAACATTCATTTTTTGTTCTTGTCTGTTCATTAAGTTTATGAATACAGTTCTTGAATCTTTCTCGGGGTGAGAGCATCTGCAGACAAGTATTAAACTAAATTAAGATCTTAATTATTTAGGGGCACACCATTGTGACAAAAGGAAAAATGGCTCATTTGAGAGTTTTTTTAATTTGTCACCATGGTCTCTTTAATCACCTACTGTAGATATGATTGAATATTTACACATGGTGTTATTGGTTAGTGCTATTGTTGTCTCTAAACTTGTTTGCTGTTTCGTATATTCAAAACATTAAGATAAAAAAATTAATTTGTTTATTATTAGCAAATTTACTTTTGTCTAATTGTTTATGATTTCTAAAGACCAGTAAAGCAGCTTTTTTTTTTAATTGTTTATTTTTGTTTGAGGTATCTTGAATGATACTTGTGATTGTCTTAAATATTTAAATGTCTTGAGGAGATCACATTTTTAAAATCAAATAAATTTAATAAATTTTCCTTACTATTTTTTTCTTTTGTATCTTCATTTTAAATTTTCATTTACATTTAATATCAAAGAGATTTTTTAATGCGTTTACACTATATAAATCTAAGCAAGCAAATGCCTTTTGCCACAATCAACATTACAACAGATTCTGAATGAAGTGAATTTTCGAATGATTCATTTCTATGTTGCATTGATTTGAACCAGTAATTTTAGCTTACTGATTAGAGTAATTCTTTTTTATGAGTGCACTGAGGGAAAAAGTCTGCTGATTTAAAGGGAAAATGATAGATTTGAAGGGAAATAATCATGTGATAGAGTATGTATTTATGATATATTTTAACTTTGCTTGTCATGTTAGTACTATTAGATATTTTAAGATATTCTGTTTTGTAGTTGTACTACATCTACTTTGTCTGTGATTTGCCTACATCTACTTTATCTGTGATTTGCATATATTTATCGAAGTTATACATACAGCTATTAATTGTTACATATTTATTTCTCATTAAAATGCGTATAGTCTATATTTAGTTTTGAATTATGTGTCTATTTAGCTCAACTTTTTTCTTTTAAAAAAAATGAGCTCTTGTTATCCACTAGGTTTTTTCTTTGATAGAGTCTTGTTTGTATTGTGTTTAACCCTAAGAATGCTGGGTAATTTTCTGAAAACAGATTTCCAAGACCTTAAATGTCTGCTTAATTTTGTTGAGGAAAGATACTCAGAGTAGCAAACATGTTAGAACACAGGCCAGCTGTCAATTTACTTGGCCGCTGGCCTGAATCTAACCTGTTTGCATAAGCAAGTTGGTTCCAACAGTTTAAGGGTTAAATCCATTTCTTTTTGACAGTATCAAATTTATGGGTTTCAATCTCCATGATTTACTTTTCATAACGAAGGAACTGTATAGGCTTAATTTCATAATCTGATTTGCATTTACAAATAATTATGGTCCCTTTGGAACTAAAAATTATTGCAAGAGACATAGATAACATGATATTTATATCTGATATTTTTTTAATTCCTAAGTATCAAGGTACATAACTCTGAATTTTATTTAAGTTATTAGAAAAAGAGATGAACGATTGATATTCCAAAATTGTTCTATTGTTTGTTGTAAGTTTAATGGCATTTCATTGAAAATAGTAAATAATATTTGAAAAGTAATGGGTCTTTCTCATTTTTACAATCTGTTTCATGATTTTTTCTTGTGTCGTCGCTCTACCAGAGGACAACTGTTTCCTTGAAGACGCGTCTGCGTACATGCATAACGAATTGGTCTTTCAGCAAAATCCAACCCAAATCTTTGCTAGAGGTTAACTCTCATACGAAGATTCAATGCAAATAGGAACGTTGAAAATGTTGACTGTGAGGTTCTGAACTTATTCATTTTAAATAAATTGGGAGCGAAGGATTGACCGGAAGATCGACTGCTTCATGGATACTAAATCAGTACTTACGAAGATTTGTTTGCTTGTCCAAAGACCTAATTAACACTGTTTATTAGGTCTTTGGCTTGTTTCGACACTATTGACCTCGCCTAACGAGAATCAAACCGGGGCCATCGGTACACGAGGCCGACGCAGATTTGTTGACTTGTTTCGACACTATTGACCTCGCCTAACGAGAATCAAACCGGGGCCCTCGGTACAAGAGGCCGACACACCACCATTGTCGCCAAGTGTTGGAAGGATACTATTGTTGAAAAGGTACGAAAAGCTCCTTTAACCCTTTAACATACGCCACATTTTGGAAAGTCCCAAATTGAAAAAGTTTGCAGACGACATTTCAAAATGTAATGAAATTAAAAAATAATCTTACAGGGGAGAAAACATTGTCTTAACGAGCATTTTCTCCTTTTCCTAAATTGTTTTCCAGAGCCGTCTGCAACAAAGTGCTAAAATGTCGTTATTGTTTGGTTATGGGTTCAGCAATGACTCCACTTGCAATCATTCAAAGAATATGTCTGTCGCACACGCTTTTACTCCTAGAAATTAAATGTATCAAAATTCGCCAAGAGTATTGTGGGTTGGCTCCATAATAGAGACTCCTTATACAATAAATGTACACATGGAGACTGTGAACGCCTACAGTATTTGCACATATTTCCGAAATTTTAAGACTGTTGCAAAAATACTTTTTTACTTTCTTTAGTGCGTAAAATCGTTAAGGGGTGCCCTTAGAACAATAGTGACTGTTTTGACGGACAAACATGATTTATGTAATAAAAAGAAGTAAATAGCGCTAACCCTCCCGCTTTACGACCGTGTTAAATCGGTCTCATAGATAGCCACTAACGATGTCCATTATACAGACTCTGACTATTGTGACAAAACAATCTGGAACGAATGATCTGTGAAGGCAATGTTGGTTTTCACTTCGTTATCGAGTAAAACGCGGAATTCGCGAATTACAACTTTCCAGACCAAGTGAAAACACATGCCTTAATCATACAAATAAAGGCTCCATAGCTTTTTAATGAACCTGTGAGAAAAAGATAGTTGTTTATCAAGTTAGTGCATGATAGATTGCTGCATTTATTAGTTTTAACAAGTCATGCTACACGTTCCTCGAAATAGCACATCCATTGTTAAAATTGCTTGGTGTTGCAGTCCAGGGTACCGTTTTACTAAAAAAAAGTGCAGACATTTGTTTTATCTAAACGTAGTTGGAACAGTGATGCTGGTCTCGTTATTGAGACTGTGCACGACCGGCTAATCTGCTACAGAAAACTCTATCGAGTTGTAGAACATGCCCTATCATGCCATTACATTACACATATATCAAATATGGTAAATCTGCCCCACCCGCCACTAATTTCATTACAGCGTCCTTTTGCGACATACTTCATGGTCTTGGCCTAGTTCTGGTGAACCCCTTGACCACCGAGATATAACAGCAAACTATCAACCCGGCCTTAAGCCAAATATCTATTTATTTTTATACTTCTGAGGCAACAAGATTGTCCTAGGAAAAAGAACGTGGTTTGTTAGATAAAATGTTAATCATTCAAAGAAGGTATTGTGGACGTCTACAGAACATATCAAGTAGCGGAACGAGAAGCTCTTTTTAATGGGTATTTCATTATTTCGCATTTAAAGTTACTGAAACATTTGTGTTACAAAGGTCATTTTTCGTGCGTTTATTTAGGCCGTCGACAAGTCGCATCAAAAATAATGTTCATAGCGTCTTCATAATGGTTTAACTAATGTAATTGTGTGCAAATCTGCAACGAACAAAAGCGCTCAAAATGTGGACACTACTTTTATTTGCTCTTATTTTGGAAACACCTCTGACAAACATTTGGACGGAGATTTGTCGAGTTGTCAATTGTCAACTGCACATTTTCTTCAGAGCTAGGTGCAATGCTTTAGTAAGTCCTTCAATTGTTATGAAATTTATGTAACTAGACGATTCAGATCGTATTTTGCCCGTGTTTTAGCACAACTATTGTTTATTTTATATTTCCCGCGTTTGTTGTCACGTGACTGATTTGATGGTCATGTGATAAAGTTGTAACGTAGCCAGTTCACCATTGTCATTGGAAGGTGCAGGTCCTTAAGAAGTGGAACGAGTTTATGTGTGTCAACACCGTATGATTCCGTGTGAGTCCGGAGTGCCCATTGAATTACAACACATTCAATTCCATAAATTTGGTGTACGTATTTGTTATTTGGAAAGGTTGAGTGGAAATGTATCGAAACAAGAGACCAAAATAGATAGTTACTCCCACTACGGCGTTTTTACTTTATCATGCCCGGTCCATCAACGAACCCCAATTACCTAATCTCAAGAGAAGAGAAGGTTACATTTATATAGAATACTTTCTATACCTCCAAGTCCAAGGGACATGATGGAAATATACGACATAGAGAGAGTTTAACATACAGGTATCTGGAATTAGGAAACATAGATTCAGAAATAGGTGCAATGCTTTAGTAAGTCCTTCAAAATTGTTAAGCACTATAAACAGTCATATCTCTATACCTCGAGGTTTAAGGGACCTGATAAAATGTTCTATAGAGAGAGAGTTTGACATATAGAGGTCTGTGTAGCGTTTTACAAAACAACTTAAGGAAAATATTTGCGTAAGTCATAACTGATAATTTTATAGTATCTTCAATGAAAGCACAATATTGCAATGTGACATGTCATTGGAAGCGTCTCGGAGAGACGATTCCAATGATGTGTTACTTTGCAATATTGCCTTGCCCAATATTGAAATAAGAGATGTTGCTGATTTAGACTTACGCACATCTTAAGCGTAAACTGTTTAGTAAAACGTTACCCCGGAGTCTAGAAATATAAATATAGATAAAGAACAAATGATTCGGGAACCCCCCTTTTACTTCGACGTATAGAAGAGTTCATCAATCAGGTGTTCGGGATATAGATGATCTACTGTAATCCTGTAATCTTGCAGAAAAACACTTTGACAATCAGGTATTCAAGGTTCATATATTCTACTGTAGTCTTGCAGAACACCCCCCCCCCATGAAGTCATTTATTTTGAAACATTCCTCAATTCATTAACATCTAAATTTGCGAAAGATCTCCCATCTCCCGTAGTGACCAAAGGCCTGATCGGCGCGCGCCAGTCTTCCATCCGGGCTACTGTCCAATTAACCGGAAGCATGTGCTATTTATTTTCGAACACGCGCCTAATTGAAAACTATCCTAATTGGTGTTTATTTCGCCACTGAACAAGGGGGCGTAACTGCGGCTGCGCTGTTACTCCTGTCGAGCCGGTTTTACGATAATGAAACAAACATGAAAACCAGACGGCGTACTTCTCCAAAGGTATCCTCTCGGATAACATCCGCGATCTCTTTTTATGACGGAAAGATTAACGCGATCGTTTGTTTTTTGCTCTTTGTGAACATTGTCCGCGAGTTATCAAGGGGATGAGTAAGACATCACTTCTGTTTTGTTTACCAGGTTGTTTTGTGGAAGGTCTAAGGTATTATCAGGGTGCTTGAATCAGCACATAAGGAATGACAATAATCGTAAATCTTTCTGTGGAATTAAACCGTGCATCAAGAAACGACTTATCAACAGTTGGTTGATCTAATCATATTTATGTAATTGAAAACTGTTTTCAACAATGTTACATACTTATAGCGGCCAATTAACCAATTTCTGATTCTAGGTCTACATTTAGGTGTACGTATATTTTAAAGGAAACTGTAATCATTTCGTACCTGCATTGTTTAATGAATACATTTGCAGGCACCGAAGAGAAGTAACTCATTTGCGCAAAAAATGTACGCATTTAAAGAGTCTTGCAACTTGTTAAACTGTTTTCTTATAAATACTTCCCTTTTTTTTATAATGGCGCTCAGAGTGAAAATAGAAGACTGTTTTCATCGTCGACAATTTCGATGTCGTTTTATTTTTGAAGAGAGAAAGTGCATAAACATTTTCCGTTGAAACATGATATCATTAGTCATTACACAATCTCCTATTAGAGAAATGGAGGGATAGCATTTGTAATGTTGGTCATTGCCTGACCCGGGTGTCAGACCTGGAAGGTTTTACATACGAAGTAGATACAAAATACACTGACGTCATTTACCTCAAGTAACCAACGAGTCGAAGATAACAGGTATTGAAGTTATGATTTTTCAGTAAGCGTCAATTGATCTTAGTATGAACAGTTTATAGTAGTAGACTTTCAAAGCGATATCACGTTTGTTTGTTTTTTTATTAAAGTACATGTTATTTCACTGTATGCTGACTTAGAGAATTAAATGCGATTTCATCATGGTTGGAAAGAACCAGATACTATTCTTCAGTACCTATAATATAACAGTAAAGCTGTATTTTCGTTTACTCGGCAATTCAAATGCACCATTCTATAATTTTCTAAAGTTGTTTTTCGAAACACATCGAACTTGTTGGATGAATTTCGTTTTGTAAGATCAAAAATAACTTGTGTGATGCAGACTCTGTAACGATCGAGGCGTGATTCTATGTTTGCTGGACGACATTTTTCCTGTTTACCAAAATGTTCCCTAGACCGGTTTGCTTAGGACAATAAAAGAAAAAAGACCGAAAGAAAAAATAAAGAAAACAATGTTACTTTAAATGAGAAAATCTTTTTTAAAAGAAACGCACAGCAAAGCTTTGCCTTTTCTATATTCTTCGAATCTTCTGGTATCCCTTTTACATGTTCAAATGTGTTTCTATTAACATTGTTGATATTGTTTAACCAAGTTAGACAATGGGCTTATAAAGGTAGAGCCCGTTCCGTCCATGATTTACTTATTTCATTTCCTTCTTCACTAATGACCAGGTACGTGAGGGGGAAATATTGCGAACAGTTTGGTGTCTTTAAGACGTATCCACGGCCAATGTCTCTGTTAAAACCCTGTATTGGGCCTCCGTGGCCTAGTGGTTAGAGTACAGCACTTGAAATCACATGGCCCCTCTCCGCGTGGGTTCAAATCCTGAGAGGGATGTGGATTTTTCATGAGAGGCAGTCTCCCGACTGACTTACGGAATGCCGATGGTTCTACCCGCCTTAACCAGCACTTATGGGCAGCTGAGTATGGGGTCTTCCTCCATCATTAAGAGTCTCTTCATAACTGAAATAATGTTGATGTGATGTGAAACCCATATTAAAAAGAACCACCTGTGTTCCCCCTGCATGCCCCTTTATCTCTTCCTTCATATACTACATCACATTGACGCATCTGCTTACGAAGGGGTTAGAAACCACTGATCAAATTTGTAGTGCTCCGAATGAGCAATTTATCCTTTCACCACAGTGGTTTCTACTTGATTATCATAAAGGTGTATTCTTTCTTGCTATATCTGTCTGTATTTGAGAGAAACCACTGTGACAAGAGGGCTTATTTCTCCAAAGGAGCAATTTATCCTTTCGTCACATTGGATTCTACTTAATTACCATAAACTTGTGTTATTTTTTGCTATTTAAGACTACTGTTGTTGTTTTCATTTAGGACTAGTCACAAATCTCTGTATCAGATAATGGGTTCAATTGAATAACTTGTCCAACCAGATGTTTCTGGATACGGCTAATAACCTCCCAGTTAATCTGTTAGACCACGTGAGCAAATCTCATACATGTTCTGTTTAGTGTCGTTTTAAATAAGCAACACAAACGCTTTCGCGTCATAGACTCACTGAAGAGGTTTTGAAGCACGTTTGTTACAAGAACCACCAAGATCTTTACTCCTATAACAGAGAAAAAGAAGCTGCGCATCAGGAGTATTTTAGACATTCTGTCAATTTCAACAACATAGATTATAATTTTATATTCATTTGAATTGTCGTACGTTAGTGCCTTAGATAAGATACTCATGTCACAGGGATGTCAAACTGGCGTTTGGACAAAATTTAAGAATTTTTAAAATCGTTTCCGATCACCTTTGTGCCTACCAAGTTTCCTTTATTTGCTTTGTTAATGTTCTTTGTGCATATGCTTCACTGAATGTCGTAAAAGACGAAGGGTTCCACCGTGGTGACGAAGGAGTAATTTACATTGACAATGAAACAAAGCAATATTTTGGTCTGAGATGTATTCATTTTTGCAATTTAGAAATTAAACTGGTCAAAATTGAAAACAATCAATTTGATAAAAAGGTAAATGTTTTGTTTGATATAGTGTCACCCCTGGTGAAAGGGCCTACCATTTTTGCTTATGAGACACTTTTCACTGATCATACCAAGTACCTCCAAACTTCTATCACTATGCCAGACGTTAAGTGGATATAAGGCGGTAACAATTAATCTAACTAGCACAGTGCTTGTGATTTGGGTCGCCCACAAATTCAATGCTTGGTATACAACTTGTTTTGCGAGCAACAGTTCATGTGGAAAGTCCGAGTGCAGTATCCTACACAGTGAAAGCGATAATCCCCCGCCCAAATATGTCTTCGGTCACGTGATGATTATCCAGCTGCAGGAGCTTTCACCTGCAAAAATTCTTACCTCCCCTGGTTCCTCGCTTTCGCTGAATTCACAGTATCAAGGGCATGCCGGGAACCTCTACAGGTAGAAGGAACGAGAGAAGGTGGTTTATTGTTTGGTTCTCAGGCTTGTTTACAGTTATTCGTAGTATGCGTGGTTCAAGCTGGGTTTATGAGCGTTTCTATTTCTCCTAGGTGTGTTCCTTGATTTGCTTAAATAAATCATCGAACTGTATGTTTTATCGCGATACGTGTGCAGTGTCTTCCCTTCAGAAAAACGGAAAGTAGTACAGGAGACTAGCGTGGGTATTGAGTATAACTCGTCACGATATAACTAAAGGATTGGTTAAGAATGATTCTGTTTTCTAATTGATATTATAACCCGTGATATTTGTTATCAAGGAGGGAATACAGAACGCGTGGTGTTACAGGAACGTATGGGTGTTATATACGTCTTGGGCTTATCAGCAGATATCAGAGAATTATCGCATTATCGCACCGATTCAGGGAAACCGTAACCACAATAACTGTCATATTAAATACCATCTACATTAAGGTGTCGGATTTGAGCTGAAAGATTCTTGTTTTGTTAACTGTTATTTATTCACCGGTCATGAAAGAGAATGTTACATTATTTATGCGATTTCATATGTGTTAGGTTTAATTCGTGTTCTGTATTAAACGTGCCATGACTATCTGCTTTGGGGAAGTAGAAGGAAAACGAAAGTACGAAACAGTTTTAAAACGTTTAAAAGTGATCGCCCGTTGAACGATATGTGTGTTCAGAAATTCTAGGGAACATGAGCAAGGCTTTTGATTGTGATTGTAAGCAGTGTTTTATTTAAGAATTAAGTAAAAGCCAAAAGGATGTCAGTCGGACCAGTTTGTTTATGTGGATTTAGCTTCAATGGGATTCATGAGGACGAATGAGCTGGATAAAGGTATGTATTCTTCTCGTAAACCTTTACCAAACGCCAAATTATTGATTGTCCCAAATTGAAAGAGTTTGCAGACGACATTTCAAATTGTGTTGAAATTAAATAATAATCTTGTGATAGGGCAGAAAACATTGTGGAAAAAGGAAAAATTGCTCGTTTCGAGCAATTTCTCCTTTTCCCACAATGTTTTCCAGAGTTAGCTGCAACAAAGCGGTTAAATGTCGTAATTGTTTGGTTATGGGTTAATCCATTTCCCCGTGCGAACTTAGGCGACCTTTCCAAATTGAAAAGCATCAAAAGGCAAATAAAGTAGTTTTTAGAAATAAAAGAACAGAATATCATTTATGGAATTGAGCAGAAACCGTTCTAACAAAGGGCCAACTGCTTATTGGGAGTAATTCTTTTGTCACAGGGATTCTAAAGTTTATCGTATAATAAGCGGTAGGACGTGGTATAAGAGAATAAGCGATTATTGAACTGATCATTGGAAAGCAGTAACCTATTACCAAACAATCACGACATTTGGCCAGTTCGTTGTATACGACTCTTGAAAACAATGTGGGAAAAGGAGAAAGTAACCGTTTTCCTTTTCCCTCAACGTTTTCTGCCATATCAGAAGATTATTTTCAATTTCGTCACACTTTAAAATGTCGTCTACAAACTTTTTCAATTTGGGACAGTCGATAATTTGACGTTTGGTTAAGGGTTAAAGCACCGACGTCTTAATCATTTTCATACGAAGGGGACGTCTCAGATCGCACCAAATGTTATTATATGAAGCTGATCCCTTACACTACTGAAAACAAAACTGTCGTAAGTTATATGATCTTATTATGTAGTTATTTGTGTATTGGGAATGTTGTAACCATCCTATTATCATCAAAAGTGACAAGTACCCCCAAAGAGTTTGTGTTTTTTCCTATTCTATGTTTCTTTTCCCTACACAGACAAGTGAATATTAACGATACCGACAATTTTGTGAAAGTAATACACGTGTCTTGCACTGGAGCTGACTAAAGACGTGTACGAGTCGGATGGATTCGGAATTTTCCGGACCCAGAGATTAAATGGCTCACGTAGGGTTTGTTTTCGCATTGAAGTGACTCTTATTTAAACCTAGGGAGATGTGGTCTATATTACATGTACTTGGCCAAATGGTACGAGTGTTTGAAGTAACACTTGGGAATAATTTGTTGCTTGTTTATTCTCTCGCTTAACTCTTTTTGAGTGATCTATGTACATGTTGGTGACCTGTAGAGAATAGGGGTGAATCAAGAATAAAATATGTAACTTAGAGCTAGAAAGATGAATTACTTGGGAGATATTTAAGAAAAGGGAAGGAGTCTACCATCGATGGAAGATACCAACAATATATCGAGCATATATGTGCCTATTGTTTGAGCTAATGCAGACGACCAACATATATAAAAGGATGCTGAACCATTGTCGCTTGAGTTATTTAAAGATATTCCAAATTAGACGGGACAAAATGGAATTACTCAACAACAATGAAGTAAAAACTTATCAAGGAGCAGTATGTGACGTGTCTTCTCCTTTAATGATATAGATACCTGATATGGATGTGGGGATGTATATGAAACTGTTCGCGTGTGTTTGATTTGAAAAAAAAAATGTTCATCACAAACAGTACAGTCATGCTGAATTCCTTTATAAACACAAAGTTCAGATAAACCAAGAAAGTTCATTTACATGAAAAACGCTGTATTGAAAGCTTCACTTGATATTGGTACTACTGCACATGTGCTAGATATAGAAAACTGTTTATTGATTTGATTATTTTGATATTTTATTGGTGTCTCTTTCTAGCGGCAACTCCATGTATCTATTACTTTTTCTTCACCAGCTAGAAGTATTTGTGCAATAAAAATTAACTGTTGTAGGGGCATGAATCGATCAATAATGATGGTAAGCTTCCCCCTTGTTACAACATGTGTTGTGAATATGGTATAACCTTACAATACGAACCTTCAGAGATACTACCACCTGTTTGTTTATTCCCGCCCATCGGCTGAGGAGAGTATACAAGGCTCCATATTTCATTTAATATCTGGATTTAAGAAAACGGTTTCAACATACAACCAAAGAGTCCTTAACCTGATGGCCAATGGTGGTGGATGTTTGTGATCAGTAAGATATAACATTTATAACAAAATGAATATCATCCAATCAATTGATCCAAACTGTTTCATATACAACCACACATAGGACATCTTTGCATTTAAAGATGTTTAAAGGCTGAATATTTTGTTGGAAGCCAGTATTATGAAATAAAATATTGTCCCACTGGTTTGTATCCAGTTTTATAAAAAGCACGTACATATATTTCTATCTTGACATCATTCGATGTTTGTTCTGACTTAGAATTTGGATCAATGACTCATTTATTCTCGGGTTGATACCGTCTCCTGCGACTTGCAATGAAGCCAAATGGCTTTAAAATAGAAATAAATCAGTATCTATTGTGCCGTAATTACAGTGCATATTGAACAACCCCCAAGGGTGAGCGATATCTATCGTCTGCAGTATAATGCAAGGTTTATGAGCATACTACAATACGTCATTCTTAACCTAGTTTAACGTACTTGATGATGATGCTTAAAGAAACCAAAAGAACAATAGTGGCAAAATGAGGGTACAGAAGTACAACAGTGGCAAAATAAGTACACACAAGTACAAAAGTGATAAAATGTGTAACAAATAGAACTAATCATCATTCTTATAAAATATGATTGAATGATATCTGATGGAAATCAGAAATGTGTGTGCCCAAAAATTGATTGACCGCATGTTCTAATTGATATCACGAAGCAAGCTGTACCTCAACCGTTATTCCCATTCAAAATAATAATATAAAACAATTCAGCGTTTTCATAGATAAAATGGCTGCATAATAAATTATTTGTACCGAAAAGGTACAGCGACATAGGTCAATCTAAAATGCCATCTAGCACACTGGCTTGTCCGGAAACAGAAAGGTAAAACAGGACTTTCTCAAATTCGACACAGCACATTGTTTGTCCAGAAGCAGAAAGGTTGCACCAGATTATCTTTAATGCAATCCAGCATTTTTCTTGTCCCGAAAGATTAACCCCCACAAGCTAGTCTAAAATGGAATCCAGCACACCTGATTGTCCGTAAACACAACGGTTACACAGGATTGCCGTTTCTAAGTTGTGAGAACTTTCTGCTAGACATTTTTGCCAAAGTTCATAATTTGACTATTTACCAATGTTGTGTACTCCCCATTATATGTTAAACTGACAATAAACTAGGTTCAAACTATCTAAACAAGAGACAGTCTACCATGCGATGCGGCAGTACCGATTGTCTCGAAAAAGTACGGCCACACAAACCGTCTAAAATGTAATCTAACACACTCCTTGTCCCGAAAATGTACGGCAACTCAAGACAGCCTGTTTACAACAAAAAAGGGCTTCTCCAAAAACAGAACGGTCATATCGGATAAGCTAGAAAGCCATCCAGTGAATTCCGTGTACCGAAAAAGAACAGCCAAACGAGAGAGTCTAAATTCCAATAAAGCACACTGGCTAGTCCGGAAACAAAACAGTCAGAGCAGATAATCAAGAAATCAAGAATGCGATCTAGTAAATTTCTTGTACCTAAAGAGTACGGCCACAGAATACAATCTAAAATAGGACACAGCACACTGCCTGTTCCGAAACAGAATGACCATACAAGAGAATCACGAAAACAACACTGCACGCTGATTGTACCAAAACAGGACAGGCAAACAAGACAATCTAGATTGCAATCTAGTAAATTCCGTGTACCAAAACAGTACAGCCACACAACAGAGTTTAAAATGCAATCCAGCACACTGGCTTGTCCGGAAACTGTTCCAGGACACCCGCCGCGATTTTCCATCGTAGCCCAGACTCGCTAGACGTGCATTCTTCAACCTGTCAGAGTGAATATTAACTGTAATCCGTTTGCGATGATCCACTTTACGACAGCAATTAAACGTATGGGCGTTAACAGGTAAACGATCGGCGAAATGGGGTTTTACGGAATTTAAAGAATTATGGTATTGAAACGGAGAGGGCTTAGTGAACGAGTACGTTAATTTGTGAAAAGTACTTACGAGGTTGATTGTATTTATAGTTTTGAGATAAAAGAGTTTGAGGAAAAAGACAGGTAGTTTGAAATGAGGTAGCGTGGGCAAAGAACGAATGCACGAACAAAAAACAGAGAGAGAGAGAGATAGAGAGAGGAAGAGGAAGAAAGAAAGAAAGAGAGAGAGAGAGAAAGAGAGAGAGAGAGAGAGAGAGAGAGAGAGAGAGAGAGAGAGAGAGAGAGAGAGAGAGAGAGAGAGAGAGAGAGAGAGAGAGAGAGAGAGAGAGAGAGAGAGAGAGAGAGAGAGAGAGAGAGAAGAGAGAGAGAGAGAGAGAGAGAGAGAGAGAGAGAGAGAGAGAGAGAGAGAGAGAGAGAGAGAGAGAGAGAGAGAGAAAGAGAGAGAGAGAGAGAGAGAGAGAGAGAGAGAGAGAGAGAGAGAGAGAGAGAGAGAGAGAGAGAGAGAGAGAGAGAGAGAGAGAGATAGAGAGAGAGAGAGAGAGAGAGAGAGAGAGAGAGAGAGAGAGAGAGAGAGAGAGAGAGAGAGAGAGAGAGAGAGAGAGAGAGAGAGAGAGAGAGAGAGAGAGAGAGAGGAGAGGGAGAGGGAGAGGGAGAGGGAGAGAGAGGGAGAGGGAGAGGAGAGAGGAGAGGGAGAGAGAGAGAGAGAGAGAGAGAGAGAGAGAGAGAGAGAGAGAGAGGAGAGAGAGAGAGAGAGAGAGAGAGAGAGAGAGAGAGAGAGAGAGAGAGAGAGAGAGAGAGAGAGAGAGAGAGAGAGAGAGAGAGAGAGAGAGAGAGAGAGAGAGAGAGAGAGAGAGAGAGAGAGAGAGAGAGAGAGAGAGAGAGAGAGAGAGAGTAGAGAGAGAGAGAGAGAGAGAGAGAGAGAGAGAGAGAGAGAGAGAGAGAGAGAGAGAGAGAGAGAGAGAGAGAGAGAGAGAGAGAGAGAGAGAGAGAGAGAGAGAGAGAGAGAGAGAGAGAGAGAGAGAGAGAGAGAGAGAGAGAGAGAGAGAGAGAGAGAGAGAGAGAGAGAGAGAGAGAGAGAGAGAGAGAGAGAGAAGGAGAGAGAAGAGAGAGAGGAGAGAGAGAGAGAGAGAGGAGGGGAGATAGAGAAAGAGAGGGGGAACTGACAAAGGAAATCAGGCATATACACATACTTGGAGCCACAGAAAAAAATACCAAATCGACACCAACAGACATAAAAAGAGACGTTACCAGCCAGAGACGGATGAATGGACGAGAAGGAACTAAGAGATAAAGAAAAATGACAGAAAGCATGAAGAAAGGTACAAAGAGATACAGAGATTTGACAGAATGAGAATGAAAAAGAAAGAAAGATAGATCAAGACACATACAAAGAGAATACTACATAATATGAGTGAGAAGGAAAGACAGAAAAATACAGATACATAGAGGATAAGAAAGAAAAGAGAGAGAGAGAGAAAATAAAGAAAAGCCAGGAACCAAGACTAGTTTACCGATGACAGACATAGATGTATTCAAACATGCAGACAGTAATGCAGTTAGACACGGAACACCACCATGGAAATACGTTTTCCAAACACACGATTATAACCCCTCTAATTAGGTCTGCACGAGCGATACAACTGCATGTTGCTGATAGCGCCGGTAAACAACGTAAAGTGGGCTTTTGAAAACTTCAACGATGACGTATAGGCTAGCTTCAGTAGGTAGGGCACATTGATTAATGACAGCGTCCAGACCGACTTCGGGCGAACTAACGCAAACAGCACGAACTATACGGCATATTTCTATTTCTAAGAACAGAGTTATAAAATCATGTAACTGTTTAATTCCATTGATGATAAAAAGCATTGGAAAAAAAGCATTTATGGACAAGTAAATTGGAATCAAAAGGAGATCTCAAAAGCGAGATCACGCTTTTGCATTAGAATTCATATCAATTCGCTGTGTCCACACTGTAAAAATTAAAAAACGATGCAATTTTCCTTCCATTGACTATTCTTCAGCGCGTATTATGTAACAGTACATATGTTGTGCAGTGTAAAAAGGAATAACTAACTTCCACATTTCCACCCATCTGTGAATAAGCACCCTTTAGTTTGGTCGTATTTGTAAGGAGGTGAATATTTCGCACCTGACAAGCCCTTTATTGATGATACAGGCTGACCTGTGGCAACATTTTACGTATAACAATCGCCATAGACTATATCCTGTATAGCCCGGGTGACCGCTTTTTTCCAATAACAATTGTCCAAGTAACTCGGATGATCCAAGCTGTAACTGTATGTTAGAAGCATTCGGACTACTGTCTAACAGAATTGGTGCTAGGCATTAGCCAAACTGACCACACGTGCATTCGATTGACCGCATATTCTGATCATGGGGTCAGGTGTTGTATACAGTAACGATGCCACGTTGATAATGACCTAAGGTGATCGTTATTGGTATCGGATTGACCATCTCGGCTGCCAAGCTTCCTATATTTCCAAACGTATGTAAGTATCCTTCTGTGATAGACCAAAAGTATTTCGTAGTACCGTGGACATTTTAGATCGGCTTGGGCTTTTTAAGAAAATGTAACGGCATCATTCTTACGATCTGCAATTTAGTACGCATCTCATGGAAGCAGAATTAAGAGTGATCGAACATTGGATAAAAACCTTCTTGTATCGAGGGTCCCGGGTTCGATTTAGCATCCATCACAATCGATGTAAAATAAATGAGTAAGAACAATAACTATGAAGTATTTATTTAAAAGGAGTAATCCTTGTTTAGAAATCTAAGAATTATATATAATTGTACAGGGTGTGTTGCCGGCGGCTTTAGTTAATGTAGTGGGGGAAATGGTAAGTTGCTCTTTCTCCCTTTTCTTACTCTAATGTCCCAGGGTCGTACAATTATTCCGGTTTGTTGTCGGTGTGTTTTGGAGGCGAAGTAGAAATTCAGAAACTGCTTAATATCTTGTCCAGCAATAATCTCTACCATACTGACAATTATGTTGAAGTCAACGATCGAGCCAATGCCAATGGGTATTACAGTTGTTCCGTGAAGATGTACTCTTGCAATGAAGTAAACCAAACATCATACAGGGTTCATGGAAATGGAATAAATAAACCTTGAAAAACAAACCTGGAAAATATTCCACTATTCTCTGCAGCTAGAAACTGGCTTCAAGGACAGAAGTTATGGATTCTGGCCAAACCGCAAGCTTTGATCTGGGAATTGTTATATAATAACTTAAGTATTACAACTTTAAAAAAGACATGCTACACTCTCTGAACTGGATCATTGAGAACATGGTACTGTCTTATCCCATTGCGTTCTTGATAAAAGGAATCATATCAATTATAAACTTAAACATGTTAATTTTAGAACGATTGCGAATCAAGTTCTTATTCTTTCCATTCTGCATCCTGGATACATGTATATAACGAGTATTTGTACCAATTTATGGGCTAGTCCCGGCATTTTATCCTCGCCGCAAACGGGGGACGATCCCGGGACCCTAGGTACCAGAGACCAACACTCTACCACTTTACCACTGGTATTCCAATTATGTTAATGGGTGAGACATATACCTTGGTACAAGACCTTTTTTTCAACCAAGATTTTGTTGTTCTTCCCGCAATAGTATCAAATACTAAAAAGAAAACGTTAAAATAATGATAAAGAGATAGAAAAAGAACTTTTAAGAACATGTCATTAGATTGGTTTGAGTCTGATTCAGTTCGGAACAGTCTTGTGTTAATTTGTAATGTCTAGATACATCATTTTAATACTGGATAAACAAGCAAAGTGATTGACATAGATGCGTTGCATTTACTGAGCAATATGTTCATAATGTGATGATAGATAAAAATATACAGGATCATGTGCAGAGATTGTTCGAAAAAGATATCTAAAATCTTGATTATACCATTAATAACAGATTATACTCATCTCAACCCTTTACCAAACGTCAAGTTTTCGACTGTCCCAAATTGAAAGAATTTACAGACGTCATTTCAAAATGGGATGAACTTGAAAAAATGATCTGCTAGAACAGAAAATGTTGTGGTAAAAAGATAAATTGCTCGTTATGAGCAATTTCTCCTTTTCCAACAATGTTTCCCAGTCGTCTGAACGAACTGGTCAAGAATGGTTGTTGTTTTGTAATGGGTTAAGCAAACCGTTTCTCCGTCGTATAATGCGGAGACTGACGAAGTGCATGATTATTCTACACTAGTTGACCCCACCATTAAGGTAATATAGCGTCATTCAGGTAGCATATACGATGTCATTTGGCCGGTGTTTGTCTCTGTAACAGCGTTCCTAACCTTGGTACTGCCGAACAATTAACGATATATCAAAGGGCGGGCTTTATAATAAAACAAATCTATTACAGCAGCGGGACTATATGTATAAGCACATCAATTCTTGTATATGATACATGCGTATTAACCTTTTGATGTTTGAAGAAACATACGGCAGACCATATCATAAGCAATGCGCTGCAGACAAATATTTATAACTTGCAAAACATCTTACAATCGGGGGTTCGAATCCCGTGAGCGGCGGGATCTATCTAGCGAACTCATAAATCCGCATTCGGCGTGAGTACCTGCTATGTATCCAGGAAACAGAATCGAGAGTGATAAATCAAAGTTGTAAAAACTTGTTTCACAATCGATGTAAAACAAATAAGTCTAATAATGATACAATTACCCCATTCCGTCAAATAATAAAGTTTAACTGGTCCAAACTCGAAGGTTCTCCATATGGCTTTTACAAGTACAAGGCAAAACTCGCTCTTTGTTGTTTTGTGAAATATTCATTATGAAACGTCAATATTCTTTTTGGACGACTGTAACAAATGCGTTTAGATGTGTGTACAAATGGGAGAACTGTTTGATAATTAAACATTGACCTTTTATGAACAATGGGGTATTAACTCGTCATAGAAGATAAGTGAAAGTAATTCGAAAGTTCTGTGCAAGACCATAGTAAGTACTTCATGTTAATCGAGGACTTACTATGGTCTTGTACTGAACCCTCAAAACATTGATTGATAAGCTCCCTCGAAACTATATCAATCATTAAGTGGAAGAAAAATATACACGCAACGTATGTAAAGCATTGGTCTCTTTCTTTCCAATTATGGCAAAGAATGGAAATCATTGTTACAATAGGGTAGATTGCTTGTAGCGAAGACGTTTGACTTATTTGCCATAGCGATAGAATGTGTTCAGTTTTTTATTGAAAAAGTAATTGTTAAATTTGATTAAAAGAACATTTAGAAGTGTCCACATGTTTTTTTTCTTCAAATTTGTATCGGGGTTTAATCTTATTCACATTGCATTCGGGGTTTTTTTCTGCGGAGACATTGCAAATCTTATCTTTATTTCTATGTAAGGACAGTTTAAGAATTACGACTTCATGGGCGGACTCCATTTCAATGACCTTCTTTAACAGGACAACATGCACTGTTTCTATACGATCACCATTTCCTTAAACGACCACCTCTATACACCACAGATAATGTTTATGAATATCTTTACACAAGAAGGTTACTATAACCCATTACCAAACAAGAACGACATTTAGCCACGTTGTTGCAGACGACTCTGGAAAATATTGTGGGAAAAGGGGAAAATGCTGTTTATGAAAAATTCCTCCTTTTCCAACAATGTTTTCTGCCCTATCAGAAAATGTTTTCTTCAATTTCATCACATTTTGAATTGTCGTCTAAAAACCTATAAAATTTGGGACGGTCGAAAAGTTGTCGTTTGGTAATTGGTTGAACGGTCACGACTTCATGGGCGGACTTCATTTCAAGGACTCTGGAAAACATTGTGGGAAAAGGAGAAATTCCTTGTAAAGAGCAATTTCTTTTTTTCCCACAATGTTTTCTGCCCTATCACTAAATCGTTCTACAATGTCATCACATTTTGAAATGTCGTCTGCAAACTCTTTTAAATTTGAACAGTCAAAATTTGGTGTTTGGTAAAGGGTTTAAAGCTAACATCTGAGCTCTCTCCATGACTAGGTTCTTGTATAGAATATGTTCCTTTCTTTTACTGGTCGCGTTAGACTTCCATAACAAGGTCACTGAATATAACATCAAGTGTTATCACCAACACACTGAATTTGCATCCGAATGGTATATATGTTATACCACTATTAATGATGAGGCTGGGGATATTCAAGCTAGATGCCTGTTTTATCGATATAAGATCAAGGCATTAAGGCAATAACGTAAGAATTATTGCCCCATTGAATCCAAAACTCTTCCACCATAACACCATCACCACTCTAATGCATCTGCCTTATAATACCCTGGACAATAATGTGATAAAACAAGACGACAGTGATACAGAGGCAGAGCGTTGGCCTCTTGTACCAAGGGTCCCGGGTTCTAATCCACGTTGGTCGAGGTGAAAATTGCCGAGACTAACCTACAAATCGGCACGAGTACTGGTTTAGTATCAAGGAAGCAGCAATCGAGGGTGTCTTTGAACAAGCGTTAAGCTTCCTTCACAATCGATGTAAAACAATAAGATAAATAAATGAAGAAAATCGGTAAGTAAAAGACATTAATCCGTGTGAGCAGATTAGTTCTGTTATAGAAGTTTCTACTCAATGCCACATAACTATATTTCTTTCATTCTTAAATGTGTTGTCCGTTTAAGTTTTCAATTTGAATCAGTTGTAAAGTCCCTTATGGCAAAAGTGTTATGACAACGGATTTAAATAACATAGCGTCGGTTGACCTTCAAAAGAATATAATATGTCGACACATGGCTTGTATCAATCTTTTAGATACTTATCAACTTCAAAAATGCCATTCGTATCAAACCCCTCCTTTATAAGTGAAGATAAAGAATATATACAAGAGTGGGAAAACTCTTGAAGGGCCTTTCTGAATTAATTATGCTTTAAAAGGCTACTTTCAATTATACTTCAAACAATTATACAAAACATATATTGTTTGAACGACATGTTATTTTGATTTTTATATTTTCTCTTCTACCAACAAGCATCTTTGAAATGTTATTAATTTAACATTTCATTTGAATCGTGTGCCATGTCTGATAGAAGTTCAACGAAATAATTACAGACCGTGCACAGATCCATGTATCTGGCATATACTCACATGTAACGACCGATACTTTGGTTTCAGCACCAAGGTACTTTCCCGATATTGGCACTCATTGCCTCTTCTAGTAATTAAAAATAACCACAGGAATGTACGCAAACTACAAAACTTCGTATTCATCCTTTGTATTACACCATTGTCCGTTCACATAATTAGCTTTTGAACTATGATGCGGAATTGTTCATGAATAAATCATTTTCCTAATGACGCAATCGTTTACACCCAAATGCAATTTGCAAAGAACGATTATCAATCATTCAGTTTGTTAACCCCTTGATGCTTTCTATTCAAAATTTCGATTTTAAATTTTGATAATTGTTCATCAAGAAGTCATTGTTCACAGATGTATGGAAATTTGAAAGTCAAAAATCTTTTTTGTTAAACTGCACAACAGCTGCATTGTTATAAGATGCCCCTGGAGAAAAGTCATTGTCGTATCAACAACATTTTATTTTGACTTTCAACTCATCTCTTCTGTAAACAAGGGCCTTTATCAGTAAGAGATCCCGTTTGACGTCTTTCAGTTTCTAGACAATCATCGTCGTTTTGTAAAAAGCAACATGTAAACTTCGACGACTTTTCAGTCAATATCTAACGTTACATTTCACAAATTTCCTCCCGTCAACACAAAGTTTCGCACCAATGGGTGCATTTGATTAATGCACAATGCACTTGCGGGTATGTTACTACTGTTCACAAGCCAACTGATCAATTTACAAAGCACCATTACGATGTGTTAAAAAACCCACAACATAATGGGGAAAAGGTGATTGCCCTGTAGTATCCCGCCGAACGCACGCATTAACCCACATAATGATTGCATTCTCAGTACTAGTGATGTTGAATTATTTGCTTTATCGTCATTTTCTTTACGTGTACGAAACCATGCTTGGTGCACCGACGTAAGTTTACATGCTGATAAGTCCATATTCAATGGTGTCTTACGTTGACTAATATAGAAGCCCGAATGTTGGCTATGAGTAAGAAGTTTAGGTCAGCTTTAGTAAGGCTGTTATGTTCAGAAATTGCTTTATTTGGTATTAAGTAGGCATACTATCAAGGGTCATATTGTCATTAGTATAGCTCCGATAGCGGAAACTGTTTTATCTTGGCATTTCTGCTTTTCAATGTGGAAACAAACATGCTACTAAACAATGTCCAAAATGTGCAAGAATAAATGCGTGGTAAGGTTTTCAGCACGCGTGTTAAATGTTTCAACGAAAGTGCAAAAGGACTTTTCATGCTTAGTCTCACAATTACAACAAACGTGTTTCGTAAAAATGCAAATATCACAGGGAACAGGACCGACTGGTTTCTCTTCTTTCGCCTAGGAATCAAAATAGGTCGATGTCGGGATACGAACCTATTCAGCGATTGGCCGATGGAATAATGGTTCAGTACTTCAACCACTCGGCTATTAACGTCACATGAGATCAGTTAAATGGAATGTTTATTAAAAGGTCCCACCAAATATAGCTTTATAAGTTAAATGCCATCGAAAACGGTATATAAAACTAAGGAAAACACGAGTACTGGTTTAGTATCCAGGGAGCAGTTATCGAAAGTGGGTTCAATAAGCTATAAATTTCCGTTGTAATTGACGTATGAACGTTTTAGTTTAACCCATTACCAAACAAAAACGATATTTGCCCAGTCTGTTACAGAAGACTATGGAAAACTTTGTGGAAAAGGAGAAATTGCTCTTAAAGAGCAATTTCTCCTTTAGGAGAAATTGCTCTTAAAGAGCAATTTCTCCTTTATCCACAATATTTTCTGCCCCATCATCAGATTATTTTTCAAATTCATCACATTTTGAAATGTCGTCTGGAAAACTCTTCAAATTGGGGCAGTCGAAAAACTTGCGTTCGGTAATGGGTTAAAACTAACAGAAGGAATATAAGATTATCGTTTCCTTTACGTGTTCTATTAATAACTTGGGTGATGATGAGTGGCGCAGACCTTACTAGGTCACGGATTAACGAGGAGGATTAACGCTTTCCTTTACAAAACGACAGATCTGATCTTCTTTATTCCAATATTGAAATACATTGCCATCGTTCGAAAGCCAGATTGGGTGATAAGTTATACGATTTTAGGAAATAAATGTCTACAAGAAACAATGATACACACCGATTATAACCAATTTCTCATTTGTCGTCAATTTCTTAAGATATTACCGACAGAAGACCCGTAGACTAACTGAATCGTTTTGGATAGGATTAATGTGGCTATAAATAGACTTGTACTTAGTGAGACGTTACTAATGGACACGTTTTCAAATAGCTTGGCGCACTAAGGCAATCACAATTACGAACACCGCATTAGTAGCAGAGAAGGCTGACACGTATGTATGCCATGCATTGGTCATGAGTTCAACCCTCGGTTCGGCATTTTCGCTGGTCAAAGCTTAAAACATAATACGAAGAATGTCATTATGAAATAAGATTACCATCAGTTCGAATCGCGTTATACATGTACAATCAGCCTGGCGCTTATATTCGTTTTTTTGACTAAGGGTGCGTCCATTGATTTTGCATACCACTTTTTGAGGGACGGTACTTTATCGATACATAAACAGCAGTCTGACCCCAATTACTCATTAAACATCCGCCTTCACTGTGCGGACTAATATCTTCTTGGAACTAGGAATGTAGTCCGGATTTACTCGCTTTGTTTTGCTCTATATTATTATAACTGTTACCTCATGTAAAATCATAAAATGTCCAGATGTTCAAAAAATAGACTATCGTTCAGTCTCTGTTCACAGAAAAAAATTATTATAGTAATGGTGGTAAAAGGAGAAGCTGTTTCCTCGAGATGTTGCCCAAAGAAGTTTTCAAATGTATCCTCAATCATATTGCTTTACTTTAAACGCACCTTAGTCCTTCAGCGCTATTAGCGCTTTGATTATTTCTTGGAATAAAGCTTTCCCGTCTCTTTTCCTAAAGACGAATGGCCGTTCTCTGAAACGGTATTATAACATACAGCCAATTCTTTTTTAAACAACCACTTTTAAACACGTGGTGAAAGGTTATTTAGACTGAGGCTACCCTAATACAGGACGCAAGTCATTCAGAAAGCTTGTGCTGGAGCTTTCTGAATGAATGGCGTCCGTATTAAGGTGTTACTTGTCTATTTCACTCTGATTCGGTTTTCTGTTATGGTAGTTGCTTCAAACAAGATTGGCAACATACAAAGATACTCTAACTCATTGACCAGGGATGGTAATGGACATTAGTAACGCAAACGGACATCATGTTGGTAATGTCATGAGAAATGGATCAGTTCTTTTTTCTCGTTGTTTATGGTAGTCCACCCCTGATGGAGATAAATCAGAAAGGTCAGAATAGCAGAGTCAAAGGTTTGAAAGAACAAATGTCGTTATAAAATTAAATTTAATACCATAAGGTTTTTTTTATGGATTGAAACTTTCATTTTCCACGTTTCAATCATTTAATTTCACAATGTAAAACATTTCATAATGTAAAATTGATAATTAAGGGGAGGTAATTATTTTGGATCCGACAAGAGAATTATTGATAGATCTATTCATTTTGTATGTATAAATTCAAAATCAGACAAATTTGGAAAATTGGCTTGGTGAATGCGTTCTAAATGACACTCGTCATAAACACTTTCACTATTACACTTCAATTTATTCTTTAACCAAACCATCATGTTTTCCATCAGAGATGGAATGGAAATTTTGCTGTAGCATGCAACACTGTACTGTTGTTCTGTTTACCTCATCAACTTTTCCAAACAGTTTTAACCACCCAATCGTGCCTGGTTCTACCGGCCACACAACGATCTCAGCACAGCACAACTGCCAACAGACCAATTAACGTTGATTGTAGTTTTATTCTTACCCTCGCATGTATTCCGGAGAGGAGTCGAAAGCTATTTATAGACGAGATAAACCGTTTGTTTTCTTCATCGTCTATTACCCCCAGTTCAGGATGGATTTCTGGGGAATGGGAAAACGGGTAAAAACATCATCTACGTTACGATTCATAATTACTTCTTCCATATATTGTCTTTTAGTGAATACAGATACAGAGCAAGAAAGATTACCGTCAGGTATCATACAACAAGTTCACCCAACCTGGTGATTTTTCCGAAACAAATGCGACATAACAGCTGTCATTTCAAAATTGGACTCAAAAGAAATTTTAAGTGATATTATTGTTTGCTGTTGAAAACCAGTTTTAATGATTTTTTACCTACGCCAAGGTATTTCCGTTATGAAGACAGTCTTGTACTGAGGGTCCCAGGTTCGATACCTCTTAGACAAGGTAAAATTGCCGGAACTGACTCACAGATCGGCATGAGTACTGGTTTAGTATTCAGGAATCAGTCGTCGAGAGTGGATTTAATAAGCGTCAAGCTTCCGTCACAATCGATGTAAAATAGATCAGTTTAAACTTAGAAACGTATTGTATGCTTTGACGTGGAACCAGTAGCATTGCAATCACCACTGACCTTGGAGCATAAAAAGGGAACCATTTTGTCTTTAGCATGACCAGGGTACAGTTTTACTAAACCGTTTACGCTTAAGGTTTGCGTAAGTCTAAAACAACAATTCCTCTTATTTTAATATTGGGCTTAGCAACATTGCTCCGAGACGCTTCCAATGATGTGTCACATTGCAATAGTGTACCTTCGTTTAAGATACTATCCATGTTTATCAGTTTTGACTTACGCAAATATTTTCCTTAAGGTGTTTAGTAAAACGGTACCCTGGTCTTTTCAAGTTACATTTCATCTTCAATAAACATCCCCATTTTGTTGCTTATTCAATTTAAACCCGTCTCCAAATCCAATTTTCGGGAATCGGTTTAAAATCGGCATTGATAAACTTGGAGTCCAGTTATCACAGAATTCCTGAGTTTTTGACTGTCCATAATTGAAAGAGTTTGCAGACAACAATTCAAAATGTGATGAAATTAGAAACAGATCTTCTGATAGGGTAGAAAACATTGTGGGAATCGAACGATTTCGTTAGGATCAATTTCTCATTTTCCCTCAATGTTTTCCAGAGTCGTCTGCAAAAACTGGTCAAATGTCGTTATTGCTTGGTTAAGGGTTTAAACTCGGCGTTAAACCACTTGGAGCCCAGTTTTCCCAGAATTCCTGAGAATGGATAAAATGTAAATAATCCCTGAGTGTGTTGGCACGTGCAAATACATTACGGTGAGTCATGCCTCTATCTATGTACAGCAGGTAGTCAGCCTAAAATTGACTTCATTAAACTGAAATTTTAAGGGTCCACTTCGCAAAGTTCAGCCCTGTTTAATTGTGAGTTATTGAAATTGGGGTTTGCTTTGCAACCTACTTCGACTATCCTTTTTGGAAATATCACAATTGAGATGGGTGTTTAGTTGAAATGGGTGGGTTTCGCACAATGAAAACGCTATTTCATAAGCGTTCCACAAGCGTTACAATTTTAAATCTAAAGTTCTGATATGTGTTTGGCACTGTATAAATCGTTACCCTGTTTTGTAATGAACGTCCAGACTACAGATACTTTCATCCTGTAAGTCCAGACGAATGGCAGGTTATGGCCGTAAAACTTGTAAATCCAAAACAAAGTTAAGATATACCTTACCTACATATGCTGTATCATGGCATCAACAACATTTCTATTTATCCTGTCACCAGTGCAATTTACAGACCGATAACAGGGTGCCGTATAACATTTGTGATATCCAGCACTAACCATATATCGCACATCACGTGTGAAATAATGACGTCATATGTACGTCATGGCATATGACGTCATGTGTGCATCATTCTCTACTTGTTTTCTGTATGTTGTTTCCTATATTTTGAAGTTTGTTTTCAGTTTGTTTGTTGATGATAATCCATGGAGGTAACACGATAAATAGAATATATGGTTGGTGTCTTTGAATAGGGAAAGTTATCGGGTTCGGCTCTCGGATTATTATCCGTTTCGCCTTCGGCTCACCGGATAATATTCCTACGCCTTGCCCGATAACATTTCCGATTCACGACACTGACCATCTATTCTCTATACCATTGCGATGTCCTGCCCATTATCGATGGAGGGAGCATTGTTATAGAGAACTTACAGGTATAAAACTATATAGTATAACCGATCAGTGGACGACAGTGTCTTATACTGATCGGATGGGTTTGTGTCTTTGAGAGGTTAATATGTTCGGTTTGTGACATTGGTGGTAGCGATGGGATGAGGACTTCTCCTGTTTTACCCACGTATCTCCCATGGGTCAGTCACGGGATGAGTCTTCTCGGAGTTGGGAGTTTGTAACGATTGCGGAACGTTGATTCAAATCAGAGAACATCCAGGAATATGAATAGACAACACAATCGACCAGTGAACAAAAGAGTTTTTCACTGATCGGAAGTGATTGGGCTCTTCATCAATAAACGCAATCAAAACTGAAAACGTAGGTATTTTTTTTACTTATTGGTAATTTATATTATAATGTTGCTAGTATGTAGAGAGTTCCGATAATCCGTTCCCCTAATCCAGTTTTGTTACCTAGCTGAGAATCCATACAGTATTTTGGGGGGCTGTCGGCAGCAAGCAGATTAAGTTCCCGAAACGCTCACTGAATTTATATCGCACACCAAATCACCCAAAGCCGGAGAGAACGTTGCCAAAGGGTAACAATCGACTTACTACTTAAGTATTGACGACTTCTCGTTGGTCATGAACGACCTATTCATGCTTTTATTTAAGTACGTATTAGACCTCTAATAAAGAGGCGTTTCCATGGCCTAGTAACTTGACTAAAGTAACCTAGAAGGCTCAAGTCTGTAAATACCATTGATGGTGGACTATTTGTCATCTCGCACCGAATTAAACAAATGATTACATAAGATAGGTGCTGTCGTTGTAGTTGGTGAGATACATTATTGAATTACTAGTAATGTGTTGAACTGCTACCACGTGGTGTTGTCATTACCACAATATACAGGGTCATTAGTTTGAATGGCGTGAGTAGTGAGGCACACACTTCAGCAAAACCTGTTTCAAGATCAATCTAAATACAATTCAAAACAATAATTGTATTTTTAATATAGTACAAAGTAATTTGTATATCACAAAATAACAAACTTGTTTTCAAAAGGTTGTGGATGTGGGGCATATATGTTTTGGTACTAAAGTAAGTCACGTGATTCGAATGTTAGATGGGAGACACTATCCATGGCTCAAGTTTATTTTGAATAAAAGAATGAGATAAAAGTGGTTATTTATTGTTTTTTGATGTGCTATTCGTAAGCTGTATGTCCTGGGAGAACTCCAATGTGTTGAAATGAACAAATCAGCGTAGATGAGAAAAAACTTATCCTGTTTTGACGCACTCTGCAATTGTCTGCGCAAATACATAATGCATAATATTTGGATAAAAAAATCCTTTGAGTATGTTTTTACCTAGTTAATCGTAAACTGTTTTTTCTTAACGTTTACACTGCTTCTTGATCCATCTTACAGATGTAAGGTGGCTGTCTTAAAGTACATTTATTGATGTGTTACAGTCTGAAAAGAAGATCCCCTCGAAAATAGTACGCATGTACTTAAAACATAGTGCTATATAATATAGCCCTCACATTGCGAGGAAAAATCTCTCAAGCCCATACACTGCCTGCTTTTCTGAGTTGATGTTCCCGTATAAAATGCGAGCATTTGCCCCTGTCAATCCGCTAGGTTTTTATTTCTATCTCTCTCGACGTAATTCATATTTCGCATTTGTGGTTAGCGAGGGGCTTTCCTCGTTCCAATTAATCACAACAGGTGGTATTTGAATTCAAATAAACGGTTTAACAAAAACAGTAAACATGAACGATAGGGAGTAAATAGTTTATTATTGATATTTTTTCAAACGATCATAAAATCATGATGAACATTTTTTTCCTCGAAATTGCCCAATCTTAGTACACAGCATGTGTGTTTTGCATATTCTGCATTAGAATATTTTACGACTTCCCCCTACAATGATCGTATTAATTTATTACGCGGTAAATGGGAACTAAGACATGCTAATAGGCGCCTCGCCCCTTCATTGATTTATCACGTTACAATACAAAATGGTGGGATCTCTACTATTCCCTCAGGTGAAATAATGAGTATGGTCCAAGTTGAAAGCAAGATAAGACGACTGTCATAAAGTATCAAATGTAATTGATTCAAATGTTATTCAAGACACTTTTATCAAAAGCAGAAATTAATATTTACGGGGAAATCTTTCTTTTGCATGATTAACTGTTTTTTTTTGTGTGTTTGTAATCGTTTAAAAAATAATTCATGACGAACCCCCATATCCATTACCCAGTCTTTTAGGATATAACTTTGAAGCAGTCTCAAAAGTCATACCACTGTTAGTTTTAAAATGGAATTGATCACTGTCAACACGAATGTCACATGGTTTTTAGAAACAAAAATGGCGTTTAAAGATGGCGGCGACACATAAAAAATCCATATGTGTGCTTTATTTGTCACGAAAATGAAAATGTTCACTTTAACTGGTCAGAAATCGATAAAAAAAATACATTTTTTCTAAATTTGATACTATTTCCGGTTAAACTAAAATAAAACTGGATGACAATCTTGTAGAAGCAGTGATCAATGCAGCATAGCAAAGTGAGCTTACTGTGAGAAGTTGGCTATCTATACTGAAACATCGTCAAAACGGCAAAAACAAAACATTGTAACCGTTTCGGGCACTCATGAAGTTTCCAGAGACAATTATATTAACGTGTTAGATTGGATACTGTTTATACAGTAGAATATCTGTAACTCAAACTCCTGACTGTCAAACTCTTCAATACGTCAAAGTAGATACCGGTTCCTGAGTAATTTGTTCTTTATCTTTATGTCTTTTTATTCGAGATATCTATTCGTCAAACTCTCTCTATGTCTAACATTGTCATAATGTTTATCTCTTTATATTTTTATTCCTTACATATGTACGTCAAACTCTCTCTATGCCGAACATTTTCAATATTTTTATCGCTTTATATTTCTATTCCTTACATATGTATGTCAAACTCTCTTTATGTCGAACTTTTTCATAATTTTTATCTCTTTATATGTTTATTCCTTACATATGTACGTCAAACTCTCTCTATGTCTAACATTTCCATAATGTTTATCTCTTTATATTTTTATTCCTTACATATGTACGTCAAACTCTCTCTATGCCGAACATTTCCATAATTTTTATCTCTTTATATTTCTATTCTTTACATATGTAAGTCAAACTCTCTTTATGTCGAACATTTTCATAATGTTTATCTCTTTATAGTTCTATTCCTTACATATGTACGTCAAACTCTCTCTATGCCGAACATTTCCATTATTTTTATCTCTTTATATTTCTATTCCTTACATATGTACGTCAAACTCTCTCTATGGCGAACATTTTCATTATTGTCATCTCTTTATAGTTCTATTCCTTACATATGTACGTCAAACTCTCTCTATGCCGAACATTTCCATTATTTTTATCTCTTTATATTTCTATTCCTTACATATGTACGTCAAACTCTCTCTATGGCGAACATTTTCATTATTGTCATCTCTTTATAGTTCTATTCCTTACATATGTACGTCAAACTCTCTCTATGCCGAACATTTCCATTATTTTTATCTCTTTATATTTCTATTCCTTACATATGTACGTCAAACTCTCTCTATGGCGAACATTTTCATTATTGTCATCTCTTTATAGTTCTATTCCTTACATATGTACGTCAAACTCTCTCTATGCCGAACATTTCCATTATTTTTATCTCTTTATATTTCTATTCCTTACATATGTACGTCAAACTCTCTCTATGGCGAACATTTTCATTATTGTCATCTCTTTATAGTTCTATTCCTTACATATGCACGTCAAACTCTCTTTATGTCAAACATTTCCATAATTTTTATCTCTTTATATTTCTATTCCTTACATATGTACGTTAAACTCTCTCTATGTCGAACATTTTTCTTCGTGTCCCATGAACTTCGAGGTATAGAGATCCTACTGTATTTGAAAGATTGAATGTTGATTCCCTGAATGTAGAAAAACACACACGAAACAATGGTGTATCCTTTCCACAAGCTGATTTGTCGGTCACGAGAATCTCGTTATGGGGATTATCTTTGCACCAGCAACAATAAACAACTGACCCAATTCTACCTATCAATTTATACCCTTGACCCGGACACCTTTTTCTTCTTATAGGACTTTGTGAGCGGTCAAAATTGAATATAAAGTCTGATAACAACAACAAAAACAACAACACCAACAACAACAGCAACACAACTTGACAAATTATAAAACTCTGATAGAAACCATTGTGACAAAAGGATAAATTGCTCATGAAGAGCAATTCATCCTTTGGTCAAAAGTGTTTTATCACGTCTTCTAAAGCATTTACGATCGGTTTTAGTAACTTGTTGCACATGCGTTTTCAATATGTTTCTACTTTGCATTCGTTGTAAAAGTATCATTCGAAGTTGCATTGCCAATCGAAAAACATTTAATTCACATGATCAAGAACATTGGTTATTATTCTAAGGATATGTATCTTATGGGTTTCATACTAAAGGACTCTTCTTACCGTTGATAAACACAACTATTAGTAAGGCATCCATTCGATTGTGTCTTTAGGTTTGTGGTTACTAAATATAAGATCTTGTTCATCTTGACTTTGTAATGTTAGTATGTATCTGTGGTTTGAAAATGTAATGACGTCAAAATCGAGTATTCTTTTAAAAGTGTGATCGTTTTGTTGGCATCCTTCAGTCTTAAAAACTATGTATTAGTTTCGTGAGCGGATAATCATCGTCTTCTGTAGTCTTATCCTCGACTTGCACTCTCTTCAACATTCTTCGTTCGTTATACATGTATCTTCGTGATAATACTGAAATACGTTTACATGATGCAAAACCTGAGTGATGTAGTAAATGAGAAAATGAATAAGATGCATATTCTGCTATATAGAATATGACCTGATTCTGTAGAAAACATAAGCTGAAAAAAGTGCGAAACAGAAATAAACTCGTTTTCATCGCGTCTGGATTTTATTACAAAGAATCCGAACTATTTGGTCAGATGTCTGGTAAACACTAACTATAGATCGGTTCACAAGAAAGTATGATATACGGGTTCTGTTTAAACACACTGTACAGTCTGTCAGTATATCTACGGATTACAAATGAATACAACGAGCAAAACCATCGTAACAGAAAAAGATATTTGTTTTAGTGGATTCACAAGTAAAGGCTATGGTTCTCAAACATCTTGTCATATGCCACCCCATCGAAACCAAAGGTACCGTTAGGGTTCGAACTAGGGACCCCTGGGTTCTAATATCACCGCCTATACAACTAGACCCTTGAGATTAGATTGGCCTCGGTATAGGTTCTTTTTGTCGAAAAGGCTACTTCTCATACCTAACTATTATCTACTAACAGTTCACTGTGGTTATAATGAGGGCAATGCGACGGCCTTTGTTCGTCTCTCGTCACTAGTCTGTCATAATATTTTGGGGAATAACTAGCGGTCTAGATTCGTGAGGATTTATCAGGAATGTGATTAGGCTCGCTGGCCGCTGCAAAATGACTGGAATGGTAAAATATGGTAAAATATGGCGTCAAACGCAAAATCAAACATCATACCTTCACAATAGGTACCTACTAGTTGCTTGTGATTATGATGTGAATATTACATTAATAGTCAATCACCAAAGGTGCACATAAGAAAATATTTCTCTGTCTTAACAAAATGATTTTTATTAAGGCAGTCTCTATGTTCTTGTTTGACAGCACTTAGATCATGTAATCGCTCGTTGCGTTTGCAAAATTGTCCGAAAGGCATTAAGACACATCTTCAAGCCTCCCGGTCGAGTTTATATTTCCAATAACGCAGAACCTTTATTTCATGGATACTTCCTTGTATCGAGACTTTAGTAAAGCAGATGGCCATTTTGACGAGAAATCAACAAGATTTTTTTCTACATTAAGAATGATTCGAGTTTAAGATGCGTTGTTGCCAAAGGTAGTACGTTTCTGTTGCATTCTGTTTTGAAAAGCCATTTGTCATTGCTTCGTCGGTAAGGGGTTCGTTTGTTTTACAACTTAAATTTTCACAAAGAGTTCGCAGCAGAACTTTCCATCTGATTGGAATACCGTTTTGGACAATAAGAAAGGTCAATTTTCGATTGCGATAAGCGAGGTACACAACGTTTTCCTTTCGAATATTCGATAATATTCCTTATTCACCATATAGATATTCCCGCAGACAAATATGTTAAAACAATTGGGACAAAAGAAGAAATTGCTCATGAGCAATTTCTTCTTTTGTCACAAATGTGTATACCAAGTATCACATACATAAATATTACATATGAAACATTGTGAATTGCAGTCGGATGATGATTTTGGCCAATCACATAACGTATGAATAACGTCGTTACTACATCTCCTGAATGCATTCATATCTATTCGAGAATTTGTGTAGATGTCTTCTCATTTATAACAGGTTCTTTCTGTCGCAAAATAAAGATGACATTTTAAGTCCATATAATCTTAATCAAATAACATTTTATCAGAGATTTAGAAAACAGACCCGTTTGCTTTTTATAATGACGATGTTTTTATACATTCTAAATCGTCGGCAGTTCTAAATCCGTAGCATTTAAAGAGAGGAATTAGAGTGAAATACCATGAAGATAGCTAAAAAAATTGATTGAAATCAGAACATTTTTATTATCTCAAATTCATTCATTAATAGCTTTGTTTGATTTTATTTCAATTAAGACTGTTCATGTGTGTTATTGTATGGAATTGTATGTATTGTCAATTACATTGTGTATATTTCTGTGCACGGTTACTTCTTTTATATATACAGTGAAGCCTCGTTTATCCGGACCCCGATTATCCGAATGTCTCGCAATCCGAACGAAATTGTAAGGGATCGGAATTATTTGACCAGTTTGTTGCAGACGACTTTTGAAAACATTGCTGGTAAAGGAGAAATTGCTCATGACGAGCAATTTCTCCTTTTCTCACAATGTTTTCTGCCATATCAGAAGTATCAGAAGATTATCTTTGAATTTCATCACGTTTTGATATGTTGTCTGCAAACTCTTTCAATTTGGGACGGTCGACAATTTGGCGTTTGCTAAAGGGTTATAAGTATAGACGTGCATACAGACCGTTTATGTCTTAATGTGCATAAGAACGTGCGCTACTTCATAAGTCCGGATTATTCGGTAAACCGGACATTTTGTTGGGAACGGACAAGTTCGGATTAACGAAACATCACTGTACAATTATTCAGTTGTATTGTTATGTGTAAGTACAAGTACTGTTTAGTCAACATCTTGTAGACAACAAAACCTTTGATAATATGGTGCTCGTAACAGCCATTTGTATGCTTGGTATACTCATTTTTCTATGTAAGTTTATTTGTAAATAAAAGAATAATGCTTATGGATAAAACTGGATTTAAGCTGCTTGTCCAACTTGGAACTTAGTATCTAATCTATTTTTGTATATAAAGGCAAATATCCATTGGAAGCAAATATTGTTAGTATGTAAGTTTTAAGAACCTGTATAGAGTGATTTCATATGTATTAGAGTCAAGAAGCGTTGCAACAGGTTTGAGATTGACTGCGAAATCGGTTGTACACGCATACACGTATTGACGCCTTTTTCATTTATGTTGCTTTCGAATACTTTTTTTCGAAATGTACTGTATACAACAATATAAAACCTGTATTGTTTTATGGATATTTTACTTTGACTTTTAAATTTTCTCATGTGTAAACAACTAACTTTAACCCTTACCAAACAACAACGACATTTGACTATTTTGTTGAAGACGACTTTGGAAAACATTATAGGAAATGGAGAAATTACTCATATAGAGTAATTTCTCCTTTTCCCACAATGTTTACTGTCCTATCAGAAGATTATTTGCCAATTTCATCACTTTTTTAAATGTCGTCTTCAAACTCTTTCAATTAGGAAAAGTCGAAAAATTGGTGTTTGTAACAGGGTGAAATGGGACACTTTAGGAGGGAATCTCGAACAAAATGATAATGAACATAAACTAATTATGGGCGTGTTGGGAGGTATTGTACCGAACCACGCATGAACTAACGTGTATATTGTACACACAAGAAAGCGCTTTTTGCATCTATGGAATGTACGCTAACAGCTGAGTCTAATAGATAGCTATTTCAAAGGCTTTGAAGTATTTTCGACCTGTAATTGGTGAACCAGCCAAGTACAATAGCCCGTAATGTACAAACGATCATGTGCCAATACTCAATCGCCCAGTCAGTATAGAATCTGGTTGGATGCAATGAATCTGGGCTCGAATCGTGAATTTGAAAAGCATCTTTCCGATATCTTATAAAGTTAATGGAAATCGGTTTTATGAAAAACTGTTCAATTCAGTCAGTATAGAATCAGGTTGCATACAGGGGTTTTGGGCTTGAATAGTGAATTGGCAAAGCATCTTTTACGGATCCTATATACATGATTAAAATTGATTTTATGAAAATCTCTTTACATAAATTCGCCTTATGGCAATGACCACCGACATGTCTTTGGTAGAAAAATATGTGTCAATGTAATACAATAATGCACTATGCTGGATGACATATCCAAAGCAGACGGTATTTTACGAACCCATGTCGTGTATGTTGTTTCATACTGGAAAGCTGTTGAGTGCAGCGGAACCCTTAGAATGCTAGGAAATTTACCAAAAATAGATTTCTATGTCGTCTGCTTTTCAAGACCTTACTTATCTGCTTGATTTTGTTAAGGAAAGATATCCAGATTAGCAAACGGGTTAGATCATAGGCCAGCCGCCAATAAACTTGGCGGCAGACCTGGCTCCAACCTGTTTGCATAAGCATCAAATCGTTTCCAGCACTGTAAGGGTTAAAGCAATTTGAATAAGTAACCCTCAATGTTATTTAGTATTATGCAATATTATATTGATTGAGATCTTTTCCACTTTTAGTAGCTTCGCCTGTTGAATAAGTTAATTCTCCAAAAACTAGATGAATGTTATCGACCAAACGTGAACCTATGTGTGACATCTTTGGCCATTGATATAACTAATATGCTCTTCCTGATTCATTGAATACCATCTTTCAATAAAATATAATGAATCATTGTGGCAAAAGCAAGTTTGGTAGTAACGGTATAAACCACTTGTGAAACAACAGATTCTCATTTCAATGGGCAATTCAGTTGTCAAAGTCCGACCATAAAGGCTTGTTTCTATGACTTTCTAGGAGAGCCCCTGTGTTAACCCCTTTAATGCAGGGTATTTTCTAAAAATACATTTGTGTGCCGTCTGCTTTCCAAAACCTTAAATATCTGCTTAATTTTGGGGTCAGATCACAGGCCAGCCGCCAATTTACTTGGCGGTTGGCCTGGCTTTCACCTATGTGCATAAGTATGAAGTAGGTTCCAGGGGCCCGTTTTACTAAACAGTTTACGCTTAAGATTTGCGTAAGTCTAAAACAACAAGTCCTTTTATTTCAATATTTGGCAAAGCAATATTGCAAAGTAACACATCATTGGAATCGTCTCTCCGAGACGCTTCCAATGATGTGTCACATTGCACTATTGTACGTTCTTTGAAGATACTATCCATGTTAATCAATTATGACTTACGCAAACATTTTCCGTAAGTTGTTTAGTAAAACGGGCCCCAGCACTGTAAGTGTTAATGTAGTCCAAGCGAAATTTGATAAAGCACTCATGCTGATGGTTTTAACTAACGCAATTCGCATTTAGATTGAAACATGCTCACACAAATGCAGAACAGTAGGTGATCATGTCAGTAATGCTTTATCAATCCGTGCAATTTTCAGAAAAGTACAAAAATTACGAAAAATATTTCGTCCGGCAAGAAAAGTATGTTTCGTGTTTTTTATCTCTTCATGATCACGTCATGGTTACCAAGGCAACATATCTAACTCCGTCTAGACCCTCGAAATATTGGGGTAACTGGGCCAATTTTAGTTCGTTCACATCAACGCCGTAAAGCCATAAGACCGAACCTTCTTCATTAAAATAAAGGGCTTGCGGCCTTCTATGCTTACAAGAGATGATGATTGACGCTAAATGTGTGGATCGTTAACCAGAAGAAACACGGAATTGTTTTGCAGAGAAAACTTTAATTGAAACAATATTTCCGATCAACTTTTATTTATATTTTTCCATTGATTTGTTCTAACATATACTCAACCTCAGGCAGAAACTCTTTCTTGGAATTAAAAGGTAACGCATCTTTCGTGCTAAATACATAGCATAGCATAGCATGATCTTTAAATGCCTTGCTTAACATTGCTGTTCAATAAATATGGTCATTGGCAAATTTGTTACGCTTCTCACTTGAACATGTTTAAATGTATTCCCTCGTCACATATGGCAATATGTACCTAACTGAAACAAAAATACATGTGAATCTATGCTAACTATAATGGGGGGAATCACGTGATCAGATTTAAGAAAAAATGGCCGCCGAAGTCTCGCTATGGGTTTTCAAACAGGTGTATCTTTCTTATTACTTACTTGTTCTCAGTCGAATATTATAGGGCTAGTCGGAAAGGTTTCAGCGAGTTTCAACAGTTTTCTTCTGGATGGCCTAATGACCGAAATCATTCATTGAATGTTTCGAGAATTACGGTTCAGGAAATCGCGAAATACTTATGACTTCTTCCATTTCTTGATACAGTATGTCTGTAACCATTGCGAATATTTTGAACCAAATGATTGCAATGTACAAAAGATTTGCTATCAATTCACTAATGACAACGAGTTCGTCTTACATTGCCCATTCAAAGAGGTAGCGAAAACATCATGATTAGAAAGCCAGTTTTTAATTAGTTCGAATGATCCAGACGAAGATATTTTATTCTATACAGTTACAGTTTGAATCATCCGACTTAGTTTTAAATCAAAAGATTAGGTAATGGTTCCAATCCAGGTTAACTAAAATGCGTAATTTATGACTCGTTAATGGTTGAAACGGGCAATGTATTGTGACAATTTCCAACCCTAACTGAATACATACCCAAATGCCTAATGGTATATCTAATATTTGGATGTGGTGAAACTGGTACAAACAGCAACGCTATTCTGTCAGATGTTCACCTTCACTTCTTAAAGGACTATCACGCTAATAGAGTATTTAATATTTTTTTAAGATTGAATGTTTTCTTAGGATTAAATAAGATCACAGATCTGCCGAGTTATACAAAACTTGGATTATTAATACACTTATCATCCCCATTCATAATTGAGTGATTCGTCACATTTATGTTGCAAATAAATTAAACCGTTTAAACAGTTTATTTCATAAACATTGATTTAAATTTAGATTAACCATAGATAACCGACGGTAATATTAGACACGTTTACCATGTTGGACTCACAAAGTTTTGACCTAGCATGTGTTTATCTTATTTCCGTCGTCGGAATGGACAGAGATATAGATGCCTATGAAATAGGCGGAGACATAGATGTTATTTTGTCTCTGAAATAAATAAGGGTTCACCATCAAAGCTCTGAAAGGTACAGAAGCTCGTGATCCATTTTTTTAAGGAAAATGCATAAATTCAGCAATTTTAGAATAAAGAGATTTGAAATGGTTTATTGACGAGAATATGCTAAACACCAGTTTAACTGCTATTACACATAGAGCACATTTTTTTAGTTAGTCTCTTCTATGTCTCTAATTAGATTGACAGTATAAAGCTAGACACAAAGTCACAAATACAGATTGGTTGACATTTGACTCGCAGATAATTCTACAGTCATGGAAGCAATTGGGTTTGGTAAATATATGTTTCGATAGTTTTATTCCTTTACCGAAGTACAATGCAAAGTACAAGAATACCGCGGTCCTCATGTACCAAACGCTTCTATATTACGTCACAATGTACATCGGCATCTTGCTAATTGCAATGCAGATGCGCTGCCAAATCTACATCCGGTTGCATTCAGTTCTCGTTTGGATGACTGGAATACGCCGTCGACAATTCTGTAAGAATGTTCCAAATGTTCAAGTAGAATCTTGACAGGTAGTTCGGAGCGTTCGTTTGTATTAGCGGAGCGATACATCATTTTGAGAAGGAATGCGGCTGTTTATAAATAAAATATTGTCTTGATAGAAATGTCCATTGACTTATTGTTCAAGAGGTCAAAAATATATACCAGAAATAAACACTGTTGCTAAATTTAGATACAAGACCCTTCGCTGAATCGGCTTGGTCAATGCGCGTGTTCTTTGTTTTAGTGATATTTCCTATTCGTATGTAATACGCAAGTCTAAGACAAATTCGTTTATTGATGTCAATGAACATGTAGAAAAACTATATCAAGATGAATAGTTGACTTTTTTAATTACTATTGATAGTTACAAAAGTCGATGGGGAAATTGCAGTTCCCACCAACTACGGCGAACCGGACACTGCATGAAGCGTATGTATACATCTGAAAAGCAGTCTATTGACGTCACATCACCGAGCAGTATAATTAAACACTTAGTCGGAGCTCTCGAGAAATTAAACAAACTCGCAGAGGACACGGCTTTAGCAAACGCGCTCAGTTATTCTCAGTGATCAATAGCAATTGTGCCATCGCTGATCAGCCTGTGCGTCCTGCAAATGCTGATCTGAAACGACACATTTCACAATTGTGACAATTGTTATGATCTCGATTTTCTTTATTTCGCTTACCGCTTATTACCAAACGCCATAATTTCGACTGTCCCAAATTTAGTTTGCAGACGATGTTTTCAAGATGTGAAAAAAAACCTTCTGATAGGGCAGAAAACATTGTGGGAAAGGGAGAATTGCTCGTCACGACGGGCCAAACAAAAGCCGTATTTCCTGGCTAACTTATTGCTTCTCCAAAACGTATATATATTGATACGCAGAGGCAATCGGAACTACTCGGGCATTTTCAATTAAGTAAACTGGCGGCTGGCTTGTGATCTTACCTGTTTGCTACTCTGAGTATCTTTCCTCATCAAAATTAAGAAGGTATTTACGGTTTTGGAGAGCAGACGACACAAAAATCTACTTTTTTTTAGAAATTTACTCAGTATTCTAAGGGTTAAATGGAAAAACAGTCTCAGCTATGAAATAATTTGCACGCATTGGTGGTAAAAATTAAGACGTGCTGTGATTACTATTCGTTGTACATGAGTACATATTTATCACCATACCCATTACGTATAATGCCGTACATCATCATACGCTATCTCACACCATTACGTGCAACCAGGCTTATCAGTATATGCTGGGGGAATTATCGTCATCACATTTGTAAATAACACTGTCTTCTTTGTGTTCTTACCCTTTCCCTCTCGTTTCGGTTTTAATGCAGATCCAAATTGAGACCAGCAGCAGACGAACATTGTAATAAGTGAGGAATAATGTTTTCTATATGAAAGAGGACACAATCGTTATTGACAGAATGAACATTTGCATGCTATTAATAACCATTCTTTTGTCACAGCGATTTCTGCTGTTTTCTGTTTTGGATGCATTAAAACTCGTACAGTTTAAGGAAAAAGTTAACTTTCTTTCATATGTAGCTAACTAACCCCCGTGTTATGAAAGGTGACTTGTCTAATTTGAAAGCATCAACAGACGATGCAAATATCATGAGGTAATTATCATACAATATATGGTATTGAACTAGAATCATTGTAATGAAGTGGTTATTCGGTCATTATTGCGAAATTCATACTTTTGATACTTCGGCTGCAATGGCTTTTCGATACATCTGCATTAGATGCGTCAAGATAAATCACCATGGGGCCCGTTTTACTAAACAACTTACGGAAAATGTTTGCGTAAGTCATAATTGATAAACATGGTTAATATCTTCAATGAAAGTACAATATTGCAATGTGAGACGTCATTGGAAGCGTCTCGGAGAGACGATTCCAATGATGTGTTACTTTGCAATATTGCTTCGCCAAATAGTGAAATAAAAGGACTTGTTGTTTTAGACTTACGCAAATCTTAAGCGTAAAATGTTTAGTAAAACGGGTCCCATGATCACGAAAAGATTGTCCTTTTGGTTCCATCATGATTCGTCGTTAGTTTTTATACCTATATGATAGATTAAACAGTCAACATGATAAACTCTAACTCTATTTCTTCCGTCTACAATATTTCTCTAATTGCCCCCCCCCCCCATCTCTTTCTCTCTGTATCTTTCTTGTTAATGGCTTCCTCTGATATTAAATTAATTAGATAAGAACAATTCAATCGCATTTTGAATTATCATGTGATTTAAAATTCATCTTTGAAAGGTTGTGAAAAACATTCTTATCAACTTACAGGCTACGATTCTCCTCTCAACTTTATATTTCAGATGGTACCTTTCAATATGAGAAAGTCTCAAACGTCGACTTGGGGTTTCTGTGTTTTACTCCTTACACCATAGTGGTTGTCCGCTTTAAGGTGCTGCTGCAATCGCCTTATAACAACGCGATGGTAAAAAAATAAATTACTATTAAAGAGCAAGATATCTTTCTGTTTGATTGATTTATACTTAAGCCAATGATAGAGAAACTAGTTATTTTTCGTACGATGTGTCGCCTACTCTTCTTTTCGATTCGAACAATTCACAAAATGTCTATATAGCAGTATAGCTTCAAGAATATCGCAATTCTGAAGAACGAAATATGACATTTACCATTTTTCGGTTCATATATTTAGACTACTACTTGTGTTTCAATAAATATTATTACCATCGCTTTGTCAGAAAGCACAGTGAGTATATTTCTTAAGAATGTTGGCATTTATCAGAATAATCCATACATGCAATAATCAGGCAAACAGTTATCCAAGTGACACATCATTTTCTGGAGAATTTCGTTCCTATGATAAACTTTAGTTCGGTTTAGCGCAGTGGTCAATACTTTTGTTAATCTTTCTCATGAACAGATAGGTTCAAGCAAGTACATACATTTTTGACATTTAACTTTGTACTCTAGCCGTACTGCTATCCCCATTACGACTAGTCCCATGGTGGAAAGTCACTAGCCTTTGTTGCTGCTTCGTAGGTATGATCAGGCGCGGTGATCGGACATACAACCGCCCCATTCGGCTGAATACATAAAGGTTTCCTTTGCACCAAATACACTAGAATCAAGAAATGACATATAGTTTACCTTTACACCAAGTGCAATATAAACAATAAGTAACAATTTAGATTTGTTTGACGAGAATTTTATTTATTGATGATCCCGTTGTAAATTATTTATTTGCATTTTTTAATCTCTTCATTTCCCAGCAAAATGTCCGGAATACCGATTCATCCGGACTAATGAAGTAGCGCATGTTCTTATACACATTAAGATATAAACGGTCTGTATGCACGTGTATACTTATAACACTTTAGCAAACGCCAAATTGTCGACCGTCCCAAAAATAATCTTCTGATATGGCAGAAAACATTGTGGGAAAAGAAGAAATTGCTCGTCACGAGCAATTTCTCCTTTTCCCACAATGTTTTCAAAAGTTGTCTGCAACAAACTGGTCAATATAATTCCGTTCCCTTACAATTTCGTTCGGATTGCGAGACATTCGGATAATCGGGGTCCGGATAAACGAGGCTTCACTGTACATCAATATAACATTAGCGGTATTGTAGTTTTTTGCATACACCGTACTGTACGCAAACCCCCCAACGAATAGCTTGCATACCACGGTACATTGCATAATGGCGAAAATAGAATGTCAGACAAAAATAATATAATTGAACAAGATGTCTCTCTAGAACTTCTATTTTTACACATGGGTATAACATATATAGACGCCCTTTTCACATAGTCACGCGTTCAGTGTATGTCGTCATAACATTTTAACTCTATTAGAATTCGTAACTATTTGCTCAACCCAATTGCAGTTGCTTTTTTGCCTTTTGACATCTTCTTTGAATACATGTATATCTTTTTGTCATAAATTTGTCAAGTATCACAGGTACAATGAATGAAATAGAAATATAACTAACCCTTAGAATGCGGGCTATTTTAAAAAAAAAATCGATTTTTGGTCCCAGCACTATCAGGGTTGAACTGTAAATATTCAACGTTGAAAGCATCACTTAATGCTATTTATCTAGAATAAGAATTAGCCTTTGTTTCAATAATAATGGCAGGATATAACCTGATAATATAAAAAGTGCACGTCTTATGACCTTTTCGTCGTTGGCTTCTTCAAAACTAGAATACATACAGTTAAGAAAGCATTTTGATATACTAGTATTTCGGTTAAAATTATCGGTCATAGTAAATGCTACTCTAAGAGTTTACCGGTGCTTTAAGATGGTGAACTAGTATGGATGCATATTTTATCACATATTCTTCTTCAACGAACATCGAATCAGGTCGTGAAATATATTAATTATCTTCACACTGACATTCTTTCCACTAATCACCAGGACAAATGTCAGACCTGAAGAGATTCTAACCAACAAAACCTGCACTGGAGTTCAGGATCTTTAACGACCGAATAACCTTATCTCGGTCAACACGTAACGTTATGTTACACCGACTGGAGTAGGCAATCGAAAATCATTCCTTAACACATCAATCTTATAATTATTCTGCAATAAACCCAGGGGATAAGTGTGGAAAAAACACCAGTATTGGCCCACTGACCCGTTTAACCGCGTTTTCCTATATTATTTTCGGTGGGGATTTCTAGGAGCATGTGTACTTTAATAAACAACCGTTGCCCTCTGTTGTTTAGTATAGCTTTATGACTAAGTTATTACCACCATCGGTATGTCAGTTAACTCATTACCAAACGATAACCACATTAAACCAGTTTGTTGTAGAAGACTCTGGAAAGCATTGTGGGAAAATGATAAATTGCTCGTGTGCTTTCCCACAATGTTTTCTGCCCCATCGGAAGATTATTTTTCAATATCATCACATTTTGAAATGTCGTCGAAAAGCTGTTTTAAGTTGTGACAGTCGAAAATAATTAAGCGTTTGGACAAGGGTTAAAAAAAGGTGACGAATGTTCAAAGAAGTGATGTCTGGTTTGAAACAGAGTAAGAAACAGTCAGTGGACGATGAATAAATACATCTGAGTAAATAACGTGGTAAGATGTACCTTGACTCTTTTTCCCATACTACATTTGATTGCCGAATATGTTACAGAAGTCTACGGAAGTCATGATGAGCAATATATTCTTTTGTTACAGTTGTTTCGAGCAAACATAAAAAAGACTTGTTCATGCTATGTATTTCTTACGTTGCCGCTGTGTCACATGGTATGATAACAAATATTGTTTAGACCCAACATTATTTCTTATTTTCTTGTACCATCTTTAAAAGCCGTTTCAAACGGAAAAGTTCAACATGAAGACATTTTGATGAATATATTAAGGTAGAATATTAACTCGCCATTTTGAAATTCATTTTTTCGTCGGATTACTTCGGTCGCTCTCGGTATACATCGGTCTGGCCCGAAACTATTCGGTTTGAGGCGAATAGTCTCGGCCTCGATCGGTATATACCGTGATGGACCGAAGTAATCGAACGAATGAAACTCAAGATGGCGGATTATGGGTATTCTACCTGCAAACTCCGTTTATTTTGACAGAACATGTTTATGTATTTCAAGTTGGTCTTGTCATGTCAGGGGTTTGGGTAACTAACATAAATACCGGATAACATAATTCATTCATTCCATCGTTTACATCTGACAACACTATGTGAAAAGACGTTACAGATTTATCAAATTGTTTATGTCATCCAGCTGACTTAGGAAATGCTTATTGTAATACCTATCTTGACCAGCCCTTGAGTGCGGTTAATCTTGAGGACGTTCCCCATCAATTAAGGGGCAGGAGTCGCAAAATAACGGTTAAACATCATTGACACAATGTACAACCAATAAAAACAAACAAACGAACAATTTTAACAAACAAATTATACTGCCAAACAAACTGAATCATATACAGACTCCACACGTAACCTGCACGTTTTCGAAACTCTCACGCAAATCGAAGCGATTAATCAATTAGAAGAATTCGGTCGGTACCCATTCCAACGAAATCAAGCGTCTAGTTAATGACGAACTGTGATTAATACGCCCGTCGTAAGAGTAATTGGTTACCAAACTGACGCGGTAAAATGTGGCCGTTGGAAGATATGGCACCCTGATGATTTCATGCAATATATTCTTAAGATACTTCTTATCTATCTATCTTTCTTTATTGATCTTTAGAATCGCAATTATCATCCTATCCTATTTATCCTTCCATTAATTAGTTTTTTTCTCCATCGCCTTGTTCTTCTTGGTTATTGGTCTTATTCTTATAGCTGTTCTTTACTTGTTATGTTTCTTGTTTTTATTCTATTTTCTTGTTTGTTTTTTCTTGTTCTTTCTTCTTGTCTGTCTTATTGTTCTTTTTTTTATTATTTGTTCTTATGCTTGTTCATTTTTCTTGTTCTTGTTCTTCTTTCTTCTTCTCCTTTTTTTCTTCTTTTCATCATCTTCTTCATCATTGTTTTCTTCTTCTACTTCAGCTTTTCTTTTCATTTTCCTTTCATCGGTTCCTTTATTTTCCTAGTTTTAATTGTGTTATTTGTAGCGGAAGTGTCATTATTATCATCAATAAAATCCTTATAATCAATATAAACCTCATCATCGCGTTTTATAACATGTCCTCATTTAAGCATCCAAGATAATATAAACTGTCAAATGTTCCTTTTTGGGCATATAGCAACTAGATTTTAATACAGAAGCAATAATTAGCGAAATAGAAATTTCTCATAGCGATACATTACTTTCTGTAGACGACATGTATCTTAATAGACTAAGGGCACCGCAACTCAGGGCAACTATTCAATTAACCTTCGATCGGAGAATTATTTGGCAAGTCAGTGTGACTTCCATTAGTAATGTTGGTAAGGATATATTAGAGACCAAACATTAGAGCCCGTGCTCTTTGGTTTGTCATCAGAGAACAGAACATAGTTTATTAAACAAGTACAATGGGTGAATTGGGCCTCAGAAGAATCTATCTGGCCTGTAGACACCCTCTCATGAAAATTCGAATATCGTGATTTGAAACAATCTTTTCACGGGCCATATAATTTTAAGTTCTGGTGCCTGTTTCAAAACGATGCGTAGATTTTACGTCTACGTTAAATTCATTATCGTAACATTTGAATCCCAAATGTAAATTTGTTTTTGTGATTGAATAATAGACATACGTTTAAAAGTACCATACAATATCTCTGTAATGTGAACAAGGACATTTCATGTCGCGTAATGAGCATCTATATAACATTGCTATGTCAAACTCAAAATAGATGTTGGAAGTTCCCAAACCTTATTGATAATGACATGAAGAATGGGTCAAGCTTAGTAGAACTATCCCTGATACTCATCCAGGGGCCCGTTTTTCTAAACAACTTACGGAAAATGTTTGCGTAAGTCATAATTGATTAACATGGATAGTATCTTCAATGAAAGTACAATATTGCAATGTGACACGTCATTGGAAGCGTCTCGGAGAGACGATTCCAATGATGTGTTACTTTGCAATATTGCTTTGCCAAATATTGAAATAAAAGGACTTGTTGTTTTAGACTTACGCAAATCTTAAGCGTAAACTGTTTAGTAAAACGGGCCCCAGGAGCCTGGCTCTTATGACAAATCCAAATGTCCTGAGACCACAATATCAATCTCTGCGGGAAAGAAGCCTTTAGGTTATAAATCTACTACTCTAACGACTGTACCGACGAGACCCGATGGCATAATGTACAAAAAAGATGATGTTATGTTAACCATTCTACAGATGTGTGCTTTTCATTAAAAGCACTATATCACAAATTCGGATGTTTAGCTTTCTAGAATAAATTGCCTTCTTCCGGTGAAATGACAAAAAAAGATTTTTAAAGGATTGAAAGACTACATCATTGACAACCATCCAACCCCGTTCATAACCATAAAGAAAGAGTATAGAATAATTATATTGCAGTAATTGCAGATCGTTTGGAAGCTGATTTATTTATTTGTAATTATTTTTTGAACAAAGTTTTAATCTTAAAATGAGAGGTGACACTTGTAGATAAAATCGCCACATAGCTCTTCGGAAACGTTTATCAGCAACTTAGAAGGCAATAAATAAAAAAAAAGGTCTTCTGTTTAGCGACAATGATTGTTAATATCAAATTCTAAACGTTTCTTACACCTAGAGCACAAATCTCCGAAGTGACAATGGTTGTTGATATCAATGTTCCAACATTAATTACTACCAAAGCACAAATTATTCTCTTTAAAACCTCAAGGAGATCTGGAGAAATTCTGTCGATGCCACAATCCACGACACGAATGAAATACCTATGGGTATGTATGTAAGAGACGCTCTGGATGCCTGGCATACCAGTATGTCATTCCGAATAGTCCTCACCTACGACTGTTACAAGTGAGTGGCTCATTGCAAGACCATAGCAAGTCCTTCACGTTTGTGAAGGACTTGCTTTAGTATTGCAATGACCACTCTAAACGTCATGTTGTGCTTAATTGTAGTAGTCATTTTGGACACTCAATTGGCCAGTGGAACGATATGTGTCAACTATATGACGGAAACAGTCCATAGACGTAAGCCAGTGATGTTCAATACAGTGGTCATAGGACTACTTTGCGTCGATGGACTGTATGTACGAGTCTTTGGTTCTTTGTTTGATATAATACAATTTGCTATTGAAAGCATAACTAAGGTAGCAGAGTCTACGATGCAACTTGTTGGGTGTTGTTTGATATAATACAATTAGCTATTGAAAGCATAACTAAGGTAGCAGAGTCTACGATGCAACTTGTTGGGTGTTGTTTGATATAATACAATTAGCTATTGAAAGCATAAATAAGGTAGCAGAGTCTACGATGCAACTTGTTGATTGTTGTTTGATATAATACAATTAGCTATTGAAAGCATAAATAAGGTAGCAGAGTGTACGATGCAACTTGTTGATTGTTGTTTGATATAATACAATTAGCTATTGAAAGCATAAATAAGGTAGCAGAGTGTACGATGCAACTTGTTGGGTGTTGTTTGATATAATACAATTAGCTATTGAAAGCATAACTAAGGTAGCAGAGTCTACGATGCAACTTGTTGGGTGTTGTTTGATATAATACAATTAGCTATTGAAAGCATAAATAAGGTAGCAGAGTCTACGATGCAACTTGTTGATTGTTGTTTGATATAATACAATTAGCTATTGAAAGCATAAATAAGGTAGCAGAGTGTACGATGCAACTTGTTGATTGTTGTTTGATATAATACAATTAGCTATTGAAAGCATAAATAAGGTAGCAGAGTGTACGATGCAACTTGTTGATTGTTGTTTGATATAATACAATTAGCTATTGAAAGCATAAATAAGGTAGCAGAGTCTACGATGCAACTTGTTGATTGTTGTTTGATATAATACAATTAGCTATTGAAAGCATAAATAAGGTAGCAGAGTCTACGATGCAACTTGTTGATTGTTGTTTGATATAATACAATTAGCTATTGAAAGCATAAATAAGGTAGCAGAGTGTACGATGCAACTTGTTGATTGTTGTTTGATATAATACAAATAGCTATTGAAAGCATAAATAAGGTAGCAGAGTCTACGATGCAACTTGTTGATTGTTGTTTGATATAATACAATTAGCTATTGAAAGCATAAATAAGGTAGCAGAGTCCACGATGCAACTTGTTGATTGTTGTTTGATATAATACAATTAGCTATTGAAAGCATAAATAAGGTAGCAGAGTGTACGATGCAACTTGTTGATTGTTGTTTGATATAATACAAATAGCTATTGAAAGCATAAATAAGGTAGCAGAGTCTACGATGCAACTTGTTGATTGTTGTTTGATATAATACAATTAGCTATTGAAAGCATAAATAAGGTAGCAGAGTCTACGATGCAACTTGTTGATTGTCGTTTGATTTGAAACAATTAGCTATTGAAAGCATAAATAAGGTAGCAGAGTCTACGATGCAACTTGTTGATTGTTGTTTGATATAATACAATTAGCTATTGAAAGCATAAATAAGGTAGCAGAGTCCACGATGCAACTTGTTGATTGTTGTTTGATATAATACAATTAGCTATTGAAAGCATAAATAAGGTAGCAGAGTCTACGATGCAACTTGTTGATTGTCGTTTGATATAATACAATTAGCTATTGAAAGCATAAATAAGGTAGCAGAGTCTACGATGCAACTTGTTGATTGTTGTTTGATATAATACAATTAGCTATTGAAAGCATAAATAAGGTAGCAGAGTGTACGATGCAACTTGTTGATTGTTGTTTGATATAATACAATTAGCTATTGAAAGCATAAATAAGGTAGCAGAGTCTACGATGCAACTTGTTGATTGTCGTTTGATATGAAACAATTAGCTATTGAAAGCATAAATAAGGTAGCAGAGTCTACGATGCAACTTGTTGATTGTCGTTTGATATAATACAATTAGCTATTGAAAGCATAAATAAGGTAGCAGAGTCTACGATGCAACTTGTTGATTGTCGTTTGATATAATACAATTAGCTATTGAAAGCATAACTAAGGTAGCAGAGTCTACGATGCAACTTGCTGATTGTTGTTTGATATAAAACAATTAGCTTTTGAAAGCATAACTAAGGTAGCAGAGTCTACGATGCAACTTGTTGATTGTTGTTTGATATAATACAATTAGCTATTGAAAGCATAAATAAGGAAGCAGATTATACGATGCAACTTTTCATTTATCATCATTCGTTGTGTTTGAGGTTAAAGTCATCTACAATGACGTGTTAATCAAAGCGTTGTGATAAAATGCTTGGATTTCCTGTAAACGAGCGGGGTTTATAACGTTTTTTTTCATTCAATTTAATCGACATAGTTTACATAATGCTCGGTAAAATACAATACAATTAATGTTGCATTTATAGAACACAAGACAAGTATTTAACCCTTATAGTACTGGAACCGATGTCATGTTTATGCAAACAGTTTGGATCACAATCCAGTTGCCAAGTGAATTGGATGCTGGCCTGTGATCTAACATGTTTGCTACTCAGAGTATCTTTTTACATTAAAATTAAGTAGGTATTTAAGTTTTGGGAAAGCAGACGACACAAACATATATTTAAGATAATTACCCAGCATTCAAAGGGTTAATTTTTTGACATTTGATCGTATTACCCATTTTTTACAGATTTTGTTCTCCATTTAAAGATGAAATTAGAATGTTTATTGAAAGGATAGAGAAATAAGACATAAGGCAAGCGGAAAAGTATATTAATAAAAATTATGCTATTGTTCATTATTTTAACCGTACTTTTATTTCTACAGTCTAATATTTTGATCAAACAAACCTTTTCCATTTTCTGCCATTTAGATGTAATCGGTATTTCATCAACGCTATGTCTTCTTCTATCTTTAATTGTTTATTAAGATTTTTGATGAAATTGTCAAAAAATTATGATGTTCCTTCATTCTTCATTTCTATTAAATATTGCTTTATAAGAATAATAATATAATGTATAACACGTTCAACAATCCCAACGTTCACATGGCATTGCCATATACTGATACGACCTCTGCTTTCCGTTTAAAAAAGCCTGCACATAAACCCATTATGTGAAATATCTGTTATGTCCAAGTTAATGCGAATTATCCTGAACGTTCGAAATCCCTCTGATACGGAGAGTGTGTCGTGAAATTCCTTTGTGCTACATTGACCGCTCATAAGCGATATATACCAACTGTCTGTCAGAATTCATATACATCAGGATATACCATACAACCCATAATCTCCATCTTAATCCAGTAGGAACAATTGGAAAAAGTGGGAATGCTTGTAAAAAATGTATATCTGCTTTGGATTTTGTATTGTGTCGTTTTGTTTATGGTAAAGAGCTTTCTCTACAATACTTTACTTTGTCACATCTACTGAAGAACATTTTAGAAACCGCAATGACAAAAATTGTCCCTTTTTCCTACCGCATATCACGAAAGAATGGGTATTTTTCTATGTTTGTCGTCCAATATAGATAGATAGATTTATTTCAACATTGAGAAACGAGACAATAATTAACAACGCGCATTTCAAATAAGCAAAATATTGAATAAAGTAATAGAATATAGATGATTGTGCTATGACGATGCCAGTATTACATGTACATCAACATCAGGGCTGACACATAAAGGACACAAGAGGCCGACGCTCCACCTCTGCACCACTGTCTCTCCATCGCCAATAACACTGCGCTAGGGCCCTCCGTGGCCTAATGGTTAGAGTACAGAACTTGAAAGCACAAGGCCCCTCTCCGCGTGGGTTCAAACCCTGATGAGGGATATGGATTTTCATGAGAGGCAGTCTCCCGACTGACTTACGGAATGCCGATGATTCTTCCCGCCTTGACCAGCCCTTATGGGCGGTTGAGTATTGGGTCTTCATCCATCATTAAGAGTCGGGCATCGCTACATAACTGAAATAATGTTGATGTGATGTAAAACCACTATAAAAAAAGGCAGTGGACGAGTAATTTCTCCTTTTCCCACAAGGTTTCATTCCCTATCAGAAGATTGCTTTTCAATTTCATCACATTTTGAAAGGTTTCTGCAAACTCAATGAATTAGGGACAGTCGAAAATGTTGCGTTTGATAAAGGTTTAAAACAAAGTTAACCAGCTAACGAAAATCAATTATATAACGCATTGTCACACTTTACATAGCATGTACAAAGTAGTATATTATGACAATAGTTGATCATGGATTAACAGTATGAAAGGTTATTGCCTGGTACATTAAACGTTCCCAACGTCAAATCGGTTAAAATTATACACTAGCAGCGACGGCCGCTTGTCAGTTATTCCACCTGGTCACGTTATCACGCCCAGTTCAACAGTGCATTCGTACCGGAAGACGGTGGCATTGCCAGAATTTTGCGTGGTAAGGCAGTACATGTGTAACGGACCCACATCATCTTGGATATGAAATCGCTAAGGAAGTTGGCAAAGTTGTTCGATAATATCGATGGCGATTGTACGTTCGGAATGGAGCTAAACAATTTCTTACGTTATACTAGAACTCTATATTAAACAGATTGACAATATTTTTCTGTCGATCGCAATAGAAAAACCTGGTTCTGTAAAACACAATTTCCTAAAACAGTTTCCAAAAAGTTCGTATTCGTATTGCCACTACTGTAAGGTCGACTTACATGTGAGTCGTAAATACCACCCTTGTAAAATTAAGAAAGATGTTAGGGAAAAGTGACAATGGTTCGATGTCGAATTGGGTTTATTTCGGCTTTTGAATTATGAATGTTTATATCTTCATTGCTCGGAATCTATAACCAAATTAGATTTTTATTACTCAAACAATTCGTGAGTACATGAACAGTTTGGTAAGAAGTCGATTTCGTACATGTGAACGATAATTATAAAATGCGAATTTTTTGTTGCAAAAACACTTTTGTGACACCTTGCTTGAAGAATAGGAGCGATGGGGGGAGCTAAGTTTGATGGGTATAATTTATTGGCCGTATATGGCGATATATACAGTTTAACAAAAGTGAAAGTACGGTTGTGTGTACTCAAAGGTTCAGTTATGAGAGAGTTTTAAACACAATTGACATCACTGAACAGTAGATAGAAATATGGCCAATCCTTGGTTCGAACTCGTGTCTCCCAACTTGCAGTCTATAGAACTTTTGGACTAGCAATGGGAAATATCAAAATGCTTGGTTTGCACATTCAAACAGACCTGAGCAAAACAAAACAGTGTTATTGTTAAGTGTGCACCAATAAAATGTATTAAAATGCTTTGTTTGCACTTTCGAACAGACCCGAGCAAAACAAAACAGTGTTATTGTTAAGTGTGCGCCAATGGTGTGCACATTTCTGTCTCATCGTATCGTTTCCCACGTGACAGTTACACCACAAGTCACGTGTAACTAATTGACACCGTGCCAGCTCTGTCAGGCGTTTGATGAATGTCAAATCAACGGTGGGGATCTTCAAACCCACGGTTTCCGCAAACACTTGGTTCACTTGAGAACTGGTTCGACTTGGGGCAGAATATACACTGGTTTAGCTAAGATATAGGAACTTGTTCCACAATCGATACAAAAAAGAGTTAATTCTAAACGAATCTGAATTAACTGTAAAACATCATCAGTGTTTTTGTAGAGGTAACGCGTGATACATAATCACACTTTACAGTTTAAGGGGATCTTTTATACTTCAATGAAAATGTTCTCCATTTCGTATATATTATGGACAAAATCATATACATGTGGTTTAACCTCATAACACAACGATCTGTGTGCTGTCGTGAAAAAGAATACAAGTTTGTTTAGAATTTGAAGGTGCGCCGCCCTTCATTAAAAGTATCTACACTATGATAAAAAAGCTATTCTTATCAGAGTCGGGTAACGTTGTTTGTCAAACTAAGAGCAACGACTTTCAATGTAATTTTCGCTGGTTGTGGTAGGTAATACAAACATACGCGTTAAGGGAGGTAATCTATAGATGTTTATATAAACAATAATCCGGTTGCTTCCCTTTGAGGCATGTATCAGTTTCGCGCCATTTCATTCTTCGTCTAGGAACGCAACGTGGTAACCCATTCGTCTTTATAAGAATTGTTAACTGTTTCAAAATCGAAAGCGGTAGCAGATAACTATGCATGAAAAAGATAAATGTCTTTTAAAGATTTGTGCAGAAACCATTGACACAAAATGATTTATTACTCAGTAGGAGAATTTTAATTTAAAAAGGTTAGTAAAATGTATTACCACCGATTCAGCAAAGTATGGTACCATAAAATAAAACGTGAAAGTAGTAGATATATAATATTTTAGTATCAAAGAAAAAATGTACTCGACAGCCATGACAAATATTTCTTGTGGTGCTGTGGTTTTTAGAATTTTATTTATCCTCACCAGTGTAAATTTTCGTGGAATCAAACAGGACCGATGTTGATGCTTAAAAATGTGATCGTTGTTCAACAAAACAAAACAATCTCTTAAAACGAACTGCTCTAACTCAATATATTCTTGGGACAGTCCTTGTGGGCCTCTGTGGCCTCCGTGGCCAAGTGGTTAAGTAACAGAACTTGAAGTCCCATGCTCTCTATTCTATAGCAGGTGTCCCCTTTTCGATCGATACATGGTGGAGTAAAAGGATCGAACAATCTTAATTTTACGAAAATCGAAGGATTCACGACTATCTGAGTTTCTGCTCTATAATCAGCAAATTGTGCCTTTAACCCTTTACCAAACAATAACGACATTTAACCAATTTGTTGCAGCCGACTCTGGAAAACATTGTGGGAAAAGGAGAAACTGATCTTAACGAGCAATTTATCCTTTTCCCACAATGCCCTATCAGAAGATCTTTTTTTTTTCGAATACATCACATTTTGAAATGTCGTCTGCAAATTCTTTTAATTAGGGAAAGTTGAAAGAATGGCGTTTGGTAAGGGGTTTAACCTGTCCATTGCATCTGAATAACAGGGAAACAATTTAAAACAATCATCTCGCCATTGTGCATCATTTACCCGAACATATGTAACCCTGCACTTATAGCCAAGGTGTATTTCTCAGCTTACGGAAATACCCGAGTAGTTTCGTTTCCAGTAAAACAGTACATACTAGACTGGTTCCCTGGTGTATCCACATACATACAATATCGGACAGAAAGCCAGGCTAGAATAAGGTGGGCGATAATTAGAAATGTATATCTCTATCATCTCGTACTAATGGGTAGCCCGGGGGTGGGACACATGATACACGGACTATCCTATAACCCCCTCATTGTTTTATCCCCACACCCTAACTATTTGTTTGTCGATAATTCTCATGATTAACCTGTCATGCCAAAAGAAATGTAGAATACCAAAGATCTGCCATTTTGAGACGTATGACTTTATTCTTTCGTCGGATTACTTCGGTCTTTCTCGGTAAACGTCGGTCTGGGCTAGAACGATTCGTATTACACCGAATATTTCTGGCCTGGCCTGTGTATGTCGAGAACAACCGAAGTAATCCGAAGAAACGATGTATTCACATAGTGGTGGAGTATGGGTATTCATCCTTAAAGATACATCAAATGTCAATTTCATGTTTGAACAATGAAATTACAAATATGATGTTGGTTAAACACCTGTGTGACAATCGGATACGATGCACATCAGGAGCAATGAATTGTTTTGTGACAGTTTTTTTTTAGAAGCTATCTGCCGCAGAATAAAAATGTTTAGGCTAAGCAATTGTATTGCTATGAGGTAAATGATTCAATGGGAATATGAAACTTGTAGGTTGGAAGAAATAAACAGACGTATGTTCCTAAAAATTCGTTAATCATGGGTACGTTTTAAAAAGGAAATATACAAGGGACTGTCAAAATAACAGAAAGCAAGTGGATATAGCAAAAGCATCCGAAAGACGAGTATTTTTTCCAACCCATTTTTTTTAGAAAAAGTCGCTTGGCAATGCGTACTGAAAGTGTTCCGCTAAAATGAACTGGTTAAAATCATAATTATACAGTTCGATGTAATGCTGCATTGGCAGGTATATCTATTTTATAATCTATAATTTCCCTCGGCGATATTCTTTTTTCCAACATGCCAATTTGCTCACTCGGCACCAATACCAAGTTCTGGACCAGCCGTTGCAGGTTCGAACAAAAGATAGTTTCCCCAGCATCATTCCCTGTTGACGCTATGGTGCTAAGTGAAAGACGACAGAGAGGTAGGGAAAGAGAGGTAGAGATAGAGAGGTAGAGATCAGTGCAAGTGACACAACACACTCCTCGTTTACATTACGTTTCATGCTATTTTATCATCATGATTTCTGTAAAAGGAATTCAGAGAAAAAAAGGTTTTGTATTGTATTGTATTGTTAAAAAATATATTGCATGTACATTTCACCGATAGATTGGTCAAAATAAAACTTTGAGCATGACCTAGTCTTAATATCTCTATGGCTTCCTATAAGACATAAAAAAAAGTACTCTAGCTCTTTTGCCAAGGCCTTATGATTCATTATTCTCATTGAATAAACATTTTGCTTTTGTAAAGTTTCATTGCTTTAAAATATGTTAAACCCATTACCAAACAATAACGATAATTATCACTATGCTGCAGACGACTCTGGAAAACATTGTGGCAAAAGGAGAAATTGCTCGTCACGAGCAATTTCTCCTTTTCCAACAATGTTTTTAACTCTATCAGAAGATTACTTTTCAAATTTATCACATTTTGAAAAATGTCGTCTCCGAGCTTTTTCAATTTGGGAGAATCGTGATTTTGGCGTTTGGTAAAGGGTTAAAGTAAAAGCCAAAATTAATACACTTGTCACTGTTTCTCTTATGACGCGGCGCCGATTTCCACCTCTCCATGTCAGAAAGGATGCGTTCCCTGCATACTTCTAACGTTAGCGGTCCGTAGTGTACTTAGTCACGCGTGGCCGACGCTCTAAACCACGCCCCCTTGTCACTTTGTCAACCAGTCATGTCACGTGAAATATATCGGTCACGTTAAACCATTTTGTGTGTATCCGAGCCTCGTTGTAATAGCTTTAATACTACTATACAACCTCGTATCTTTACACCTTGCTTTATAGTAGAGTGATTGTGGCGGGTTTTCCGATAAAAAAAATCCGATTTAAGATTTTGTGTTAAATTTAGGGATTTTATTCTCGCTCAAGTATCATCTTGAAATCTGAATTATAGATAGACGAATTGGAATGTTTTGACAGGGTATTACGCGGTGTTTTTAATACACGGAAATATAGCTCGAAGGGATTTTAAAAGTGTGTGTGTGTCGATAGTTTATGGAAATTGATGGATATACCTTAAACGTTTTCATGTGTAGTTTGTTTGTAGCTTACTGTGACTTTTCATGTTAAAGGGAAAAACATATTCATTTATAAAAAAGGGAATTATTAATAAACATTACCAACAATACGTTCAAGAGGATATATCTTTACATACCATGAGTGTTTAGGTGTTCTATGCTTCAAGAATTTAATTGCATATTTGATTGAATGGATCATAGTTTTATTATCTTCGAAGTGTTACGTACGAATGTATAGCATTCTTATCGTGTCATTACCATTTGGAATATAAATTACGGGATGTTTTAACATAACCAAGTGATTCTGAAAGTGAAAGTACGGATTATATAAAGATAACCAGGGATAGCGTCCGGTTTACCATTGTTACATACCATACCATCTAAGTAGTCTTCTAATGTACCGTCTGATCCGAAGCCCCACCGTGTCAAACCGCCCATGTCCAGTATGACTGTACACGGGGACAGGCCCGATATCCCCGGGGGTAACGAGCCCACGGGGAGGGGTCCGGTACTTAGAAATGGGCAGAGGAAAATAGAAGGGCCCTTACTAAAGAACGTCACCTTGAGTCAGTCCTGGAATGGATGTATATGGCAGGTGCAGCAATCTCCCGAGGGGGAGACCCACAAACTCCCAAATGGGCACGGGGAACTATTACAAACCTACCCAATCCCGGGGGGTAAGGGTCGAGAACTTCTGTATCAGAGTCGCGATTCGACCATTTCCAAATCCCGGGACTCACCGGTTTCTACCGGTAGTGGGGATAGACTTAGCAGTGGGGACCGCCTATCTAACAGTAGTGACCGTAACAGGTTTATCGTCGGGACTTGTGACGATGATAGTTTCACTACAGCAAGTTCGAACCTCGATAGTTCCGAACAAGAGGACGACTATGTCACGCTCGACAGGAATTATCTCTATAAACGCCCATTGAAGGCTCCCCATCTCTCACATCATTCATCGTTAATAGACCTCAAACATAACTCACTGTATTCACCTAAAGTTACAAACGAAGAACTTGCGAGTCAGAACAGTCCAAACTATAACAACCGAACATTACCTCACAAGCAACATTTCCGTGGTCCAATGCGGAGCACGTCTCTGATGGAACGCGGTCGAACAGTTCACGTAAACGAGACAGATCTAGACGATGTTGACGAGAATGGGAAACCTATCCCCTGGACGAAACGAAACTTTAAGCGAATATACCATAGCTTCATGAAGCCCAAAAATGGTATCACGAAGCCGCCGCCAAGGTCACCATCGGCTGACTGGCTTGACGTGCTTCAGAGCGACTATGTTGGTATTGGACGTTCAGATGACGATGCTTCACAAGCTAATGGGACTGACACTAGTTCTAACTTAGACACTCCTAAAGGTGCAAATAAAAACGAATCTCCGGGAATGCCAGAGAGGCTAAGAAAACGTAGCAAGTCGTTAGGAGAACTGCGACTGTTTAACGAGGAAAATGAAAACGAACTCGAAGAGTCGGAAGACAATGCTAGCGACGTGGATGGCGACGATTTTGGATTTTTAAGTCACCCTGTTTTTGTTGATTCTTCCACAGCTATGCACAAAGCGAAACCAACCTCAGCACATCATCGCATATTGCCCAAGAGATGGAGAGGTAAACCGAGAAATTCCACGTCGGGGACATGCCTATGGAGCCCAGAGGTGAGTACCGAGTTTGATCCTTATTCTGTCCTGTAAACCAGGGTCTTCCCCTAGGATTTCTTTCAGGGGTTTGATGTAGGGTATGCATATGAAAAGGGTATCCACTTCCCATTCGGTTTCTTTTTGAATATGCTTTCGGAAGTCGTGAGTTCTGGGTACGTTTTTGGAATTAAGAGCCAAGATATGCAGTTTTTAAACCAATTCAATATCAGAGCCAAGTAAGTTCGCTGCATGACTTATTTGAAGCTCTTTGGGCATAATATAAACGCAGCGGGATGAATCAATGCACCGGGGGTGCTTATTTTACATTTCATGTATTTGGACCATACAGCGTTTGGGGAAGACCCTGTTACTGCATGATTAACCACTAGGAAGTAAATAATTTGTTATCTTTCGTATTGTATCTCTATCCATTGTAATTGTCTCATAGGGACGATTATATATGAGTGACCACAAACTAGGGTTTTGTTTTGAAAGACAACTCAATAGGACCTGAAATGTTGACCTTTGCCTGTTGCAAAAAGAATAAGCGATTTTGATTGGTGACTTGCCAATAAATCGCAAAATCGATATATTATACAGGAGTAAAGAAACATAGTTTGTAGTGCCTGACCGAAAGTACTCGTTTTGACTACCATATGATGGTAACTAGTATGAATGTACATGCTATTAGATGATCTGTCCAAACGTCTCATTAATATGGTCACAGATGGCAGAGCTCGTGTACTATCTAGATCATGAATGACAAGCCACTTTTCGGTATCGTGTACCATCTTGGAGCATTGCCGAAAATTGGGACAATGCCTTCGTTTTGGATCATCACCAATTAAGGCATTGATACCAATTTGCAATTATGCTAGAACTGATAGTATGAACATTTATAACCCATATCGTTATGCTTTTGGCATGCAGTGTTGGTACTACGGTGAATGTTTCAATGCTTCAGCGGTCTCATGATTAAGACCTTTTTCGTGTTATATAACAGGGGTATATAAAAGGCACCTTCAAAATAGGAAATGTTTTTAAAATCCTGCATTCTCCGAAAAGAATCAAACACACACCAGCTTTTTGGTTTCCCTTCTCAGCAATTTCAGCGATACCATTTCCAAGAATGAGCAGGCCAAAATCACTTCTCAGCCCAAGGAAAAAGGCCTTGTAAATGACTATCGTCCGGATAAATTGAATGAGGCCTATCTAACACAATGCAGCTTGGTGTGTAACTAAAGATAGCTTGATATAAATGCAGAACGAGCATCTTCTTTGAGTATCTGTATTTAGGTTTTTCCTCCTTATTTTGTCGTGCAGTTCTTCTTTAGAGCTGTAACCTTTTAATAGCATGCATGTTCCCTTCAATGCTATTCTAAGTATTGTAGTTTTGATTGAAGTTAGTAACACCATGTTATCATGTTAACTTTTTATCAAATTTTGTTATGATTTTCAAATCTGCTTACTCTTTCATTGTTGAGCTTCAAAGAGAATGTAGTTTGATTAAAACCTGGTCTATTTTCTTTTATAAACATACGCAATGATAAATTGACCTTTTCCAAAAGCTACAATTCTTTCCTTTGAAGAAATGTTTACTTATTTCACGTTGGATGTTTTTTATGCAAACACTAAATTGCTCATCTTCCGCACTTTCTCCTTTGATCAGAACCTACTGAAGTGAGCTGTCTACTGCATTTCTAAATGGTTCCCAGTTCCATAGACCAGGGCTTTTTCCCTTGAATTGTTGAATTGGGAATCCAAAACGCTGGCATGACTTTGAATATTTGGGAAAACTGCATGATTTTAAACAGATTTCTAATTGGGGATGTGTTGTCAATGGGCGACTGTTATATAATGTGAACAAGCCCTGTAGCCTCGTTGGAGTTTTGAATAGCAAGACTTTGATACAGAATACCAGTGCTTAAACCATTACCAAGCAAAAACAACATTTAACCAGATTGTAGCAGACGACTTTGGAAAACATTGTGGGAAAGGAGAAATTGCTCGTTAAGTTCATTTTTCAACTTCATCACATTTTGAAATGTCGGCTGCATACTCTTTCAATTTGGGACAGTCGAAGATTTGGCGTTTGGTAAAGAGTTAAACAAATGTGTGCACCCTACAACTCAAACGAGGTTCATAGCCTGAAGCTAGCCATTCTAAAACCAAATAAGAGTATCAAAGACGAAAAGAGAAAGTTACTTTTCTAATTCAAGAAGCGTTGAGATTAAAGGTTAACTGATGCTTTTCGATCAATCCTTGTTCATTACGGTTATTCAAAAGATCACATACTGAAAGAACATAATGGGGGATGGTACTTTTTCTAAAGATTTTTTTTACTTCTCTTCATTAATGTTTCAAAGGCAGTTTCTTAAACGACAAACAAACTCAAAATGAATTAAAATGAACGAAATAGAAAAGAAAAACAAAAAATGTAGCATGATCATTCTCCTTCACAATATTTTCAGGTCAGAAATGCTTCAAAGACCTCTAGAATTGTTGAATACAGTAAAATCATTTAAAAAGTTGTAAATGTATTATAAGGATAGGTTATACATTGTGAAGAGTTAATCTATGAGGTACTGTTTATAAAAGAAAATATGAGGAACATTTGCTCCCCTTCTTACTGAATCGAGGCATTGGAGTATTCAAAGATGTTTTCCTGGGTGTCGGATTTCGCCTTTCAGCCGGGTTATTATGTTTTGATATGTTTATGATCAACCTAATATCAATAAGGACAGAATTTGATGATAATAACTGAATCGAAAGTAATCACTCGCGCTTGTCAATCTAAAAGATGTTTGCAATGATTAAAAAAAGAAGGACAGTATAATTGTTGGTCGTTAATGAAAGCAAAATACAACATTCTTACTTATGACACTATTAAGTCTGAATAAAAAAATTACTTTGTGATTGTGTAGAAATGATGTATTCGTCGGTTATGAAATTGGTAGAAACTCAGCCTTGAGCTGTCACAATGGTTTCGAAAAACATCGCTTTCCATACGCGGGTTCATACGAATACAATGGGTATTTATGCATTAGTATCTCACCAACAAATTTTGTTTCTTGATTTGCATTTAGGTAATTCTCAGGGATCGGTTTTGGGGCAAAACCTTTCTAAATGGGAGCGAGGTCATATTTCGCATATCCCTCGGGTGTAATAATGTACAGTAAAACTCAATCATCTATAGCGTTATCGTAATACATATCTATGTAAGTGCGTTACTTCATACTAAATTGTCACACCTTCACTCAAACAATAGAACGAAATATCCATTGTTTATCAACCCGGATACTGTATCATCTTCCTTTTAAACAATTGTGACAAAAGTCGAAATTGCTCGTCTCGAGCAATTTCGTCTTTCATCACAATTGTTAAAGTTTAAGTGATGCGACACATTTGGTTGGACTTGACTTTGTTGTTTGCGACGGAAAACTCATACCCTATATTCTTTATAAACTAATATCGGTAACGCCGGGATTAAAACCTGGCACCCTTGTATTTTATGCCGACTCACTTGGCTATTAGGACTGGTTCAGGGGTCGCATGCATATGTAAACTCTGGGTACGCTCATTTTTTTTAGAAACGGATATAGCATTCCCCACATTCTCTATAAATTAATATCGGCAAAGCCGGGATTTGAGCTGATGACTGTTATTTTATGCGTGTCCACTTGGCCACTATTACTGGTTCAGGGGTCGAGCGCATATGTACAGTTTGCGTACGCACATTTTTAGGAATGGATAGACCATACCCCGTATTCTTTATAAACTAATATCGGCAAAGCCGGGATTTGAACTGGTGACTCTGTTGTTTAATGTCTGCTCACTTGGCTATTAGGTTGAATCATGGGTCGCGTGCATCTGTATAGTTTATGTAAACAGTTTCGTGTCGATGGGAACGATAACATGGGCCCAGCGGCGATTTTCAACACATTGTGTTATCGTGTAGTATCGTGTCATATGTAACAACACAATCAACATATGTTGTTTGATGGCGTAGAGGTCAATACAATATACATGACCTTTTATAGCCCATTTATTACCGCAGTTTGACGTGCCTTCAAGTTCGATCTGTTTATTTACTTAACCAACACTCTATTGTATACTAAGTGTGTCTTAGATATGGGGATGAGGCATGGATATCATCCATTGATCATATTTAAGACTTTAAATAAAGCGCAATTACTGATTGTGTGGGGGAATGGATATCCCCCTGTATATTATATACTTATTTTGAATGTTCTCGCTCCATCGCCAATCTTGCAGCAAATTCATAAACTTCATCAGTCTACAAAACCCTGCCCGAATGTTTGTTGGAGATTATTTGACAGTTGTTGGGTTCTTTGCAAGGCTATAGTAAGCGATAGTAAGTACTTCAGTTCTATATAGGACGTACTTATTGTCTCTTACTGAACGCTCGAATCAGAGATATTAAGCGCATAAACCCTCGTGTATTTGTTTGTCGGTTGGATTGGTAAAATGTTGTTGGTCTCTCCTAATGATAAATCAATCGTTGTGTCACAATAATCCAATTGTCATCAAATAGAAACCGTATATTAGTCATGTTTTTTTCGCCTACTTTCAATATAGATCGGTCACAAATTCCCGGGTGAGAATAAGAGTTCATTTGGCCATTTCTAACATGTGTATATGTACAACTAACCGTCCAACATTGGGTTTAAGTTGCGTGGGGGAGTAATTCAAAGCTGTTTTCATAGCCGTTTTCAATGTTTATATACGAATTGTCAACTCGGGCGATACGATGTAATACAAATATGATCAGGTTAAATCATAAAATGCTGGGTAATTTTCTAAAATATTTTTTTTCATCTGCTTTCCAAAGCCTTTGACATCTGCTCAATTTGGTTGAGGAAAGACAACCAGAGTAGCAAACAGGTTAGATCACAGGCTGGCCGCCAATTTACTAACACGTTTGCATAAGCATGAAGTCGGTTCCAGCACTATAAGGGTTAAATAGAACCAATAGAACACTCGATTAAAACAGATGTACGTCCGGAGGTCTTAAATACCTGTAAAACAAACACACCCGTCTTATTAAATTGCTGTTTAAATACATCGCGGCTATCTGCGAACAGGTTTCGGTGTAAACAATATCAATAGAAATGTATGCATACGTAAGAGATGTTTAAACGGACACAGTATTTCAGGAGAACGACAACGAATTAATGTATTGTAATTTGTTGTAACCTTTTCAACTGAGTGAACGAGTTATAGCAGTTATGCAACCATCAAATGTAATGTCGAAAACCGTTTTTCTTTAAAAGATGGTATTTCAAAGGTTTATTACGAGACTGATAGTGTAGAATGTCAATCTCTTTTGTAGAGGACTTTCATTTATTATAGTCTTGTTCCGCTTAATCAAATTTATCATTTCAGCTATATTGCATTGTATTGTATTTTGTACAAACATCGCATCAGAACACCAATTTACTATCAAATACAGTTTTACGCTTTTCAACCGACAATATAATTACTTTTAATAAAGCCATGTGTGTAGAAAACTATCAAGAAAGCGTGTCTCGATGTCGTATACAAAATATCCATGGAAATTATTATCAATTTATAAACTTAACCAAAAGTAATTTAAGTGTGCGAGTATGGTAGTTTTTCTTAAGCATTATTCAAATGAATTCGTTTGATATCGTTCTTTTGAGATACCAGTGTTTTACATTTAGAAGTATATTATTGTTCAGTTTAAAGCACTCTCGGCAGGTGTTTATTAAACAAGTTTACGTAATATGTTACACAAAGTAAACATAACATAAATCTTTTAGACATTATCGAGGATTCACTGCAAGACTATGAAAGGTCTTTCAAAGAATTAAAGGACATACTACAGTTTTGCATCGATGCCTTGGTACATAGACCATCCAGACTAATAAATGCACCACATCCAAGTGTTTGTTAAGAAACATTGGATCTTGTATAAATCGACCACTCTTAACCAGTGTGCCAAACCGGATATAATCTGAGGCTTTCTTAATACAGGACGCAAGTCATTCCCCTACTCGAGCTTTCTGAATGGCTGGCGTCCGTATTGAGCCGTTAGTTGTCTTTTACACAACGATTGCCTTTCTTTTTATAATGGTCGTTTAAATAAGATTGGTTGCATGCACTTCTGTCATCATTATACTAGTACATGTATATGTGTAGAAGGAGTAGTACTGAACAAGAGGCCATGATACTCGCAGCTTTATTTCACATGCCTGTGACTTCGTGTCATCCTATTTTCGTAAGTGTACTTTGGGATGGTTTTATTTTAACCTTGTGCTTGAATCTAAGATACCAAACCTCGTCAAGAGTCGAACCCATAACCTTCCATACACAGACTGACATGGAATGAATCCATTACAGCAGCTTTTGCTCCCTTTGCATTTAGGGGGAGTGAATCCCCTTTTAAAATAACGCCAATCCATTGATATCACCGTGAGTAAATTCGACATTATGACTTCAGTGTTTAGCAATACAGTATTATGCTTTCATTTGATTCAAAATGATCATCATTTCTATCTGTGGTTAATGGACCAGGTTCATAACTCCTGTTTGGCCTAACGAATAAAACGTTTAAAATGGAACGGGGACGTCTCTGGACTTATTCAATACGTTACATATGTTTATGCTTTAAACCTGATAGCTCTCCCGACTGACTAACGGAATGCCGATGGTTCTACCCACCTTAACCAGCCCCTATGGGCAGTTGAGTATGGGGTCTTCCTCCATCATTAAGAGTCGGGCATCGCTACATAACTGAAATAATGTTGATGTGATGTAAAACCCATATAAAAAAATAAATAAACCTGATAGCGCTGGAACCGACCTCACGCTTATGCAAAGAGGTTGGATCCAACCTGCTTGCTACCATGAGGGTCTTTCCTCATCAAAATTAAGCAGATATATAAGGTTTTGGAAAGGAGACAACACCAAGTTCTATTTTTAGAAAATCATCATGCATTCTAAGGCCTAAATTGTGATCAAACGTCATAGTTTGAAATGAAAACGCTCCAGCTTGTATTTAAACTCATTTATGCGATTTACAAAAGGCACGATTCGTTGTTACTATTTCGAGTGTTTTATAGCTCTTTTCTGTGCTCGCCACTATAAAGCAGTCGTCATTAAAAGGAAGTATCATCACCAAAAGCACCATTGAAGAGCATACTTGTTGAAATATAACACATCTAATAAACTTTGACATACAAATTATTTGACCACAACGAACAAATTCTCCGTTTGCCACGATGCTTTTAGAGCTTTTCGTTTTGAAAAAGCGTGAAAAAACCTCTGTATCAAAGCAAGGGTTAAAACCACGGATCATAAATCAGCGGAACTGATAAAATATCTTTTTGTCGTGTCAAGGACTTGAGGCCGAGATAAAATATAGCCTACCTCTCCATTTCGTATGAGATGCATCCCGATTTGTGGGATTTTATAGTCAGCGCTTCACACAACCTTTTCTTCCTCAAACCAAAGTGGTTATGGCAAGTTCAAAACCCAGGTCAAACCATAAACATGCTAACACGAAAAACAAAAACAGTCGCAATGGTTTCTGGTAATTGCATTATTGCCAGATAAATCTGTACCCAGGATTCTATTCCTTTCATCAACCGATGGATGAAAAGGGAAACAAGAGGTGAGCTAAGTCGAGTTCTGGACATGCTTTCAAGTACTTTACATTATTAACAATATGGTTTAAGCTATGATACCTCATACAACAGGTTAGCTATGTCGCATTTTGGACAAACCTGTATCACTCATACAGTTTGACCGCGACCTCTAGATCTTGTCTGACAAATGAGATAAGAATAATAATACCGTATTTCACAGGGCCATGACACTTTCGACATATGAGTATAATCTTTCTTTCTTAAATAATCCTTGACATCCTCAATATACGGATGATCTTGTAAAGGGGGGGGGGGGGAGAGTGACATCATGTAACTTCATTCCTAAAGATACCATGAGTTCTAACTTCAAATCAATAAAGGCATTCGGCACATTCGTCAAATATGAATTACTTGTCATAATAACCGTCTTAGAAAATCATCGCGAAATGAAAAAAAAAAAACAAGAAGACATGTTTTTGAAATAAAGAAAGATTTCGATGGAAAAATTTTCTCGTTTAAGACAAGTTCTAGCTCTTTCGTTTATATCTAACTCAGTAAGCCTCAATTTACCGTATCGCCTGCAAACGATTTTAAAAACCACTGTGCCAAAATGATGTATTACTATTAAAGAGCAATTTATCATGTTGTCACAGTGATAATGCCCAATATCATGACAAAAAAGATTTATATTTTCTAGCATGTTAACGCCTACTGTTGCTTTCATTTTGGAACAGTCAAAAACGCCAAAATTTGATGCACAAGCCAATCGTATGGAACACGTTGAATATCTCTCCACACGAAAATGCATTGTATTGGGATCACATGCAAACTTCATGCCCCCTCCTCATCACATGCAGCCTGCGTGATTTAACCCACTCGGATCCAAAACACTACAACCTTTCGTTCATGTACTTCTAGGATTACTTCGTATAAAGCGTCAACAGAACACTATCGTGTATACATGTAGCGTGTTGTATTGCAGGTCTGCATTGCAAATAGTATCCATTTTATAGGATGGCTGAAACCAATGGTTTCTTTTTTTCTGTGGATAACCAAATGTTGTCTCGAGTTCAGTTCTTATTGACTGATTTTGCGCAATACAGTCCGTATTTTGGTTTATGTTTACAAGGAAATGAATGCATGAGATTCGTGATAAGCAGTGGTGTAGTTTAAAAGAGTATGTCCTCGTCGTCCGGGTGTCACGAATCTAATGGCATATCAAGGACTTTCCCTAACTGTACTAGGTTCTGACTCCTTCCTTGTTATACAAGTTGATTGAACAAGCAAGTGACGTACTTGTATCTATAAAATAGCTAGTTGTATAGAAAGGTTCTGCCCGATGAAAGCCGAACATGCTTTCGAAACAGACGAGGTATTATCAAATTACCCTTGTATGTTCTGGGATTTGATTCTTACATACACGAAGAGCAAACGGTACCCAGAGCAACCATTCTGTTTCGACTTCATGACCCCAAAACTCCTTACTTCATTATATCTCTTTTTCTATGTTGGCATATAAGACTGAACAAAGCAATGCTACTAAATGCTAAATTACTGTTGATCAGTAATTCATCATTTGGTCACGGTGATTCTTACTGGTCAGAAGGGCTCTTTGTGGCCCAGTGGTAAAGATGGCGGATTTAGAACTCGGAGGTCCAATTATACAGACACGATACTGGTCGATATTTGGCATTTACGGTCAAGTTAATTGATTCTTTAACATTAACATAAATCACTCATCTACAATAAGTCAATGCATTCGGAATTACTAAGTGTACAACGAGCAAGTTATCATTGTGTTACATTGTCTTGCATTTGCCGTTCACGATTTAACCGATTGATACTATCTGTCCATTCGGAACACCTCGGCCATTTCTTAAAATAACCTCGGAGGTAATGGGGAGCCATTTTTGAAAGTAGGTCAGCAACGAAGGGCCAATCGTATCAACTCGGCAATCCCCGTCACAAGCCGGGGATTGCCGAGAAGAGCTTATTGACAAAATATGAAACAAAGATATGTTGATATGATCATCTTTAATGAAAAGGATAAAGAAACCAGTCAATTGTGTTATATAACCAATTTGTGTGTATTTAAATTCATATTTAGTACCTGTGTGCATTTTGCGTTATCCGCCGGAAATAAGGCGAATTACCCCAGGATTTCTGGTGTATTCATGTACTGCCTACGAGGTATATCTACCGACTTGTTACGGGGATTGCCGAGTAGATACGATTGACTATCTGTCTAGGGAAAGGGGGATACGAATTATGATACATACGGAAGAATGGCAATGCTCGGAAATCGTGATAATCACACAGGCATGATTGTACTTTTAAGTTTTTCCGACTCATGCACTCTTGGCATGTTATTTAAATCTTGGATGAACACGCCTGCTTGGTTTATGATTATGGCGAATCTTTGTTGGCTCGCAGTCGTCATCCTTAACCATAGGAACCTTTGTCACAAGTTTGCCTGTATACGTACATGAACATACAAACACCAATTCCTCATATGAAACAAAAATATGTCACTGTTTCAAATCGAACGCAACAGCACACGACGAAAAGCAAGATGAATCAAACACGTTGCTTTTATGATGTTTTATGCAATGCTTAGAAACCGCCGTGACAAATTGATAAATTGCTCATGATGAGCAATTTATCAATTTGTCACGGCTGTTTGTTTGGTTTCTTCGGCTGTTTACTGCATGAAATACGTTAACACGAGGCATCAATAAGAAAAGGGTTAATATTCTGATCTTAAATCAGAATAATCTCATTGACTTTTACAAATACAGGACATCGTCGTTCTAAACAAAATATAAACAAAATAATTTATTGTCAACGTGAAATTAAGTATAAAACATTTGTTTCAATACTTCCCAACCCCCTGTTATCGTGGCCAGACGCATTTAAAGACGTCGGTAATTCGTATGCGAATCTAATTATGCAATTACACCCTATCTAATCAATGTTTTATGAAAGGGATATGCTATCGCAAAGGACCCTTTAGTGATTCATCGCTGCACACGGAAAGTAAATCGCACGCTAAAGAGGTGTTCAAACGTTTATCAAGGTTTCGCTGCAAAGTAAAAACCCACATGCTTTAGAAATATGACAAAACGTAATGTTTTCTTTCTTTCATTTTTTTTTACTTAAGTACCGCATATTCCCATTCTTCTTGTGAAACATAGCCACACCAATGCGAATGTACCCAGATGGTAGATATGAGCACACTATCTTAGTTAAAACCTTTGAGGGAAACACTTGATTCTTACTAGCTTGACATGCGATTTCATCATCAATTCCCATACTGAGTATTCAAAAAAGGTTTAAGCTGTGATACAAAATAAGGCGACACGTATGAATCATTCAAATAGTGATATGTATCCAAAACCAATAGAAGCAGAATGGTTTTCTTTCTAGGTGTTTGGCTTTCCTTCTTGGGATATGAAGAGAATATCATTTTATCTAAACTGAAGCATAAACACCTCATGGTTGACAATGAATAAGCAAAACAGATCTTACTCGTAAATTAAGTACACAGCCCAACTTGTGTTAAGCATCCATCATTTAAATCAGCGAACCTGCCTTTAACCACCACTACAGAAAGTCCCGTTGTTGGATTTATAGTGTACATCAATTTGTGTTAAGCAGCCAACCTGTTTTAAACAGCCAATATTCTCGGTTTTATACGCTGGCCTCTTAACATAAGTTTGACAGTACATGAAGTATTTCAACTATTGCGATTGAACAGAATATTGGACATAGCTTATACATCTTTTTAGCAAGTGTTACTCTAATTATCGACTACACTTGATTAATTTTGAGGCGGCGATTTGAAACCAAACACCCGGCTTTACGTAAATAATTATTACAAATGTCAGAATGCTGTCTGCCCCACGAAGGGACATCTCTATTTATGCGCTCATCTTTTGTGTTCCAAATTTACCTTACAAAACGACCAAGGCAGTTATATTTGCAAGGCGTTATCTGTTATTATGTCATTAGGTGTTAAACTCTTGCATACGAATCTAACCGTTTGATGCACATGCTGTACAAACGTTTACTGTGTTGTGAAAAGGAAATAGTTCGCCATGACCAGCAATTTCTCGTTTGGCGCAATTGTATAAATGTCAATGATTTACTTATACTCCTTTCGCAAAATTTCCCTTTGTAATTTTTTTTTAAAGAAATCAACAAATGATACATTCCCAAGTATCTGTTGGCTGTGTTTTCGTCCATAAGTTGTATCGAATTATCGTCTGGTAAAGCATCAATCCGCTAAAATAGTCGTTTTTTCTAAAATCTGTTTGATCATTTCATAGTGAAAAGTGCTAATGAAAACAAATGGATGATATGAGTGCTTAGAAAAGAAAATGAACAGTGGAAATCATAATTAAGCCGTTACAAAACTGAAAAATGTTGGTACGGCACTGACGAAGAGGACCCAAATGGGACCTGTGTTAGTCACTAACTATAACTATTACTATAACTAATAGGTGAAATACAGTGATGTCTCGATAATCCGAACACGTCCGTTCCCAACAAAATGCCAGGATTACCGAATCATCCGGACTAATGAAGCAGAGCATGTTCTTATACACATTAAGACATAAACGATCTGTATATACACGTGTATACTTATAACCCTTTAGCAAACGCCAAATTTTCGACCGTCCCAAATTAAAAGAGTTTGCAGACGACATTTCAAAACGTGATGAAATTCAAAAATAATCTTTGATATGGCAGAAAACATTGAAATTGCTCGTCACGAGCAATTTCTCCTTTACCCACAATGTTTTCAAAAGTCGTCTGCAACAAACTGGTCAAATAATTCCGTTCCCTCTCATTTTCGTTCGGATTGCGAGACATCCGGATAATCGGGGTCCGGATAAACGAGGCTTCACTGTAGATACTTTCAAGGAATTGACAACTCATATTTCTAGCGCTTTCAAAACCATCAATTTCAGAAATGAAGGGACTTATTTAGTACAGTATAAGGATAACAAGAACTGAACTAACATTACGAAGGAAGTGGTCACTTGACTCTGTGTTTAACGGGTCATGTTCAAACACCTATTACAGACAGCGGTCTATGAACATGGGTTTTTATAACTTTAATACATAATCTCAAGGCGGTTATATTGTTTTAGAACTGTAATTGCATTTTCAGTTAATCTGTTTTTGAAATTTTATCACCGGATGTTGGGTTTTGAAGTTTTTTTTCTGATATTTTTTGTTGAGGTTTTTGTTTGTTTTAGATAACATGTAGAGATAACCTGTACATATCTCTAACCTATTACCAAACAATAACAATACGTTTGATGCAGATAAGTTATTTAGAGGCTTAATAGTGAAATTCAAACGATAAAGACCCCCGTCAGTCGCTATTGCTCCTTTTTTGGGGGCTTTTTATATCGTTTAAATTCCACTATCTAGCCTCTTGTACATAAAAAAAGGAAATAAAATCGGGACAGAAGGGGTATCGTAAGAATAAAAAACACCACAATGTGTGGGGGTGAAAGGTTAATGCACCCAGGATGTTGGGTTCAGCGGGGACCATGGGTTGACATGTATATAGCTACAGCCGGTGCGGGGTGAAATGGTCATCACCGTGTCAGAATTCGCCCCCTACTATAGTCCGAATGATCCAGACGTAGATATTTCATCCTACACACACAGTTACAGCTTGGATCATCCGAGTTATCCCTACCACTGCATTGTCAACGTCCTGGTATGTCCTCTTGGTATATATATACATTTATTAGACATTTCAGAAAGTTAAATCAGCCTCTTTATTGGGGTCTCATCATGGTTTACATACATAAATAATATAGTCAGCATTTAAATGTATACAATATGTTCAAAGTAATAATTCAACCATGCCATTCAGATTTGAATTATAAGAGACTTCTATCACATACCTGGTTAAAATACAAATACAATTTTGTAAGAGTATGGCTTAAGGTAGAAAAACTGTACATATGTACATGAATCACAGTTATTAAGTCGTGTAAAGCTGAAAAAGACATTCAACAACAAACAAATAAGCAAATTCTTATTCCAAAGGCATACCTTATCGTGAACAAAATGCTACGTTTGTTCTACGACTTCTTACTGACATGAACATTGATGCAATGTCAACGCAACATCATTATATGAATGTTTTTTCACACCAATGGACATATTTTGGGATTTAGATAACTCTTGTTTTTTAGATAAAACGCCGTTACTCATTATGTAAAGAATTACTACAAACGTCCATGATACAATAGTAATGCTTATACTTAATCCACAAAACGAAGCGGATGAATTTATTGTTTTATTATTTCGATTGAACCCTAACGTGTTGTTACTCATCAGAATAATCTCATTGAATCATTGAGACAAAATTCAAAATTTAGATTTATCCAAGAACTAAATAGTAAAGTTGTTGTTAGAACTGTTTCAACTTCAGCCATGGAAATTGAGTTGCTTATCAGCCTATCATATTCATGCAATGGCTGATCCAGGACGAGACTTTGTGGTTCTATCTTACGGGGCTGTTTTCTCGTACCATGCCCACATTTAATTGGGTATCCAGTGGAGTGGCCGAGAGACGTTGACTGACTGACCAACGCATGTTTTTTGTGTCCTTTTTGCAAACGACTTAATGTCATCTTAATGTTTTCTTGATTAACTCGCTGGTCAGGACGTGACACTGAATAATTTGTCCGGGTTTCTTTCTGGGGTTCACAGTGCAACTCATTTAAAACATAAACGTGTGTTGGTTTAAAAGGGCTGTTGACGAGTAAATTGAGTATGCGTCTCCTATCGAATAGAGAAACACGTTTCCAAGGAGAGGTTGATAAACATTCAGACAGAGTAAATTTGTTTGGGAGTAAGTATAGTGAATGAACATGTGATATGTTGGGAGAGAGAAAAGGAAACGGAGAGGAACGAGTAACGAGGAACATTTATTTCAACTGAAGCGTATACAACTCATGGGTTAGTTGACAGAGAATATAACAATGAATTCATATTTGCATACTTGTGTATGAATAGTATACATACATACACACACATGCACGCCCACAACCAACGCCCACATACGCTCATATATACACACATCAAAACGTAAGGAATTAAGTGTTGGCGATAGTGGTGCGCCGGCCTCTTGTACCGAGGGTACTGGGTGCGAATCTCCGTAAGTTGAGGTGAAAATTGCCGGGATTAACCCACAAATCGGCGCGAATACTGGTTAAGTATCTAGGAAGTAGTCGTTTAAAATGGCTTTGAATAAACTTTAAGATTCCTTCATAATCGATGTAAAACAATAAAGGTAAACTTAGGTAAGGTATTTATTTAGATGGGAAATGCCTTATTGCATGAGGTTTGCCCTGCGATGGGACTGCATGAAAGAAGGCAGATGGACGGATGGGCGGATAGACGGAGACAGATACATAGTGGGGGAGGGAGCGAAAGAAAGAGATATAGAGGGAGAGAGGGAGAGGTAAATGAGTCATGTTATGATTATGCTGGTAAGGACTGGGACTCGGGAACGGTCCACATTGATTGCGTTATTGTAACGGTAAGTCATAAAATGGCAATTAACTGACATATGTAACCCTATTCGCCCTAGTTAGCCTTCGCTACCATCATGGTCAATGTACTTTACAGATGAACCGCGACTTTATTCACAATTGACAATCATAAGTTGGTACTACAGATGCTTCATTTCCTTGTTTGAATATCGAATCTGTATTGAAATATACTCAACATATGACACATTGAGAAAGAAATGAATGTGGTATAAACGGTCATTAAGGATAAGTATATGGAGGAAAGTCGAGAAGTGTATCGCTGGCGACATTGCAATATGTCGAGAGTTGACCTGTGAAATAAATAGCCCCAGGTCAAACCGAATGAATGTCCGGCCGATTAGCCAAATGAACAGCATTTTGACTTCAATCCCTTACTTTTCTCTGCACTTAGTCAACGCAACGAAAGTAATTTGTCTAGCCATAACTTAATGGTTTATATCGAATGCAATTAAGAAAACGTATTTTATCCTACTTGTTACTTTGGCTGTCTGCTGTTTTCTTCATTTAGAACCATCACACATTCCAGTAGACGGAGATTGTTGAAAACATCGAGGGTTCAATGCAAGACTATACTTCACAAACATGAATCACTTAGTACAGTCCTAAATTGAATCTTCCATATATGGGTATTTTTATGTCGGGAAAGACTACTTATATGATTGGCTATCTTGTAACGTTTGCATCAACAAAACACCGACAAGACACTTATGGTAATGAAATGTATGACCTGGAATCTTCAGATTGAACTATTCTAATCATGACATAAAGTTGTAGCTTCCTACACATATTGGTAATAACGCTGTTGAAAACGACACACTGGAAAACATTTTGGGAAAAGGAGAAATTGCTCGTTCCCCACTATGTTTTCGACTCTACCATAAGATTAATTTCAAAATTTATCACATTTTGAAATATCATCTGCAAACTCTTTCAATTTTGGACGGTCGAAAATGTGGCGTTTGGTAGAGGGTTAAGATAAGTATACTATGAAAACAACACATATAGGACCCCCTTCCCTTGTGTCCAGGAAACGTGTCCGTCGGACCTCTTTGTTTAGGAAAAACGGACGACCTTTTCATTCCCGCCGGAGTGTTTAAAACCAAGTTAATAAAACCGTGGCGTGGCGTCGTTAAACTCTCGTGTCCCCGAGGTGCCAGTAACCCTTAGAATGCTGGGTAATTTTCTAAAAATAGATTTTAGTGTCGTCTGCTTCCCAAAACCTTAAATATCCGCTTAATTTTGATGAAGAAAAATACCCACAGTAGCAAACAGGTTAGATCATAGGTCAGTCGCCAAGTTGATTGGCGACTGGCCTGTTTTCTAACCTGTACATAAGCATGAAGTCGGTTCGAACAATGTAAGGGTTAAAAACAGTTTGTCTGGCCACAATGCGTCCCGACAAGGCGACCAAACAAGACCCGTGTTCTCGAAAGAAGATCCAGACTTCGAACTTAAACTTAAACCGTTACTTATACTTCTGCACGGTTATTATACTCAGCTGGGGAACGTTAAAGAGATGTTCCTGAGGACAGTTTTTCAGCATTGATCACGTCATTTTTTGACAAAGTTTAGGTTTACTCAAAACAACTGCATTAACTTATGTTTGAGCAATAGACTTGAGTACGGTTCATATAGATCGCAAATTAACTTCCGTTATTATACTAATACTCAAAATTAGGCAAGGAGTTTGAGTCCAGGCAAGATATCATACTTACATACATTAAGAACGTTTCGAGAACAGGGGCCCAGGTCAAGCCAAAATCATTGATTTAGATGAGAGATGCAATTACGGTCTTTTACACGCTTCGTTCTAATAACTTTGAGATAATTCTAACTAAAACATATAATGCAGGTTTTCTAGAGAAAAAAAAAAGTTAACATTGACAATGTGCATCCTTTCTGTGTTTCTGACACAAGCAAATACACAGCCTACTTCCATTACCATTGGCTTTAAACATCGCTTTGATCAGATAGTCTTGCTCCTTTATATCAATGTTGATGAACCAATCCCGTTTATGATAATTCGTACGTTTTAAGGACAATAAACGTTGATTTCTATTGTCCTTGTATCGGAAGATGCTGCTTATTGTAAGTTCGCATAATATACGGGCTGATCAAGGTTCGAAAAATCCATGTACCTGATTTAAAACGGAGCGGTCTAATCAAATTAACTTGTGCGTAATATTGGTTCGGCGACAGTTTATTGAATGTCTACAACGGCATTCGACACTTTCCCGTTTAATGGTAACTTTCCATTGTTTGACATTTCATGGCTCTAACCTTTCTATAGTTTGTTGTTTGTGTGTCATTATTCCATTCAATACATATCAAATGTATTGCAAACAATACCTGAGAGGGGCTGTTTGAAATAATGCACATTTATTTCGAGTTATTCGTTCATTTTTTCACACTTCGGGGTTTTATATATATTCACCAGTATTGAATTCGTGTGAAAACTAAAGAATTCTGTTTTGATTAAACAATATTTGTTTTTCAAGAACTGTTGCCAAACATCAGCTAGAATCAAAACTTATTTTACGTATATTTAAACAAGAGCATCAGTTGACAGTTTATGACAGTATGTGATTGAGAATGAAGAAGAAAGCGACCTAACACGTTTTACTTAACGGCTGCAAGCAATTCGGATTGTAACTTTGGGTCTTCGGCTGTACATTTATTATAGGGAGTCTTTTGGGGCCGATGGATCAAGTCAAAGCAAGGGATGTTCGCACAAAAGTACACATGGAATACATGAATCAGAACATACATTTTCATGAAGCATTTTATGAAACACGAAATAGTACTATCCGAAAGAAAGCAAACAATTACACGTAGCAGTACAGGTGGTTCGTTGAAAATGACATTTCAATAGCTTGTTGTTATACATTGCAACTCCTTCACTGCACTAAATGAGTTGCAATGGTATTAAAACAAGCCAACAATTCTATGACATTAACCCTTATAGTGCTGGAACCGACTTCATGCTTATGCAAACTGGTTATATCCAGGCGAGCCACCAAGTAATTAGCGGCTGGCCTGTGATCGAACATGTTTGCTTCATTGAGTATCTTTCCCCAAATTAAGCATATATCTAGGATTTGAAAGGCTGACGAAACAAGAATCTATTTTTGAAAATTACCCAGCATTCCAAGGGTTAACGTATATCAACATGCACACGCTGTGCATATCCCCCACAACTCCCTGGGGGACCCCGACTTGATGATTTACGCGCCATTACTCGGACATATTGTTCTCGCTGACCTCACGTTGTAACATGGACTTCGACACTTTGTTACTGGTCTCTGTCATATAGCCCATACCACCGCTATGATGGCTTAGTGGTAGGCACTTCTGCCTCGTGTGTGGAAGACTTTGGGTACAAAAGCACGCCGGGTTTATAATACATAGTTAGATGACTGTTCTTTCTATATATACTATTTACATTTGATTAACCCTTTACCAAACGCCAAATTCTCGACTGTCCCAAATTGAAAGAGTTTACAGTCTACATTTCAAGATGTGATGACATTGAAAAAAAATCTTCTGATAGGGCAGAAAACAATGTGGGCAAAGGAGAAATTGCTCTAAACGAGCAATTTCTGCTTTTACCACAATGTTTTCAAAAGTTGTCTGCAACAAACAGGTCAAATGCCATTATTGTTTGGTATTGGGTTAAGTGACTTATAGGCCTATGAGGCTGGGTGTAATTAGACGTATTAGTTACAACTCTATGTTGCTTAAACACATGCCACGATAATAAACAATTACTTACTTACTCACTTATACAAAGGACAAAGATGTCTAGCATACAAGGCACTGTGGACATTGGAGAAATTGGCATTGTTAGATGATGGTCTGTCCTATGTAGATTGAACTTGGATTGTGGAAACAATGGGATAAGAATCCTGATACACCTGTTTTGTTGAAATCGGCCCTAAAGCACAATCAAATTGAAACTGAACAATTGGTTCAAATTTAAAGTACATTTTTCAGTAATAGACATAAAAGCATGAACATATTAATTCTCAATATGGTTAATGGTTCTTCATCAATGTCGATGGTTTGGGGTGTTGAGACGAGAAAAGGGCGTTACATAGAATTAACGTGTTAGCGAAATATGTTTCAATTAAAGTATTAGTGAAGTTCAGAATCGGTAAGGTTGATTTTACGTTTAGCCTGTTTTGGTTTTTACTAAATAAGGCATACCAAAGACCTAATAAACATTAGGTCTTTGGGAATATGAACAAATTATGTTGCCGCCTTTTTGCCACATTGCGTCCATAGTAACTAACTACCCAAGCCGTATGTCATCATCACCCATGGCTTTGGTTTTATTGTTGTTGTCATAAAATCATAACCCGTAATATGACACTCCCATCCGCATAATAAACACGTCGTTAAAATGGAAACGACCTTGACATTGCTTGTCAACATCAATGCTCCGTGACTGGTGCTTTTTACATTAAAATGTCACCATCAACTTTAACGTTTTTGTGCAACTGGATACACTTGCGTTGCATTGATGCTATATTTAAAACATCTTTTTGTATACATTGAATAGGTTTTCTTTTTTTATTTAAAGATTTTTCTCTCACCGTTCTGCTTCTGTATCATGTTGTTTCGTCTTGTTTTTGACCCCACCAGAAGAGCCTCCATTAAGGCAATCTAAGGTGTCCGGTATTTAACCCTTATAGTCCTGGGGCCCGTTTTACGAAACAACTTACGGAAAATGTTTGCGTAAGTCATAATTGATAAACATGGATAGTATCTTCAAAGAAAGCACAATATTGCAATGTGACACATCATTGGAAGCGTCTCGGAGAGACGATTCCAATGATGTGTTACTTTGCAATAATGCTGCACCCAATATTGAAATAAGAGGAAATGTTGTTTTAGACTTACGCAAATCTTAAGCGAAAACTGTTAAGTAAAACGGTACCCTGGTACCGACTTCATGCTTATGCAAACAGGTTAGATCCAGGCCAGCCGCCAAGTCAATTGGCGGCTGACCTGTGATCTAACCTGTTTGCTACTCTAAGTATCCTTCCTCGTAAAACTTAAACAATATTTAAGGTTTTTTGAAAGGCAGACGACACAAAATATATAGTTATAGACAATTACCCAGCTTTCTAAGGGTTAAGAATGGATTTATGAATACCTTGCCATATTGAGATGATCATTAGTAATAATATTGACGAGTTGAAGAGTGCTAACATCTTCAGAAATACCCACTCCTCGTAGCAGTCAATGTTAATTCATGAATAGGGGGTTGGGTTGGGTGCCCGACAGAATTGGTTTAGTAGTCTTTACAATGCGTCAATGAATATCACCTGCTTTGTCCAGTGTTTGTATTTGAGTTCCTTTTGAAATTACACATGTTAATGACTTGTAAATGTGTGTGAGTGAAACTCACAAAGTACATGTGTTGGTTTAACTGGTGTTGATTATTCTTATAAGTTCAGTTATATCGATAAGTCAAAAGGAAACAATATCTTATGAAATCCAGTTATTCTTATTTCAAACTTTTCAAATGTCTTCTTATGTGTTTGACATTTATTTCTCAACCCATTTGATAGTCTCGAAACGTTCCATTCGAAATGATGTGTAAAAGAAAACTTTGCATTTTGAATTGCATGGGCAATTTTATCTTGTTCTTTTAGCTTGCTATGTATTAAAACCACTACTTATCTTAAGGATATACCAACTATTTTCAGATGCATCATAAAAACAAAATATATATCATGGCGACTTCTTCTTGGGTTTGGCAGCTCATCTAAAGTAGACTTTTAAAAATTTTTAAGGAAAACAAAGCATTTCCCTAAATTCATTTGGGGAACTTCTCTTCTTTTAAACCAATCATTTCTACCCTATTAAAGCCTTTTCTCAGTGAAGGCATAAGGAACATAGAAATGTCGTTTTGTTAAGGAATTAAACTATATATACACAATGAAGTAGGTTAATCTACTAACACCTCCACACCCTTTGCGGATTAACCCTTTATCAAACGCCACATTTTCGACTGTCCCGCATTGAAAGAGTTTGCAGACGACAATTCAAAATGTGATGAAATCGAAAAATGTATTTATAGGGCAGAAATTATCGTGGAAAAAGAAGATATTGCTCGTTAAGAGAAATTTCTCATTTTCCCACAATGTTTTCCAGAGACGTCTGCAACAAAGTGATCAAATGTCATTATTGTATGGTAATGGGTGGTTAATTTATTCAAGAATATACGCTTTTACAAAAAAAAACTTATCCAAATTCCTTGATTTACTTACGTGGGACGAATAGAAAAACGTGAAGCAAGTAGGGAGAAAGTTATGATCATAAACCTGATACATAGAGCTTTGTTTAGCCTTACAAAAACGAATTAAATCGAAATATTATATATTTGTACTGATTCAAGTATTGCTGCATTGGTTTTTCCTCCTGTTTGTTTATTGCTGTCTTACATAGTGTCAGTATATTTTCAAATTATCGTTTGATGCTTGGTTAGCGAAGGCCATACTCTTCATCGTATATGAGGTCTTGTAAACCTAGGTAAAACCATCGGCATTCCGTTGATCAACTTACAGACTACATCTCCTTCTTGTACAATGCCTTTAAAAGACGAGCCAAGACTTGGAAGCATGGAAGTCGTTAGTACGATTGATCCAGACGTAGATATTTCATTTTAAAGTGTTACAGCTTGGATCATCCGAGTTACGAAATCGTGTGCATCTAGGGAAAATGGTCATTATCGAATCGTTTAATTATTTCAAAATGTACACAAAAATCGAAAATTCAGCTCATCGTATAACACAACCGTGAAATTATCACGTGTAAGAGCAAAATGGAACGTTGCACAAGCTTAAATAATGTATAACTTTGAATCAATCGCATGATGAAATACCTGGCTGAACCCCATAGCGTTAGCCAATGCAGGTATTGACTTAAACCTTAGAATGCTGGGTAATTTTCTAAAAATATATTTTTGGGTCATCTGCTTTCCAAAACCTTAAATATCTGCTTAATTTTACTGAGGAAAGATACTCAGAGTAGCAAACAGGTTAGATCACAGGCAAGCCGCCAATTCACTTGGCGGCTGGCCTGGATCCAACCTGTTTGCATAAACATGAAGTCGGTTCCACTACTAAAAGGATTGTTTTATTTCTTTTTTAAAGTACTTCCACGAATCGCCCTGTACAAATTGCACATGTCGATCCGTAGCGACACTGTAATAGGAAAATATGTTCACAAGTTTCCCATTTTGCTTTGTCCCGTTTCTAGATAGCCACGGGGTCTTTTTATTGGTGGCCATGTACACGATAAACTGTTGTGTCAATATTATCAAAATTTTTCGTTCTTCCTCCAACACTTGAACAAGTGCGGCACACTGTCGAGGGAGGCCTTTTCGTTTGATTATCCACTTTTGACACTAACTCCAAATGTTGACAAATTTATCTTTGTTCGGATACTCTTCACACCGTAGATAAACGTCTTTGATAGGAATGAATCCACGCTTCTTTCTGTTAACTTGGTATCTTATTAGACGATTTAGGGGTAATGTCAAGTTAAATGAAGAAACGGTTACATACAAAGTATAACGGTATAATAGGTAAAGCACTGTAGGGGAAACCAGAAAACACTGTTTAAATATGGATTTTGCTCATTGCTAACAATTTCTTGATAAATCCCATTGGTTTACTTACTCTTCGCTAAGCAGGTGCAATGCAACTCGATAACCCTTTACACGAATACCTCGATTTTTTCAGGATGGGGTGAAGACTATCTTACACTTGTTTAGGCAAAAGAAATAGATCTCCAAACGAGTCATTACTTCCTTTTCAATACTACTTTCTGATTATTTTCATTAAATCTTATTCCTTCCTTGTGAATTAGTTCACATTAGGTTGAAGCAATGTTATCGTTCTCTTCACTGTTAAATATGGTGAAACCTTTAATTTATCATTAAAAGTGTTCGTTCAACAGACGAGAATTTGAGAGTCAAAAATGAAATGTCGTTGAAACAATGCAGTTTTTGTATTGTTGTTTGATAAACAATTAAAAGTAGCTATTGATAAAATGACTAATTCAGGGAGCGTCTATTTATCTGACTATGTACAGTTTATATACAATAGAGTTCAAAATCGATGTCACACTTTTGAATCAAAATACATTTCAATAGTCACTGTATACATACACATTTTAGAAAATTAAAACGACCTTGTTCTGCTTCCTATGACTATTCTTACGTGTGCATCATATAACAGAAAATCCGATGTGCAGTTTTAAGAAAACAATACTTAACTTCCAAATATCACATACATGGAAACGGGCACCGTAAATCTGTACAAAAAAAAAATATGAAGAGTATTAACCTACCATTGGATAGAAAACACGAGGTATGAATGTCGCTCCACTTTTGATAACCTGGGTGTTTGATTTCGAGCGAAGGGGCTTCACTGTTACAACGTGTACTTGTCGACGGCACCCAAATCCCCTTGTATCATCGTATTATATTTTATCTTGTAAATCGGCCCCTTACATCAATCGTTCTTTGTTTTCTCTTCCTTATAAGAGTGATATAAGCATTTTCTTTAAGTCAACAACATCGCAAATAAGGCACAATCACAGTGCCTTTTAGAGAATAACTTTTTTGGTTTTTCAAGTGGAGACATGTACTAGAAAATCAGCATGCGAATTTGCCATTTTATCGGTTTAACACGTAATACCTTTGCCCTGTCTTCCATAAACAAATGCAATATGAAACATACTCCTTGATGACCATTGGACCTCTGGCCTCTTAGGATTAGAGAACGGAATGTGAAATACAATGGTACCGCTTCATGGTAGTTCATATAACGATGGAAATTTATTTGAATTTTGATGAGAGACACTCTCCCGGTGAACTCAAGGAATCGCGATGGTTCTCATCGGCCTGTGTAGCCATCATTGACAGTTTCATAGCATAGATACTGTTGACGTAACAAAAAGCGATAGTAAACAAACAAACAAACAAACAAACAAACAATCAAACAAACCCACAGAAGAAACCCTTCATCGAATTCCTTTGTTGCACAGTATTGTGTGCAACCGCAATGAAACATATCCCCCGGTATTCGTGTTGATGAGCTTGAAAGGTACCAGTTATCCTGTACGAATCCTGCTAAATTGGTTAAGTTTCAAAGCGTAACGTTCCGTGCAAGATCAGACTGTGCGTCATGTACAGTCTGATCTTGTACGGAACCTGACTCCAATACAACATTAAAACATAGAACTTAAAACTGGCAAAGTATGTTAAACACCCTCTTTCATGAACACATTTTCCCCCTAAGACCGCATTGGCCATATCTAATTTACTGCAGTCTGCATTTTGAGGTTTACGACATATAAATACAGAAATATCACATACCCATCTGTCTCCATGCATGAAACAGATCGGGATATATAATCGTATCATCCACAACACGCAAGATCCCTGACAAATTGTTGCGGTTGTTCCTTTTAAATTGGTGTTTTTTCTACGCCAATTTCGTTATATACGCTTTAAAAGGGTCATAAGCCAGACACGTTATCGCTTTTTGATACAGTATTGCGGTTCTTGACGTTAAAATAATATACAGTAGTCTTTGGGCTTTTGTTTATATACGAATGATGTTTCCTACAGCACTAGAATTCTCATTGCTGTGCATTTACATATTATTTACGACATAAGAAGTATCAGAATTCATATCAACTGTATTTATTGCAGATAGCAACATATGTGATTTCATATGACAGATAAGATATGGTTGTAATGTGGTTGACAGTATTTGTTTTTTCATTTTTTCTGCATGCTATGTCACACATTAAAACACAATGAAAGGAGAGTAAGTCCCCATATAAAAGAAGACATATGTCCCAAATGCATTTGCTGGCAAACCTCACTATGAATTATCAAGGTTTTGACTATGTGAACAAATTATGTTTGGGTAAATTGTCTTGTCATTTATATTAATGCTACAACTTCACAATACAAAGGCGATTTGTATAATGGAATGCAACAATTTAAAAATGACAGTAATATTGAATGTCATAACATAGATGTTAGATCTTCTTTCTAGATTAAGATTCTTAGCGAGGATAGTGAAATGAACATGCTTTGCTTTCTATTACCAAATAGCCAAATTGCCAAAGCCAACTTTAACCATGTAACCGAGAACTGAATAAAGAGGCACACACTTTTATTTTCTCACACTTATTGTTGTTTCATAACATCGAACTTGTTGCTTATGTAATCTCTAATAGGAGAGCCTTAATTGTACTTAAGGGATAATTTGTCCCATATTCACCCTTAACTCACTTAGCCAAAACTTACTTCAAAGGGTCTCCGATGTACTTCTTATGTAATAACTCTTGGAAAATGGAGAAATTGCTCGAATGAGCCATTTCTCCTTTTTCCAACAACTACCCTTCTTAACCAATTATTTCATTTTTGTTTTTGATATAAGTAGTCGTCTACAAATTCTTTCAATTTGGGACAAGCGAAAGCAATTTATGGTTCTACAAAGGGTACGACGACAAGATAAAACGTTACAGTTACGTTCGCACAGCGTTTATCTCTCGGTGAAATCTAGATCGGGTATCAGGTGAGCGTATAAACAAAACCACGGGGGCTAGCCGGTCAACATTAGTTTCCCTGTGTCGAATTACAATGCTGTTTTTGGAGGGAGTCGCTGAACTGTAATTAATTGATGCACGATTATAACAAAACGAGAATGACAATCACTGCATATTTCTGTTTCGCCGACGCCCCTTTCTGTCTACCCGTCTACTACGTGTGTTAAACGATTGGCTTGGAATGCAATGATCCTGAGTTCGAATACCGTTTTGCACATTTTTATTTTTTTCTAGTTTATAATCAAAATTAAACAACACTGTTTCTTCGGCAACCCACAGCATATATTGACATGTGAATACCAGCCATATAGCTATGAGACATATTCTGAATTGCTAACCAAAGATCTATTAGTCAAAAGACATAAAATGTCATAAATCAGCATATGGGCAATGTACTTGGCTCATGATGCGAACTTGCACAATTACCTTGAGTATTATTTCATCGAATCGGATAGATATGAGGACTCGTTGACAATAAAGGTAAAATCAGATTTAGTTGATTGAGTATGAACCGTAGCGTTTAATACTTTTAAGAAAATAATCATTTTGTGACAAAAGGGAAGAAATTGTTCTTGACGAGTGAATTTTCATTTTGTCACATCGATTGTTTTAATTACACCTCGAAAGTACGTTGGTTCAAGCATTTGCAAGGCAAATTGTTAAATCGCATTCTAAAACATCCCGGTAAATAAAGCGCGTCTGTCTTGATATTGCTAATTTACCTGGACAATACAAATTACACAGGACGTGATAAATTATTTTATGTAAACAAGCTTCGTATGTCATTTTTTTCTTATTCTAACCAGTGCATTATAGCAAGGGAGTTATTTTTTACCGTGTTAGGTTATTTAAGCCGGATAAACGAATTTCGTAAATCTTTTTCATTCAAATTATTGGATTAATTTCATAGCTTCGGAGCCGCAACACTCGATTTTGACCCAACACAGTTAATGTGAACAAAACAAATCGTTTACCCTTCATAGTTATAGTTATTTTTAGCATCGATTTGATAGTTGTGATTATTTCTTCTTATTCCTGTCTTCTATAATTGTTTATCGTTTATCTAAGAGCATACACTTATTTTAGAACATGCACATTGCAGTCATTCATTTCATTTGGTTGCCGAACAACAACTATTTGTTTTGTTGTCGTTTAACATCATTTCAACTTTGTTTTAGTCATAAAGTATCCTACCTTTGTGATATAGAGCGATGTCACTGCTCTCATTCCTTTAGGTCCAAGGTGTGACCTGGCGTTTGAATCAAACCAGCAACCACAAACACACGAGGTGACCCCTCTACCTTTGGGCCGCAATGTTGGGAAACGCGTTTATGGTCAAAGACAAATTGTGACATAGACACCAATTGACAATTACAAGATTGCTTCCAAAATATATCAAAATACAATGTTTCATTTGATATTTGAACTATAAAAATGTATGGAAACGATATGTACATATCTGGGTACCGTTTTACTAAACAGTTTACGCTTAAGATTTGCGTAAGTCTAAAACAACAAGTCCTTTTATTTCAATATTTGGCAAAGCAATATTGCAAAGTGGCACTTCATTGGAATCGTCTCTCCGAGACGCTCCCAATGAAGTGCCACATTGCAATATTGTACTTTCATTGAAGATATTATCCATGTTAATCAATTATGACTTATGCAAACATTTTCCGTAAGTTGTTTAGTAAAACGGACCCCTGATGTATACAATTACATTACACCTTTTTCATGCACAAGGACTGACTGTCGAAGAAAAAAACACACTCCAAAACTACCTTTTTCGCATACTATTATGATGACCCAAGCACATTTCAGAAGATAATATGTTTCTAAATCAACACGAAGGAAAGACACACGGTTAACATAATAAATTGATAACGAAATAGAGATTACAAAGCTATTCTTATGATACTGCTTAATGACATGTTGAACTGAAGTTTGTTCATTTTGTGAAAGTGAAAAGTGTCTATGTAGTATCTATGTACTGAGATAAACTATCACAACTCGTAGCATTATCAGATTCAACTCTTTATCATCTACATCACGACATTTTTGCACAATGGCTCTCATTTTTAGAACACAGTGAAAGAGGATGTTGCAATGTTTTCTGATTCAGTAACGAATTTTCATTTTTTTACCCGTTGTCGCACAATTCTGGCAAGGCATTTCCTTGTAAACACGTTTTATATTTAATGTGGAAAGAGTGAGAATATATTTTATTTGTACGGGCAATTTTACATTCTCTTCTTTTAACACATCAATGCATGACACCATTTAATTCTTTCTTGGTTCACATTGCCACGTCTTCGAATCGTAGATAATGGGTTGTTTTGCAGGAAACCAACATTTCTCTAAATGCAAGTGCAAATCTAGACATGTCAGGTAACTTAGAAAGAAATAATGGTGCATCACAACTACAAATGTAGCGTTATATGATCAAGTTGAAAGTGATGCGTAACTGCTTGAGTGGGACTTAAACACTTACAAAGCTGGAACCGACTCCATGCTTATGCAAACAGGTTAGATCCAGGCCAGCCGCCAAGTAAATTGGCGGCTGGCCTGTGATATAACCTGTTTGCTACTCTGAGTATATTTCTCCATCAAAGTGAAGCAGATAAATAAGGTTTTTGAAAGCAGACGACCCAAAAATCTATTTTTAAAAATTACCCAGCATTCTAAGGGTTAAAACGGTTTAGAATCGATTACAATGCAATCTCTCCTGCTAAGGATCAAGCGTATTTAAATCGACTTATCTCTCATACAAAACCGATACGATAATCTCTAATGGTATCAAATGCATTTCTAATATGACCCATATCTTTTTTGTCACTATCCGAATATGTTCAATTACCCCGTACCGTATGTCACAACCTATAAGAGATGGGTCATTATTGCAATATACTGTGATATGTATGTTTTGGATAACATTTAAACGGATAATGACAAAAAGGGTCGATTTGGATTTTCATGAGAGGTGGTCTCCTTACTGACTAAGGGAATTCCGATCATGTCCCTGTATTGACTGGACCATATTGGCACCTAAGTAAAGAGGTGTGAGCCTGATTGTACAATGTAACTAAAATACTGTGTACGTGATGTAAAAACATAACGAACAATTACTTGCAATTTCTTCCTTTCCTGTCAATGTTTTCCAGGGTCGTATGCAACAAACTTGTGAAATGTCGTTATTTTTCGGTAAAGGGTTGATGCAGTTTTCATAATGCATATTTAAGATTGTTTTGTGGGCTTTGAGATGACATCCCGTCTTCCTCGTTTGATAAATTATGATAACTTCATCCCAAGTGGTTAACGCAACTGTCACAAAATGTAATACATGTATTAGTCGAAATTCCTGACTCATATCTCTTATAGAAAGAACGCTTTGTTTCGCAAACAAGTCAAAGCCTGGTCACTCCAACATCCTTTATTCGCAATCCATGTGTCATCCGAAATATCTTTTTGATCACGAACGTATCTCTTCTAACATGCATATGAAGGTTGCCGGGTTTATTCAAATACAGAGTTTTCTGACGATCGTTTATGTAGAAGTATGTGTTTTTTCATAACTTTACAATCATATCACCATTACCACATGTCCATGCTCTCGTACAAACACGCTTACCTAGACGCCAAAACCAGTCAGGCCGTATTTCAAAACAATATCGAAGATTACAACATCAATTGATACGTTATATACTATGTTTTCTTCTGAATTTGATTTAACCATTAGAATGCTGGATGACTTTCTAAAAATAGAGTTTTAAATGTCGTCTGCTTCCCAAAACCTTAATTATCTGCTTAATTTTGATGAGGAATGATACTCACAGAAGAAAATAGGTTAGATCACAGGCAAGCCGCCAATTTCTGGATCTAACCTGTTTGCATAACCATGAAGATGGTTCCAGGACTTTAAGAATTTGATAAAAAGATCTAGACTGCGAGTTTTTTTCTTTACCAAGTATAGCAATAAACAATTCCCTTACATAATTACTTATATCCTATCTGAATGCGTTTAATTAGTTACGATACACACATTTGTAAGTATTCGTTCATACTCTCACCCAAGCCTATCTTTTTTTAAGGCTTGTTATAATTTCATCTCCTACAGAAAGGCTTAGGTCTATATGATATAAAAAAAACTCAAGGACGAAGCTGACGGCTTCAAAAGATAATCAAAACATCTGCTGTTATATTTGATATCCTCTGGTGTTTTTACGACAATAAGAAACAGCCTCTGTCCACTAATCGTATTAGCGAACGTCTAAAACACCTTGTCAAACCGACAAATCTTTTCCACAGTGTGGGAGGTAACAGATACATGACTAATGCATAATTTATAAGAATAAAACGTTTAGTTTGGGGCAACCGTGCAATATTAAAATAAACAAGAATAATCTGTAAGAATCGAATTTGACACTCAGTATATGATCCGGTATGTGATAAAATACCATCGAATCCATCCAAATCTGACAGAGTTGGGGGACTTTATGGCTGAGTGATGTTTTGCAGTTTTGCAGTTGTCTAACTAAATGCTCTACTCATCTTGCCCTAACTCTCATTGACAGTAAAGCCCCCACTCTTCCCCAGTCACTCGCGATCCCAACAAAATGTCCGGATTAACGAATCCTCCGGACTAATGAAGCAGAGCATGTTTCTACACACATTAAGACATAAACGGTCTGTATGCACGTGTATACTTATAACCCTTTAGCAAACGCCAAATTGTCGACCGTCTCAAATTGAAAGAGTTTGCAGACGACATTTCAAAACGTGATGAAATTCAAAAATAATCTTCTGATATGGCAGAAAACATTGTGGGAAAAGGAGAAATTGCTCGTCAAGAGCAATTTCTCATTTACCCACAATGTTTTCAAAAGTCGTCTGCAACAAACTGGTCAAATAATTGTGTTCCCTCTCAATTTTGTTCGGATTGCGAGACATCCGGATTACCGGGGTCCGGATAAACGAGGTTTCACTGTATAACCAGGATACAGTTTACGATGTGTAGAAATGTACAAATAAAACAAAACGAAGACACGTCTTTAAAATTCAAATAGATAAACAATCTGAACCATTCAAAGGAGTGTTGTTAATGAATCAATTAATAGCCAGTTTACGTATAAGTCAATGAACCTCGGTTTAAAGCTTTACGTAGTTTTTTAACCCAAAATATCTCATCTCAATCATTTCATCGAAGGAGGTGTGGCATTCTAGATTTTAACATAAACAATTCGTTCTTCCCGGTGGCTAAATGAGCAAGCGAGGTCCATTTCGAGGGTTCAATGTAATACTATAGTAAGTGCTTCATGTTTCTGAAGCACTTTCTACAGTCTTGCATCGAACCCTCCATTTGCTTGAATCAACAACCTCTTGATAAATGGACCTCGGATAAACAAAATAGTGCTTTGGGGCATGTTTTGGTCGCGTTCAAGTTGGTGAAAATAGTCATCGCCGGCAACGCAACCCCCATTGTAGTATGGATATAGTAATACTCTTTAATAACATATCTTCATTGTAAACCCATAAATCGCATTTACAATATAAAATTGCATTTCATAAAAAATACAGTGCCACTCCATTTTTGAGTTATAAGAGATGAGTATGAACATTATAAGAATCAAGATAAAAAGACACACACATCTTAATTCAAGATATAAAGAAATGGACCCGTTTGAAAAAAAAGTATTCCACCATTACTGGCGTATGCAATTTACGCATTATTCAGTTACTGCCTCATTAGGCATGAATCAGTTATCAGAGGTGTTGACAGGGTGAACTGTTATTTACGTATTTTGTCAAACAGGTATCCATATGGTGGACAGAAAATATAATGTAAATTTTTAATTGGATAAAACGCCCTCATGCACACGCTGATATATTTCCATAAGTTAGCTCCATATTTCCTCCTCTTTACTTATGATTTTTTTCATGTTATCGTTGTTGTAATGAAATCAGATAATGGTATTGATATTACTGAGATAAAAGATTCATTTTGATTTTGTCACTCAAAGCGTAGCCTTTAGTTATACCATCTTTGGTTTAAGAGGATTTAACACATATGTACATATAACATGAAAAGTGTTTAAAATAAAGAAATTTTAATTGGTGCCATTTGCTCAGAATTTGGCTCCTACTTCTTTAGTTTGGCTCCTATTTTTGTCATTTGGCGAATGTGCTGGCGCAGACTTTTTTCCAGCCAGGGTGAGCCCTGTATTAGTATTGGTCAATGAGACGAATGAAAACGATAACCTAGTTGCATCTGTCACATAACATTATGTATGTGTGGCGTGTTTCATATTAGGCGTCGTCACAAAACAATTTACAGATGGTCTGATTGCAATCGAAAAAGTATAGTTTGATGTTTATGTCTACAGTCGCTCAATCTAGTATTGCTGTTGATTGATCTACGCCTTATGTAAAAAGTTCCTGATAATTTTCATTTCGTGTATCGGTTAAAGATCGGTATGGCATCATGGTTCTTTCGGTATATTTTAGTTTAAAGCATACTAGCGCCCAGAAAAACTGCAAAACTGGGTAATATGAGTTATAAATTATGATAAAATATGTTGAATCATAGAGAAAAATCACAGAATCATGACAATATAACGCCTGGACTATCTATTATCTATTTTTCAAAGTGCCATTTTGACAAATGAGGTGCCCACCTATTTAACTTCATTGTCTACATTCGAGTTGCATCTAAAATAGCAAGAAGCGCTCAGATTAATGAGTGTTTATTACCTGGTTAGAAAAGTCATGTTTTATTGGTTCCCAACGTGCCTTGGCTGACCTTGTTTTATCGCTGATTGTAAACAAACTTTATGATATTCTCTCTTTTCAAAGCATCACGTGAATGGTTTACTGTCTCAATTCCTATGTAAAAGGGATTTTGCAGTACTTTTAAGTTAATTTTCAATTACTTTAGAACTTTCACAATTTTAAGTGTAAATGAGCACAAGTATGGCTTTAAGGCAACCTTTATTTAGATGTGGGAGATTTGGACCAGTATGCGGTTGGTAATACTTTCTTTTCGTTGGTACAGCGTCGACTTTCAAAATCTATCTTCAACAACATTTTCATCTTTTTGGTATGGGAAAATCAAAGAATTCTTAGCGTACTTAAAGTTTCAAGGAGGTTATTGACATATGAACTAAACATACTATATTGTCAAACATATATACATCCGACAAATACATGAAAATGAATGGACATGACAACACAAACATATGAATGAGACACAAATGATTTGGAAGTTAAAATGTATAAAGTCACCGAAAACGTGATAATTCACACCAAGGTTTGGGTTAAAAAGATTTTTATTTTAGCCGGCATTATAACGCTGAAATCTAGGCTGACATTCTCAAATGCCTTCACTCTCACACCTGGTCTAATATATGTATTTATGGAAAGAATTTTGATTGCCCTTGAATTGCCAAGACTATTTGTCCTAGACAATTGTTTAGAAAATACGTTTTCATTTCATTTCCCTCGTGGGTTGTTGTCCGTTCCCACTAATTACTGAGTAATTACATCCGATCTTCTTGTCACCTCATTATATAGGTCTGTCAACCATATTGTTATGTATGTGGGATAAATCACTTTTTTGAATTTTTGGCATTCTTGCTATGTGTATTGAAAACTATTTTAGTCATACGCTTTTTCTTATTTTAGATTCTTTTTACATTTAAGAGACGCTGTTTGAAATGACACCATGCATGGCGCGTTACTTCACACAGACAGTTTTATCGCTGTTTCAACATAAACTTTAACCCATTACCAAACACTATCGACATTTGACCACTTTGGTGCAGACGACTCTGGAAATCATTGTATGAAAAGGAGAAATTGCTCTAAACGACCAATTTCTCCTTTTCCCACAATGTTTTCTGCCCTATCAGAAGAAAACTTCTCCAATTTCTTCACATTTTGAAATGTCGTCTGCAAACTCTTTCAATTTGGGACAGTCGAAAGTCTGACGTTTGGTAAAGGGTTAAATATTATTCATGTAAACGTATTTTCCTTTTCTCACCATAGTGTTTACCCTTTTGTAAAAAGTGCTTATCGACAGGAGTTACTTTCATTTCTGAAGAGTTATAATATCCTATGACCGGGGAGCTTAAAATAGTATTTGAATGCTTCGTTATTTGTATATGAAATTATGAATGATACGAATTGAAGGCGCCCTTCAAAATATAGATAGATGTTTTATTTCAGTTTTGTAACTCATACAAAAGTACCTTGTTACATACACATACAACTGTTACGTATTGTTATAAAGGTGTTCATACTTTTTTACTATTGGCTGTAGTTCATTTCAGTTTTGGCCATTCGTAAAGCTTATATGATAGAATAACGAGTCAAACAAGTTTCTATCAGAAATTTCTCTTCGGAGCTATTTTCTTGTTCACGTTTTCTCGGCTCAGATCAAGTCAATGAACCCGGTTATCAATACAAATTAATAAAACCCTCACGTTTCAGATGTGGCTTTCAGGTGTTTACAATAAAAGGAATACGAAAGCTATAAACGTCAAATTAGTATGTCCATCTATCTAACAAGTTAATCTTGTATCCTGGTACCGCTTGCCTCTCACACCCTATACCAATATAGATGTTACAAAACATAACAACGAACCATTTAATTATAAAGATAGTATTTTTTATGTCCATTCAATTGTTGTTACACTAAAATGGGCAGGATATCATGTTTTGGTTTGATGAAAATAACAAGTATATAACATTGTAAAAAGAACAGACGAATTTGATTGACATTAGCTATGTGCTAATTTTCTTTCGTCTTTTTTTACTCATTACCAAACAATAACGACATTTGAATAGTTTGTTGAAGATGATCCTTGAAAACATTCTGGGAAAAGGTGAAATTGCTCGTTAAGAGCGATTTCACCTTTTCCCACCATGTTTGCTGCCCTATCAGAAGTTTATTTTTCAATTTCATCACATTTTGAAATGTCGTCTGCAAACTCTTTCAATTCGGGACAATCAAGAATTTAACGTTTGGTAGCATCGGTCATAAAACCTGTAGCTTTAACTAAAGAAACACCGTGTCATTTGGAAAAAAGAAATATCACTGTTCAATCCGCCCACAAAGGTCTACTTTTTCACAAGCAATGATCACACATCAATTCTAACAGGGGTGTAATTGGGCATGTGGCGCGTAGGAATGCAAGTAATAGTGACTCCCTGAACGCCATAATTTGCATGTTAAAAGAAGCGTTCATTACAATGAAAGAATCCGTCCATAGTAACATGTCCCGTGAAAGCTGCCAAGCAAGAGCCACGTTGAAGTGAAACGCAATATGAAATTTATTGATAATTAATAGTTTATTTGGAAACGACGACTTCCCCCCTCACAGTGCTTGATCAGGCTGTTCCGTAATAAGCGGTTCTTCCTGTTACTTGAATGGGTTGTTATGGAAGAGCCTCTATGTACCAGCCGGCCAATGAACACCATTCTGACTGATAAAAGATATGCTGATGATAATACCAATCTTAACAACTCATTATGAGCAATTAAGCTTTATGAGCGTCATCCTATCATACTTCACAAGAGGCCTTCCCCCCCCCCCCTATTTTACGAAGGCCGTTTAATAGAAGCAACAGTTTGTAGACGGATAGTCGGGGAATATCCTGGGGTCCTGGTCCGTGCGTGTTCCCTTAGTGCTGGGTATACGCCCGGACCCAGGTACCGTTTTATTAAACATTCAATGCTAAAAATGTGCGTAAGTTAAACAACATTCGCTCTTATTTCAATGTTGGACTAAGCAATATTGTAAAGTTACACGCCATTGGAATCGTATCTCCGAGCCGCTCCCAATGACGTGTGACATTGCAATATTGTATTTTTCATTTAAGATTTTATCCAGTTTTTAATTACGCAAATATTGCCCGAAAGTTTAGTAAACGGTACCAAAGACCCCAGGTTAATCGGAGAAATGCTTAGGGGAAGGATGAATAAATTGCGTAGGGTCATGAAAATCCGAAATATACGACCATGATAATAAAACGACAGTCCATCAGTCTTTCTGACGCGTTTCACGTGGTTTCGTTGACTCTTTGTTTATTAACGGCCGCCGGTTAAACTTTTAACCCATTGTCCCATGTGATGATTTTGTAACTGCTAATGAGTTGGTGTATTTTAGCTGCCATGTGTGAAATGCAAACATGGGCGTGATTAGTCCATAGTTTTGTGACTCAGAGCAAAAATGTGTTTGGGATTTTCCGAGTTCAAGTTTCCTTTATTTTGGTAATGAGACTTCATAACTTTGATGTATAATCATTTGAAGGAAAGAGAACGCCACGATTTTATTCTTGACTTTCAGTATCACGCATAGAGAAGGATTCTGAAGCAGCATAAAGACAGAAGGAAAGACTATTCATAGATATCGCTAAACTTAGAGCATAAGGCATTGTATTTGGTTTCTGATCGACCAACATCGTTCTAGATATGTGCATTTTGTCAAAGAAAACATCGCTCGCATCTTTGTAACGGCAATTAATGCTCGGTCGTAAATCAACAAGAATACAAAAAATTATCATCGCCGTTCATAAACGCTTTATCAGCCACTGTGCGTCTAGAGTCAGGCTAGGTGATATATGCTACCGTTACATTTATACGAAATGTCCCATGCTTCAAAACGAACGATATTTTTTCCTGGAATTTAATCAGATCCATTTCGAAAAAAGATTGTTTTTGGAACACTACCTCCTAAACATAGGTTTGGTCCAATCTACTATGTAAAGTGGAAAATAATATGTCTTTGAAACAAAACGGTTTTTGTATTGCGGTATAGACTTTAGTAGTTAATGAAAAAAAGCGACTAACAAAAATGTTTTCTTACTATGTACAGACGGTAAGCAATCACGGAATCTAAGACCGTTGTAATGCCTTTGGCATTGTTAGGTTATTTATTGATTAAATAGAGGCTCTAAATACATCAATACGAACTAGCTTTTCTGCCAATGGATACTCTCCAGTCCGTCTCATACATCAGTAAAGCTGCTATGAAGTTATCAGAAATAGAATTGTTATATTCAAGTGTCCGCACATCTGTGAGCAAGCAGCTTTAAAACCGAGAGACCGTTCGAGCGATGAGTAAGTAAATACTAGAAACGCTAGAGTGAACAGCCGTATTGTCCATGTATGTATGATTGGTCCCCATTCGGGCTGTCCATTTTCTATTGTTAACCGATAATCTGACCACAAGAATGTTTATGTATCCTTTGTTTGCTACAGGCCGCCCGTTCTGTTTGTCATTAAAGTTGGCCGAATTCGTTCTCTTTGTGATAGTCTCATTATAACTTCAATTATCAAACCCTCTAGTTGGAATGTTGGGAATTTGATGTTGCCTGTTTTGAGCGCGTATTTTGTTGCAGCTATTGTTCCGGTAGATAAAGCGTATTTTTAGGTTTATCTTAAGTCCAACGCAATATGAACGCCTTTAAATCCCTCTGTCAGCAGATGACATCTAAAACACAGCACAAATAAAACTCGCTCGTTTTTAGCATTTTTCTGTTCTACCACAACGATTTTTAATGTTTATATTTACTTTTCGGCTGACCTGGATCTAACCTGTTTGTATAAGCATGAAGTCGGTTCCAGCACTATAAGGGTTACAGAGAAGACAATAGAGCATGGTAGTCAAATCAAATCGATGCATGCAGAACTAGCCTGTTTTCAAAACTGTGTGTGGGTATATAGACTATATTCATGTTCAGCTATAGTTTACGATGAAACTATTCAGAAAAATATCACTATGCTTTTGGGGCATGAATTATCACTTTTATGTTCACGCCCCGGTAACCCCGAAATTCTTAACGATATTTATATAACTCGTTACTTGTATCCTCATTTTCTTCATAAATTGTTATTCTCTTAGATGTTTCCTATTTTCTCCTTGTTCAGTATTAGCTTATCTTCTCTTTATAATGTTGTTCTCCTTTTGATATAGGTTTTGTCCTTCTTTTCATTTTTCATCTCCTTATTCTTTCTCCTTGCTTTTTCGTCAACCCAATCTCCTTCCAATGTACTTATTCGTGTGTTCTTCTTTCATCTTAATTTTTGTTGTCGCTGTTCTTCTGTCCGTTTTCCATTGTTTCCTCTAATTCCCCCAACTTTTCCGCTTCTTTCAATTACACGTTCTTTATTCATTTAACAGTTAAAATAGCTAGGTTGCTAAAAACAGTTTATTACACCATTCAGTTCATTTTTCATCCCTCTTCTATGTATGTTTAACCCTTTATCGAACGCCGAACTTTCGAATGTCCCAAATAGAAAGAGCTTGCAGACGTAATTTCGAAATGTGATGAAATTGGAAAATAATCTTGAGATAGAGTAGAAACCATTGTGGGAAAAGGAGAAATTGCTCGTCACGAGCAATTTCTTCTTTCTCCACAATGTTTTCCAGAATCGTCTGCAACAAAGTGGTAAAATGTCCTTATTGTTTGGTAAAGGGTTAAACATGTATATCCCATGAATAATTTACGCAGTTTAGCCCTGAGGTAGGAAAGGTGTTTCATTCAATGTTAACGCAGGACGCTGTTCGCTCTCCTTTAACAAAAAACTTTTCACGTTTGGCCTAGTTAAGTTTTGCATACTTTACATTGTCTTCAACACGTTTTAAGGCATATATCGGCGACGAAACCAGAAATGCGTGCCCATAGTATGTCCATGCAAAACCGGGACATTATGCATTCAAAGCCTCTGACTGCTTTTCCACATGAACATATTTATCAATGCGATAGACGAATGGACATTAGGACATTCACAATGTTGTTCGTCCATAATGTAAATCACTTCTTAAAACATAATTGGAAAAGGAGAAGTTGCTCATAAGAGCAACCTCTGCATTTCAAAAAATGATTATTCGCCTTTACATGCGATTTCTTTGAATTTTACTCACAATTTAGATTGTTATGTGCAAAAAACTAATTCGATACACCAACAAATTGTATTAAGGGTCCCGGTTTGATCCCTTTAGGCGAGGTGAACATTTTCGGGACTAGCCAACACATCAACGCGAGTAACGGTTTAGTATCCAGGGAGCAGTCATTTAAATTAAATTAAGCAAGCTTCAAGCTTCCGTCACAATTGATGTAGAATAAATAAGTTTAAACAACACGCGGTTTGATTTTAGATAAAGAGGAAATTGGAATTGTCATTTGACTCTGTTATTGTTAGATTTGCTGAATATTTCACGACATATTTGCAAGGTGAAGAGGGCGTTTCCACATTGAACACAGGGCGTGAGTTTTATCCCTTACAAAATAATCCTGTGTGTTTACGTATCTGACATTCCCTTTACAAGGCAAAATTCACCACTTGTGAAGCATTGCGCTCAGTGATCCGAAGCGAAATTGTAATGTCAAAAAGTGGAGAGCAAAAAAAGAAAATAATCACATAAACCATCTTCTTCATTATGCCGTTCAAGCAATTTTCTCTCGCTGATCTTATTAGTGTCACCTGTTTGGATTTTAGTTTTTCAAACTTTTAACCCATTTCAAAACAATAACAACATTTGCCCAGTTTGTTGCAGACGACTCCCGAAAACATAGTGTGAAAAGGGTAAATTGCTCTAGAAGAGTGTACCCACAATGTGTTCTGCCCTATCAGAAGATTATATTTCAATTTAATGTCATTTTGAAATGTCGTCTTCAAACTCTTTCAATTTGGGACAGTTGAAAATGTTGCGTTTGGTAAAGGATTAAATGTATCTCCCTATACCCTTCGATTGTTTATTTCTTTTTCTGTTGTGTATTTTGAGAATAAATCCTGCACAATTTACAAAACATAGTAGTAAGGTGGAAATATATGGAACTAGAATTTGGCAACGATATAACTTATTCTTACTTTAAGCTGACATCAAACTGCTTGCGTTGTAGGACGATGTACTGTTTTATACCAATTGCCCTCTCATCGCTAAGCGAAAATGATTTCCTTGAATGATTCACTTTTAAAATCTAACGTCCCATAAATCCTCTCGGAACATCCAGATCAATCGATTTTCCCCTGAGCTACTCCAGTTTACCCTTTACCAAACACAACATTTTTGATTGTCCCAAATTGAAACAGTTTAAAGACGACATTTCAAAATGTGATGAAATTGAAAAGTAATCTTCCGATAGGGCAGGAGACACTGTGGAAAAAGGAGAAATTGCTCGTCACGAGCAATATCTCCTTTTCCCACAGTGCTTTCCAGAGTCGTCTGCAACAAAGTGGTTAAATGACGTTATTGTTTGGTAATGAATTAAAAGATATTTTTGAACCGCTATCGACACATCTTCGTTTGATTTATTTGATTGATTATTTGGTGTTAAGCCTTGTCAACGTAATTCTTGCCATGTAAGGGGACATTACACTTGTTTATGCTTTATTATCATCATTGTTTACTTCTTTGCGTCATCCATCATTAACCAATTACCATTAATAAACAATAACGTCATTTAACAAGTGTGTTGCAGACTACCCTTGACAACATTATAAGAAAAAAGAAATTGCTCGTTTAGAGCAATTTCTCCTTTTCCCTCAATGTTTTCTGCTTGACAATCGAGGACGATAGTTTCTAGCCGCTTGTTGATTATTTGAAGGGAATCATAAATTGTTCAAACGGATTAAATCATGTAAATACTAAATTGCAGCTCATCTAAAGCTTGGTCTGTGGCTTTTAGAACATTGAGAACAATTTAAATTCGAAACATGTTTTGGTCATTCTATGTCATTCTATGTTTTTATTCTGTTTCCACTTCTCCAGGAATCCAGTTTTAATGGTTACGTTGTAGACTATTAAGTAATAGAGCTACATATATGTAATCTGAGTTTTTTATTGCAAGTTTGGAGTTTTTATCACTGAGCTCATTTGCATACATATTAACCCCTACATCCTACCCAAGACAGGTTATCTTTTTACGCTGAGTCGTTCATTTCTTAAACTAAAAAGCATAGCAAGTGGCGTGAAAAAATATACCCCTTCACATATGTTACAAGTATTAGTCTGGATGTTCTACTCATTTAGTTGTTCATTCCGATTAAGCTATCTGGTCTATATTAAAACCGATTATGGGGTCCGAGAAGCGGAGTCTTTGCTTGACGTATTCTAATAAACGAACAATGGTATCCTAGATAACGAGAGTTACATGGTATATCATGATATTTCTAACTGAAACAAACGTTTCCTTTTCGACACTTATAACCCATCACAAGCCAGTGTAGTACCTGAATTGCATAAAGTACTTAATGTTGATTGCATTATGAAATATATGAATTGCTCACACACGAATGATATCATTTTCTGTCAGTAGACTTCTATGAAATCGCAATTCCGATTTGAGCATTCGCCCCTAGTTTGGCCCTTAACCAAACGTCTTATCCTCGACTGTCCCAAATTGAAAAAAAGGTTTGCAGACGACATTTCATAACGTGACGAAATTGAAAGACAATCTTCTGATAGAGTAGAAAACAATGTGGGAAAAGGGTAAATTGCTCCTGACAAGCAATTTATCCTTTTCCCACAATGTTTTCCAGAGCCGTCTGCAACAAACTGGTCAAATGTCGTTTTGATTTAGAAAGGAGTTAGGCAATTTACTGCTTGAATAGGACAGGCCGGGGTTTTACGGGGTAATACAAAAACGTTCTGTCAGCTCGTCCGGCTAAGATGACAGTAAAAGGGAGATTTGATGAATGGAGACTTACACACTGGCGTAAGGTTTCCACCTTTCGTGAATGGATTTCAACGACTTAATAATACCTCATCGCGTTTTTATAATAATTATCATTTTTATTCATGAGCGCAATACGATTCGATCGTCGGAAATACGAGTCAGGTCATTTTGTGTGTATGTGGGACTATGGTTTAGTAGTTTCTTACCTTACAGACAGTTCCCAAAAATGTTCAATCAATCCTTATCCAATATGTCATCCTCACTCCACATAGTAATCGTACTCTTTATTGACTTCATGGATAGGTTGTAGCAACGGATGTTGAAATTATGATGTCATTGAAAGACATGCAATGATTGGCAAAAGTGATTGAAAAGGAGAAATCAATTCTGTGATATATCTCTCTTTCCCTTACTAATTTCAAACACAAATGGCCTGAAGCATAGTTTGCAATGCTTGTAGAGACGTTCATATGCATCTGCAATATTACTACATACATTTTATTTCACCCTTTTACCAAACGCCGCATTTTCGACTGTCCCAAATTGAAAAAGTCTGCAGACGACATATCAAAATGAAATGAAATTGAAAAATAATCTTCTGACAGGGTAGAAAACATTGTGGGAAAGGGAGAAATTGCTCGTCACGAGCAATTTCTTCCTTTTCCAGTAATGTTTTCCAGAGTCGTCTGCAACAAACTGGTAAAATGTCGTTATAGTTTCGTAATGGGTTAACTCGTATTATCCAAGCTGCAACTGTAGATATTTACGCCTGGATCATTCGGCCTAGTGAGAACTTGACGTGGTGACTTTTTTGTGCAGGGTTCAGGTATACATAATTGTTTTCGAAACTCAAATTAAAATATCTTATTAACGCTAACATAGTGCTGTCGATGTCAACTACGGTGTGTGTTAATATTATTTATAGTCTCATTATTTCTGCATTCTCTTTAAATTTGCGTATAATTATTCATGGCGTATTATAATAAGCTAGCCAGCCTTAACCGGTCTCATCCAGACTGCAGAAATTTCATTTCCTCAAGTTTAGGATTTCTCTTTTTTTCTTTTTTTTTTGCATATGTTGTTCGTGGAAAACGTTCTAAATGTTAATATAAATTTTCAAACCAGTTTTTCATTCAGACACCATTGCGAGCTTGTAAGACTGTTCCCGAAGATTTTCCTACCTTACGAAAGCATTGAGCAGGATTGTTCAGAACAAAACAGAAGAGTTCTTTAATCTTTCAGATACACTATACACAGCATGAGGTAAACGATTCAATTTAAGGACCAACGTTACATGTAAGGTGGTAGGGAAAAATACAGATAAATGCCTTTGAATTTTGAGATATTCAAATATTAGAAAAAAAGGAAAAAGTATATGGGAAAAACTTTTGTTTCAGAAAGGTAGATTCATATATCTACTAACTCATCTCCCAGTGTCTCTATCACCAACATGCAGGTCTAATGTTATCATGGGGGTGTCTACAGACACTGGAAAATGAGCATAGAAAAATATTTTCTATTTGCGGCTTTCAACGTTAATCCAGGTGTTGTATATCTTGTATCCTCCAATATGCGGGAAACACATGGGTGTGCCGGCAGAAATAGACAACTCATGCAAATTACGAAATGAATAAGAAATGCTCAATCTGCAATTCTCTAATCCGTGTTAATGGCTTGATCTGTCATTGCCCAACTGTCGTTATGCAAATGACCGGAGTAATAAACGAACAATGGCGTTTAACAACCGTGTGATTTTGTCTATGTAAGCATTTTCCAACGAAATCCTTGTATAGGAGTCTTCTAAAACTACTTTCGAAATAGACGTGGGAAATCAACCATTGTTTTTCTAATAAATAATATATTCATGACTACTCTATGATACGACTTGAGAGTTTAAAGGCCTTTTAAAAAAACAAAGTAAATACTGGTGTTTGAAGGCATTAACACTGACGCGAATTATGAATTTCTCTTTTGAGTAATGAATATGAATATTTAAGATGAGTTTGAAAATACTTCTCGGTTTACCTCAGAATCAGAGGCTCTGATATAGACAAATATAAAAGATATAGTATCCTGCTATTAAGAGGAAAATAGTCAAATTTCATTTACTTTCCTGCAACAAGAACACTTTATTTCATTAAGATCTATTCATATAATGCTTTTCCATTTATGATCTAAATCATACACTAATCGTATGCAGATTTAAACATGGCGTTTTTATACCTCTTACATCATTTCAAACCTCCCTAGGTGAACTCACATCGTTGTGCAACTGCGTTGGGCCATTGCTTCTGATAACTTGACTGAAATAGGGATGTCGTTCTCTCGACTCCAATAAGATTTTTTTTATAGTTGAATTAAAAAGATTAAATAAGCGTTATGTGTGGTCACTGTATGTTGTGTGCAACATGTAGATGTACAGGCTGATCCACTACCTTTCTTTACGCTAAATGACCATAGGTAATATACCTGTCGCTGCTGATCAGGCATTTATCGGTTTAGTTACGAAGGTCTTAAAGGACCTTGCTCTCGAACCATATTAAAGTATGATATCTTGCTTAAGCTCGAAATACTTGCTAATTTTCTAGTACAGGTATAAGCATTGAAGTTGTATCGTGATTATGAAATATCTCGATCTCTTTTTGACTTAGACTAAAATTTTACGGAATAGTTTTGAGTCGAACTAAACGCTCTCGCAAGAAATGTTATAAGTGCTGATAAAATAGAGGTCAAGGACACGGCTCATCTGCTGAGAACGATAGACAAACTTTAAGTTTAAGTACGGATTTAGATTAAAGTACAAATTCGGACTTTTTAGATAGAACGGCGCTTGGTGCAATTCAACACCACGGAAATATCAAAATGACATTATGATTGCAGACTTGCCATATTATCTTTCTAGGACGGATCCTGTTCCGTTTAAAAATGTAAATCATCCAATGCAAATTTCATTGTAAGCAAAATAGAATAGGAAATTTTCGACACAGACCATACTTTACAACCCGATCTTTGGGTACTGTTTCGGTCTTAAATTGTTATACGTACTAATCCACATGGATTGCTCCAGTATCATTTAGACTTTATGAATCTGCCCAATCAGTTACTTTAGTGTGTAATAGATCTATGCATTATCTTCTTGACCCAGCCTAAGTAAAGGATCTTTGAAACGGTTCCGTACCATCTTGGTCAACCAATCGCTTTAGACGTTTGTAGAGTTGTCCGGAAATCATTTCAAACTGTGTGACTGATCAAAATTGAGAGCAACAGAAGACGTAGGAACAGGAACGTATATTACTTTCATTACGACATTGGGTAGAAACCAATGTGACAAAATGATAAATTGCTCATCATGAGCAATTTATCCTTTTGTCACAGTGGTTTACATAAGACGTTTGATGAATATACTGTTCTTCAAAGTGAGGTATTATGAAGTAAGAGCCGATGAAGTATTAATATCAAGTTTCATTCTCATTTGAATAACGCACTCTGTGTGCTAATGACCTAGTCTACCTAAGACAGTGAGGTCTTTATATAGTTCCATATGTATGTTCAACTCGTGCCTTCTTGTTTCCGTGCAAATGCCTTAAATCATCAAGATCTACTGTGGAAAAAGAAGGAAACGTGTTTTACCGAACAAGAATATTGCCATATATAGCCAATCGGTTACTCATGTTTGTACCACTTGTCTTGGTTGCAATTTTGTGAAATAATACATACACATCACGTTAAACAATTTCGTCATGGATTTGACAAGTTTAAGTTTTTTTCTCTTAAAATACGTGTTCTGAGAAGGGGAAATTGACACAAAACATAACACAGAAGATGAACAACGCTCGCCTATCACAGCGCATAATAGGTCAAGTTCAATACTCAATGCTTTGAACGCATTCTTAAAAGAGACTATAGTAAGTAGTCTTTTTATACAATTGGCCAAGAAAAGAATTGAAAAAAAAAATCGATAAAACAACGTGTGCAGCTGCAGCCATGTAAAACAATCTTCGACACCAGGAAACGCAATATACCGCACACAGCGGATGCACTTGTCAGAATCGCCCAACATATTTCATAAATCAACCGCCGTCAACGCATAAATGTAATAAATCTGCCTGATTATGTAATGCCTATATAGGATGAAACAGAGATTGGAATAATGCGCATGTACATATATACACATCTATATCTGGATCTCAACATGTTGGGGAAAAGGTATTAGGATAATTCAAGATATGCCATGCCAATATCAAATTTAGATGGACTCAAGATTTTTAATAACGTTATCTAAAATCATGCATTTGTCAGGTTGCACTTTTAAGATCAATGGTATATTTTGAAAAGTGAACTAGTTGTTTAACTGTTATTAAGGCAGCATATCACTTGGTTTGACAATATTTGATACAATAGAGCAGTTTATAAATACATAAAGAAACTTAACAATGAACAGTTTGGAAAACTATCGAGATTATCATCATACAACGCACCACATGACATCAAGTGTTAAAAGACAGTTATATTTGCTTCGAGACATACATGCATGCAATTAATTAGCATTTTGAAGGTGGCATTATGTTGAGATATCTTGTCAACGTATGTGCGGGTTACAAGTTCAATAGACGAGGTATTAAATCATTGTGACCAAAGGGTGATATATTCATGTTTAGTAAATACCCCGTCTTCACTTTGATTTTTATATTTAACTATTGGCAAACAATTATGATATGAAACAGAAAGGAGGGAGGATAGAAGAAGTTCTGGGCAAGCAATGAAAATACAAAACAGAAAAAAATGTAGGACATTAGAAGCTCTGGGCGAACATTTCAAATACGAAATAGTAAAATGTAGGACACTAACAGTTATATATTACACATGTGCTATATCTTAAAGATCTTTACTATTCAGATGTCTAGACCCGACATGTATTACTTGTTAATCAACCACTTTCGATTTCTGTTTATGGGTTGTTGTCACCGTATCAACAATAACCAGTTATATTAAGGCTTTCCTGAATTCGCCAGTGTTAGGCTAGGGTACTTGGAGAGTCTTGCCAAATGACACTCCGACGAGACCAACGGTACCAGTGAAACTCGAGTTCTTGATTTTCTGGACCTGGTTCCAAAACCACCACATAAACCATTGGGCCAAACAGGATTCGTAACATATACCTTATTTCCAAGATCCATGAATGTGGTTTTCATTGTCGTCTGCTGAAGACCTCCCGTCTCAGGGAAGTGGCTAATCAGCATAAATAGCTGGCGGAACTGTTACAGACACAACCTGAGTTTATCAACGCCGCAAAACGAAACTTAATATGACATTTCGAAACAGACGGAAATGGCGGTTATTATTAATGAAATGAAAATTTTATGCGTATATATTATCCCTTATAATGCTGGAACCGACTACATACTTATGCAAACAGGTTAGATCCAATCCAGCCGCCAAGTAAATGGGTGGCTGGCCTGTGATATAACCTGTTTGCTACTCTGAGTATCTTTCCTCAACAAAATTAAGCAGCTATTTAAGGTTTTGAAAAGCAGACAAGGCAAAAATCTACTTTTTTTTTTTAAAAATCCAGCATTATTAGGGTAAGGATTGTGGTTCACCTGACAGCAGTGTGCGTTTACATTGCACAGAATACATAATTAACGTTTCGTAATCGCTGCTTTCGGACGCTTGTCCATATTACAGTGTCTATGTAGAGACAAGGTTAAAACGTATCTTCCTCAGGATAACATAGTAGCACATAGAGATCCCTCTTGTTTACATTTCCTTTCATTTTATTTAATGGAATATTCGACAAATATTGTCTGATGCCATTTACATATAAAAAAGAAATATGGTTATCATATGAATGAAATCATATGACACTCTCCGTGTGGGTTCAAATCCCGGCGACGGCATTTGGATATCCATAGAAGTAGTTTCCCTTCCCGATTGACGTACAGAATGTCGACGGTTCTACCGGCCTTGACCTTATGGGCAGTCACGTTTGAGGTCTTACTCCATCATAATAAACCGGGCATAGCAGCATAACCGAAATAATGTTGACGAGATGTAATAGATAGTTAACTTTTATACAGGTACAGCATGCTTATTCTCATTTTCATTTTACGAAATTCTTTCTTCCATAGCAGTTATTATCTATCATTTTCATTTTTGAGACGACGTTATGAAAACGAATTGTAAATATGTTTTTCGTATATGACTAGAATCTGTACTAGCTTATGTCAATAGAACTTGTCTATGTATATGTAAAACCAACCTATAATGAATACAATAGACAAATAACAAAAAGGGTCCCATAAGCTTATGAGTATCAGTTGTGATTTCCCGAAATCGCCAACAGCGTTCGCAAAGTTTTCCTCGTCGATACAGCAATAGACGACAGGGGATCTTTGAAACCCGAATTGCTATGCAAATATCACGCATCCGTGGAATGCATTAATCATGGGAATTGTAACATAGAAGCGTCAACAACCGCTGTCCCAGCTTAAATACATGAGGACTATTTACACATTTATTTTCAATTCGGGAATTCATTGATAGTTTACTGTTTCGAAAGAAGCTTCAACATTTCGGTTAATGTTTGGGACATTTTAGTCTTACTTCGTTACATTGGTACGATAGATGTACAATTGGTGAATGTAAATGATCTATGTTAGGTCATAATTGGGCCACGTCACGGGAAAAGGGGCACTCGGACATAGCAAACAGTGTAGCCCCAGACCAGCCGCCACGTCGCTGACGTGGCGGCTGGTCTGGGGTTACACTGTTTGCCATCTTAGAGGACATCAAGTTTAACCTTTAAATAAATACAAATGATAACTGTCGTGACTAGATGCTGGAATAATAGCGCTAAGAAAGAGCTGAGTTAGTGGTTTTTATTTATGTCCGAGTGCCCCTTTTCGCGTGACGCGGCCCATATGATGTTGATAACCGTAGTTTATCTACACACATTATACACTAAGTGACTTTACAATATTTATGTATTTAAGCGCTGTCAGGTGAAAGTTGTCAAATGCCTCCATAATATGTGTACAAACGTCATTGCGAATGATCTTTCCTGAATGCTGTTTAATACATCAATTTCTTTGGAAACTGCGATCCTGAAATGTGTGTGTTCATAGATATAAGGAAATCTTAAAGTTAGAAATTAGTTTTTCTAAAACTGCACAGCAGCTGTACTCTTATACGATACACACTGCAGAAAAGTGATTGGAACCAAACGTGGATCTTTTTTAGTTCTTTAGAGTGCGTATACAGTAAGTTAACATGTATCTCAATCCACAACCGTGACATCGCTTTTGATATCTTCTGCTTATAAACTGCACATACTTAGCTGAAATAACGCTTCCCAAATCAATTATGCTTTCAATAGCTACATTTAATCTTACATCAAACACCAATACAAATACACGTACTCTATAGTTTCAGTGACACCTTTTAATGACTTTCAAACTTTCTCTTTCGCAAACCAACATCTTTAAATAAAAACGAGGAACAAGTTACGCGAGGTCTTTACTGACGTCCCTTGGTGATGGTACAATTACCCAGGTGTTATTCGACAGAGAAACAAAACACAAAACCGTAACAATGTGAATTGACGCTAGTGTGGGAAAACCTATTCAATTTGAAACCATTAAACAATCCACTGTGTTGCTGTATTTTCATGCTAAAATCGACGTAATATGAGATTTGTCAACTCATTTCCTATGCACGCCTTTTGATACAAAAAGAAAGTACCTCCAAAAGGAAAATAGAAACACACACGGTGTGAAGATACATGTGCCAAACAACGCTCTCACAAACACACACGGTGTGAAGATACATGTGCCAAAAAACGCTCTCACAAACACATATCCAAATGAAGGAACAACGATCTTTGCATATTTGATTCTTTAACTCTTGGTTTTTGCAATGTAAAACTACACACGTGACATTATTCACAGAATAAATTACAATTGATTTCCTGAAGGAAAACAAGAATAAATGAATACAATTCTTGGTTAAATAGAGTGTGTGCCGCAAAAAGTTGAACTGACCCAAAGGTTTGTTTGGGCTCATAGCGCAAGATAAATTACCATTATGCTGAACCGTCTCTGTACAAGAAACGCGAAGGAGAAAGAAATGCAAAATAAAACCGAAATGTAAACAAATCTAATAAAATGTAACTATTCTTCTCCGTATACAAATATACTGCTCTTTGCTGAACCCTGTCATTTCTCAAATGGATGTAATTACATATGATGTGATTTGGGACCACCAGCAAAGGTACCATGTGATTCCCTACGAAAGTGCACCCAAGATCAGCCGGTCCATCTCACATAAACAAGTCCAGAACGATTATTTTTAACAATATCTTGTTTCTAGGAACTCTTTTTCTCTAAACGAACCCATATAGAGAGAAAAGTAACGTCATAGATTTACATATAATTACATTCATAGGTTTTTTGCGACACATTAGGTCATTAATGGTTATGTTCCTTATTTCGCTGAACGCAGTTCTCGTGAGCGATGGGTGGCAATTTACGTGAAAAGATCAAAGCCATTCGTATTAAAGAAAGAGATAGAAACGGATCGACATGAATTTGTATACGTTTAGAGCATTCAATAGCAGAACTAGAACAAATTATCGAATGCGGACATTTAATCCTTGTTTATTTATACATTTTCAATCTGCAGCAGAAGGTTTAAGAAATTATTGCGACAAAAGGAGAAATTGCTCGGGACGAGCAATTTCTCCTTTTGTCACAATTGATTCTTACCAATATCACGACAATTCTTTTTATCTCTTCTCATGGTTTATAATTATCACACACAGTTGTTTATCAATTTCAAGCCAGTTACACGATACCATGTTGGGCAATAGCATTACCCCGAACAAAGTGAAATTCCAAATTATCATCCAAATTTGAGGAGCTCATTAAAGGCAATACTTATGGTCCAATAATATGTAGGACAATGAAGCTCTCGATCTTTCACGATAAAAACTGTTTATGCAGAAAGGAAACATTGCTCCTATGCCTGTCTATTAGGACAGACCGATAAAAGTACGCTAAAATTCTAATGAACACAATCGCAATATGACAAGCAATTTCTCCTTTTGCCGCACTGGCTTTTACCTTGAATTACATAAGAATATCCAACAGTTGCAATTGTCGTCTGCTGTTTTTGTTTAATCAATTTGGACCAATCACAAATTCCCACATGGGTAAGGGGGTAAGAATCATGTAACACCCAGTTTGTAGCTGCCGATGTCATTAAAAAAACTGTAACATAAGGTCAAAAGGTCTACCGATCATGAATAAGGCATGATTTTTTATTGAATGAGAGTAGGTGTGTTACATATTTGTCGGAAGTGAGATATTCTTTTGAACTGAAAATTCAATTGAACTGTGTTCATATTCCTAATAAATACATCAACGAACGGCCGCTTTGTCGATAGACTTTACTCGCTTAACCCTTTACCAAGTGCCAAGTTTTCGTCTGTCCCAATTTGAAAGAGTTTGCAGACGACATTTCAAAATGTGATGAAATTGGAAAAGTAATCTTCTGATAAAGTAGGAAACATTGTGGGAAAAGGAGAAATTGCTTGTCACAAGCAATTTCTCCATTTGCCACACTGTTTTCCAAAGTTGTTTGCAACACGCTGGTCAAATGTCGCTATTCTTTGGTAATGGGTTAAGCATATGTATAAATGGGATACTAAGGTACTAGAGGGTACTATATCCATGATGTCAATGCCAACTTTGTTGCACTTGTTGTACTTATAGTAAAACCATAGGCGTTCACCACGCTCTCATTTTGAAACGAGGCTCTTCATTTATTTTCTTCGATGTTAATTGATACCATTGCTACGTAATGTAGTTGCGGGTCACTTCTTAAACTCTTGGTCGTGTAGAGAAACAACAAATCGCTTCGGGACCCCATTTTGAAATACTGATAAAGAATTGTCTTAGAGGTGGATAGATGCACTAGCCGCCGTTATAAAAGTGAGATATTGTTGATTATCCACCAAATGCATAACAGATCAAAAGAAAGCATTAGATGGGCTTGTTATAGATAATCCTATGTGTGCAACCTTGTTTAAAATAGTCAAAATACTATCAAATGCTTTTCACTATTGTTAAAAAAAAGTGATTCGAATCGCAAATCACCAACACTTACGTATACATGTTAGACACAGTCTTGCACGATTGTCACCTCTTTGCATGATAAGATCTTCGACATTGTAGGTGCTGAAATTCCGAAACGAGGTGATAATTTGCGAACCACTGTAAATACACTGTAACGCTCATGGTGCGGTTATTCAAGTTCACTGTATGGGCGGTTAGCCTTTATTACCCCCGTGTAGCCATATGAATACACACAGTGTCTTATGCGACGCAGCACGAATAAACCGGTAATGTTCTTATGTGTTAGAATAGAGGATCTGTTATTGTTAATTGTAATGAAAAATATCAGTGAGTTGGGTCGCATTGTAGGGACCTGACACGGTCAAGAAAAGGGGGTATCCATTCTTCTTAACTATATGTTTTCTTTGTAGCGCCTTGTTAACGTTTAATAACACCATATCTAGATGATCTTTAACATCAGATCTAGACTAGTCTGTATTGCAAAATTGTTGAAAAGAAAAACATTTTTCTTGAATATTTCGAAACTTATTCCTTTTATAACAAGCAGCAAAGGTAATTCTTTCGAATGGTAGCACATCTACAATTACTTTATACTAGTGACCCATACCAAAAGGCACAACTAAATCATTTCTGAAATGTCGGTTGCAAAAGGTTCTGATAATTCCCTCATATGGGCCCAAGGAGAATTCGTCAGAAATGGATTGTAATAACCCCTAGCCCGGACCCGCTGTTTAGATATCGCAACACTAGTATGGTCGGCCGAGAGAGATAGTAATCATTTGTTTGTCTAGAAGCACGAAGCAAGACGTTTGTCAATACCATCTTCGGTAAACAATTAGATACTACGAGTGTCGTGTTACAGAGTGGAATGTTACAAAGTTCAATCGAGAGCCCCTCCATGAACAAATACACCTTTATGTACGAGGTAAACATGGGGCTCAATGAAATTGAAAAAAAGGTGCAACACACGAAAAAAAAGAATCACCTATTCGTAGGTGGCGAATACATGTACAAACAAATGTAACGTTAACGCATAGTGTCCTTCCTTTTAGAGCAATTCTGCTTCGATCGACTTGGATATTGTGACAATTATGAAGTAATCTTTGTTAAAAGGAAATATCCATCCTTTTATTCATAATCCCTAACACGAATATTGTAATTTTTACAGAATGGTTATATAGACTAAGTCGCGAAAACAAAGCATATACCCACTGAAACGGTTTGGTTATATGTATATTCTCAAAATAACGACGACCAGAAAATAAATGGAACATGGAAATGCGTATATTTGGAATACTTTCACAAGGGTTTTCATCCAACAACAACAACAACAAAAACAAAACAACAACAACATCACAAACATGTTACCAAGTGTCGATAATCGTGAAATATTACTCTGACCTTTACATCGTTTTTGCATGCAGAAATACGTTTACATGTAAGAGTAACACGAACTCTTGACACTTCATGGATGTCATTCAAACCACCCGAAATACGAGGTAGCGAAACACGCAAAACGGAAAGTGAGAACAATAGCTTCATACAAGACTCTATTTCACGCGTATGTTAGAACGTGGATTCGTTTTACGTTCAAACACAACGGTCACTCGTTTAACCCTTTCCCAAATGATAACGACATTTGACGACTTTGTTGCAGACGACATTAGAAAACATTGTGGGAAAAGGAGAAATTGCTCGTGACGAGCAATTTTTCCTTTTCCCACAAGGTTTCTGCTCTTTCTGAAGTATATTATTCAATTTCATCACATTTTGAAATGTCAACTGCAAACTCTTTCAATTTTAGGACTGTCGAAAATTTGTTGTTTGGGAAAGGGTTAAGAATGAAACTCAAGAGGCGAAAGCGTCTCGTATCGTTGCAAATGACCATATCCGGTTGTAAGCCATGTGTATCATTTACACAAAGCATGTCACAGTGAATGCAAAGGGCATTTTAGCCCTTATAGTGCTGGAACCGAATTCATGCTAATGCAAACAGGTTGGATTCAGGCCAGCCACCAAGTAAATAGGCGGCTGGCCTGTGATCTAACCTGTTTGCTTCTCTGAGTTTTTGTCCAAAACACAATTAAAGTAGATATCTAATGTTTTTGAAATGACACAATACAAAATTCCATTTTTAAACAATTACCAAGCATTCTAAGGGATAGGGATCTTAAGACGTACACTACTCATCCTATACTTCGATCCCATTTATAAGGTAAACACAGTTAACTAGCAATCACTATGATGAAGCAAAAAACCTTACAGGAAGGAGTTTTATAAAACGGTTTGGCATAGTTTGCTTGTAAAAAGCATGCCTACTCCAATAGGACTCTATTCGGTAAAAGACATGTTTACCCACTGTGTCCCCCTTTAGTATTTAAGCAGGTATCTTGTGCAAATTCCTTTAACTCGAATGCATTAATCATCCTCGCTTTCGATTGGTCAAAGTGTTACAGAAGAGTAATTACAATGCAAGACCAGGACAATTGGAAAAACCGTGTTAGATTGAAACACATTTTCAACCTTCTTGCATAATATGATGCTCGAGATAGTTTTGCACAGGGACCACGGTATATGATAATCAATGTCTCAATGACACGAACTAGCAAATACGCAAATCAATCCGATCAAATGTTATAAACATGAAAAGAATAGGAGCATATTTCCTTTCTTGCAGATATCAAAATGAATGATAAATATCTTCTTTACAGACCGTTAGCAAATCAGTTGCGGCAACGTCCGGAAAGAACAGTAAAATAGTAACGTAAAACAAACACATTGGCATGGTCGATACTCCAGTGTTTCTGTCCTGACTCTTAGTATGTTGCACACATACACTCGATCGTTCTATTCACCGAGTCACTTTAATGGGATTAAGGACTGGCATATAAGCATGCGCAAGGACCATTGAACTTGTTCTAACTCAAGTTGAAACTTATTTCCGTATGCCGTACACTATGACATATCAATTTTATTTCCCAGTATGTATTTCCGGGATATATTACACCCAGGCTGCCTCAATAAATGGTATATGGGAAATGATGCGGTGTCACCCCAAATGGGGGTGGGGATTAATGATGTTGTGCTATACACTAGCACATATCAAGGGGTTAGTGATGGTGTTGGATAAACAAACACACTTTACTTTTTATAATTACTTTTCAGTTCGAAATTTTAATGCAATATACATAAACTTAATATCACTATGGTATATGTGTCAGGTGTCCACAAATAACAAAAATGCAAAGGTATTCACGGATTTCTACAATTACTTTTTGGGTAACAGTGTTATGATGTACAGTATAAAGACTAACAATATTTAACTGGTTCGCATCCCAATATTATTGATACATGATCTCTTGCGTTGATATATATTGACTCGTGTTGAAAACGATGTAAATACCAAACTGACTATCGAATCTTCAATTTAGTCATAAATCCACAGTGCCCTGTGGTCAGTGTTATTTTGACCACCAACACATTTCAAGTGAATCAAATGCTTGTGACCGGTGTGACTATGATTCACGTTGATTTTCCACGTATGCGAACATTTATTGATTTCGGACATTTATAATAGGCGGATACTGCCTGACCGATAGCTATTTCGACGCCATGTTGTCAAACCATTTACTCCATTCATCCATCAATAAGCACATCTCTTTCCATACCGCTGGACATTTGAGAGAGGAAAATACTTTGACAAACGGAGATACTGCACATGCGAGCAATTTCTTCTTTGGTAAATGTGCATTTTCTCATTGGTTTATAACCCCTTTTTTTATTTCAAACAGCATTACAGCAGTCTGTTGACGTAAATAACTTTGACTGAACGGAAAGCATCATTCTGCCATCGTTAGGGTATGATTGTATACCAGGTTGTGACCTGACCCAAGCATGCAATAAAAGCTGAAAGTAGAGAACTTTCACTGAACTACAAGCACCACAATTTGGCCATCAGTTGAGGAAATGGGTGTAAACAAGTTGTGACCTGACACAAGCATGCAATAAATGCTGAAAGTAAAGAACCTTCACTGAACTAAAACACCATTTGGCCATCGGTGGAGGAAGAATGTGTTGATAAGTTGTGATCTGACCCAAGCTGGCAATGACGGCTTGTTAAGAACTTTGACTGTACTGATAGCACCATCTTGCAATCGATGGGGGAAATGGAGGTTTACAAGTTGTTACCTGACCCGAGCATGCAATATAAGCTGAAAGTAAAGAACTTTCACTGAACTGAAAGCACCATTGTGCCATCGGTGAGGGAAATGAGTGTAAACAGGCTGTAACCTGACCCTAGCATGCAATGCCGGCTGTTTGTCGATGGCAGAGAGAGTCTGTTGTGAGATTGCTATCTCTGTAATTGGCCGCGGTCCTCGGACACGTGACATTGTCATGGCGATTATTTCAATTATCTGGTACTTAACTGAAACGTATACCCCTGTCGTGAAGCGTATGGTTGGCTGTGGTCAGTGACTTGTTTCAATCCCCATCGACTGTTGGATTGCTTTTCGATTCATCGGTTCATTTTTCAATTAAGGTATAGTAACCTCTGAAAGAGGTCTGAATCTGTTTGTCGGTCTATTACTCGTGTTTTACTTGGTTTCATTGCTCACCAGTCGCTAGCATTTGAGCTACTTTATACCGTCAAGTCCATAGCTAACACATGGTCATTTGTTTATACTGTGCGTTGGTTAACATGTTCTCAACATTTGTACTTTTGTTTTGAGATGTTACACGAAATGCTTTTGTCTTTACTAGTGGGATATGGAATTATATATTAGTTTGATATGGAATGAACTTGTAAAACATTTTCTTATGGTGTAAGAAAACATATTTGCCAAAAATAAAATTCCCTAAGGCTACCAAACGATGAATTTATGAATCATAAGACGCCGATTCGTAAACTGCATGTACTGATTTGTAAACATTTCGTTTAATTGAAAGCATATAGTTGTCATACATAAACATTTTTTTCTAATGGCGACTTTATCCATTAGCAATGTCTCACACGCTATTGATACATGATAAACAGCTTTATTGTCCAACTTTACATTGGCTTAACCCTATACCAAACGCCAGATTTTCGACTGTCAAAAGTTGAAAGAGTTTGTAGACGACATTTCAAAATGTGATGAAATTGGAAAATAATCTTTTGATAGAGCAGAAAACATTTTTGGAAAAGGATAAATTCCTCGCGACGAGCAATTTCTCCTTTTCCCATAATGTTTTCCATAGTAGGCTGCCACAAATTGGCAAAATGACGTTATTGTTTTGTAATGGAATAAACAATACATTGATTTAACTTTGTGGTAATTCTATTTCCCCAAATTGCGCAATAGCACCACTCACATCATGCATGCGGAAGAACATGCAACCGAGAAAGTAGTCCGGTAAACAAAGTACCGTAAATTACCCAAATCGCATGCTACATTGTCGTAATCACGTTAATGGATGTGAAATCCAAAGTGGGTCAAATTACGGATTGAAATCGGATAACCGCACTTTTTGGATTACTTTCAGCTTTAGAACAATGTCGGCAATATGCCATGATAACCGCATTCCCGGCAGCTGTTGGGGATATGGGCTTAGGTTGCAAGGACCATATATCCCGCCCGGATGTCATGGCGATGGCTTGATGTGATACTGGGGCCCGTTTTACTAAACAACTTACGGAAAATCTTTGCGTAAGTCATAATTGATAAACATGGATAGTATCTTCAATGAAAGTACAATGTTGCAATGTGGCACTTCATTGGAAGCGTCTCGGAGAGACGATTCCAATGATGTGTCACTTTGCAATATTGCTTCGTCCAATATTGAAATAAGAGGAATTGTTGTTTTAGACTTACGGAAATCTTAAGCGTAAACTGTTTAGTAAAACGGTACCCTGGTGTTCATCATTAACTTGTGTGACTAATTTACACCAGTATCACATTTAGCCGACTATGATGATATCAATGACACCAATGCCATGGGTCAACATATATGCATTAAGCTCATTACTTGTTGAACTCTTGGTGTTCTCTCATTGTGTGCCTGTTGTATTTTCAGAATAGTGCATGTTTGGATACGACTTTTGATTATATATGAAATTACAGGGTTGTGCTTAGTAAAGCTTTGGATGATTTGAAAGCTTCCAATTTATCTTCGAAGCACTTCATTCACAATTGATGACAATGTAAACGTTTGAGCATTTTAACAATTTCTTCGTAGTAATGGCTACCCCCCCCCCCCCATGGCATTCCTTTTAAATTGGGATATCATGGTATCCCAGGGGGTCTTTCCCGGTGAGACAGGTAGACATGGACCGATGCAAAGATGCAAAGACTATGGTATTACTAACAGGTTCTTGAAATACGGTGACAACTCATTCACCAAGACAATATAGAGCCTTGAACTTGTTTTGGAAGAGAACAAATCAACACAGATACTAAAACTGCTTAAGTCCATTGCCGTCCCTGAGCAAAACAAGATCGACTTGATTCCGATAATACCAATTACAATCAGTTCATGAACTTAGAAATTTACTGTGATACGACCTACTCATTCAATATGGATATCCCCTCTTGTAGTATGATGTCAGAGTTAAGTATTTAGATCAATTGGTACTTCAGAATATATAGTATTATATATTTACTTAAACGCTTGACATATTCGAATACTTTAAATAAGCTTGTTTTCCTTTTAAACGTCCCGAAGTCACTTTCTTTAACTGAACCATTGCGAAACCTTGTTCAAACATTCAATCTGGTTTGATGGTACACTGTTCAAAGCAACAAGGGTTAATTATAGCAAATCATAATAACTCGTATATTCAATGAGTATTATGATCAGTATATGGTGTATGCTCACACAATTCAATTATCGGTCCGCGACCGGCGTATTTTTGATACGAAGTTTGATATCAGGCAGATTAACCCGATTATATCGCTGATCCTTATGTGATAATCCCTTCAACAAAAACTAGTCCAATGGCCATAATGGATAGTCCACAAGTGAGTTCCTCGTAAGGGGAAAACGGGGTTTAAACCTTCCCACGTTTACGAGTTTTGGTTCAAATTGCATGTGGAAGCTTTTACCCTATGATAAATACATCGACTCGTTTTTATCATTATATGGTTGATTACCTCGTTGTTCAGCTATGTGCTATCTATTGCAAAGCGTGTTCATTGGAGGAATCTTAGCGTCTAAGAATGTACTGTACATAAAATTCAAAGGATTGAATGCTTTGAACATGAATAGCTCTATTCATTTCTGTTACAAAACTGAAAAAGCTCTGGATACAGCTTAACGTTACGATAGTAGGTAGCAACTTGTTCATTTGGAGACATAACCTTCAACATCACCTATTGAGAAATCGCCTCCTACAAACGAAATATGCAGAAATTTGCCGACTGGTTAATTGAATAACCATTTCCATGACAAGTCAGAGAATCAAACCGAGCAATAAAATCTACTAATCATGGACTTACGCGGGGTTATTTTCACGCTTACAACATTTAACCCTTTACCAAACGCCAAAATTAAGACTGTCCCAAATTGAAAGAGCTTGTAGACGACATTTCACTATGTGACGAAATTGAAAAAACAATTTACTAATAGGGCAGAAAACATTGTGGGAAAAGGAGAAATTGCTCGTCACAAGCAATTTCTCCTTTTCCCACAATGTTTTCCAGAGTAGTCTGCAACAAACTGGTCAAATGTCGTTATTGTTTGATAATGGGTTAAAACAAAACGTATTATGATTAAATCTCCCATCCTGTAGTTACTTTACGAAACCTTGAATAAAGGGGCTGTCCCGATTCGTAACGGATAATTCTCACCAATCGTTTGTTCCGCCCTAATTTACTTTATGATAAAGCACTATTAAAGTGCACCGATAAATCGAAGAAAGGCCAGTGGCCTAGAAAGGGGGTTGTTCCTTTCACCCTAAGAATGCTGAGAATTTTTCTAAAAATAGATTTTTGTGTCGGCTGCTTTCCAAAATCTTAAATATCCGCTTTATTTTATTGAGGTAAGATACTCAGAGTAGCGAACAGGTTATATCATTTAATTTACTTGGCGGCTGGCCTGGATCTAACCTGTTGGCATAAGTATGAGGTCGGTTCCAGCACTGTAAGCGTTAGCATTTGATAAATTTGAAGAAAAAACAAAAGACAAATACATATAGCACAGAGATCATGAGGCAATATTTCTCTTATTTGAAATTCAGTCAGAGCCATTGTAATAAAGCAATACATACTATTGGCACAGACCTACTTTAAACTGTTTGTAATGTGGATCTCGTCTTTAAAACTAAGGATTAAATGCGCTCCTATTTCGACAGATAAATCATATTTCATTCAGCGGATGACGGTTCTCACATGAGCGTTAAATTATAAAACTACAACACTGTCTGTGAAATGGAATAAATTTGCATCGTTAACACACAATATCCTAGCCAAGCAAAAATAGTTTAGAAGTAAAAAGGCATTCATTTAGAAACACTGGCGAGAGGTTTGTTCTTATATCTATGCCATGATTGTCTGCGCTTTTACCTTAAGATCCTATATTCATAGCTTAATTCGGATGATTCAAGTTGTAACTGTTTAGGATAAAATATCTTTGTCTGGATAACCATTGTCTGGTCTAAGTTTAGCTTTAATAATCGAAGAGGTCGTTAACTGCGTCTAAGGTACCTATGTGTTGACTTTTATTTCAAGCCACAAAAAAAACCGTACCGACCAATATTCAAGAACAGTAACCATAGTATAAGGGTGTCTATGTAGATTCCCCAAAACAGCGTGTCTATTTTGCGACTTGTATCTGTAGAATCCCAAAAACAGCGTGTCTATCTTGCGACCTTTCATTTAACCGCATTAAAGGCGAGTACTGGTTATGTATGTATCCAAAAATCAAATTCCAGATGGAGACATGAACGTAGAAAGAACTTGTTAGTTTAGTTTAAACTTATTTATTTTACATCGATTGTGAATCACTTACAACTTAGATAAATCAGTCTCGATTCTAAACTAGTTGACGGGATGTTTTTAATAACATGAACTACTAGCTAATACAAGATTTAATTCTTATCTTTTTACATATAAGAATTTGTCTGAATGTCTTACATCTTCAAGTAAGTTGTCATCAGTTTATATATGTCATAAAGAATTTACCCGAGGCTGGTAAAAGAATGCTCGTACTTTATGTTTCCATATTTGCGATGATCTATCAAGCCTAGTTGGCTTTTGTATTCCAACGAGTCAGATTTCATTCCTAACGATTAAGATCAGCTAAACCCTTACTACATCTTTCATTCAATTTAATAGGTCTGTTGTAGATTTCTATAAAATGTGCTGTGGTTAAAGGATTCATTGCTCATATTGAGCAATGTATCCTTTAATCACATCGAATTCTAACAAAGATTACAACCAATTGATTTATCTATTTTTCAATTTTGTCGACTGCTGTATGTTATCTTTGAATAAGGATTAGTTACAAATAGAGATATGGGGATATGGGTTAATTCGCGTGATGTATGGCCGTTTGTCACGCAACTGCCCGGTTTTTCATCTATTCGGACGCCTCGGATTTCTACGATTGTGGACTATAAGCAATGCCACCCCATTGTCATGTGGGGTCTTGGTTTACCCGAAACTATTTCAGCATTGTCATGCCATTCAGCAAAACTGGGTCAATTTTCGAAAACTATTGCATTTCGTTTCCCTTACGAAAGGATGGATATTGTGTATTCCGATCTCCCTTAGAGGAGGCAATAGAGATATTGTATTGTTTTATATTGTATACAGATAAGATGGAATGATCTAGGTCAAGTCTCTTTTTTTTTGTCGAAGGGCACATATAAATTTTTTAATCGCCATAGGTTACATCAATGTTGTATCATTGACTGAATTATTTATTAGTTAATTTGTAGTACCTCATTTTGTTGAAATTCTTGAGGCTTTAATAAATGCACAAATTGCTAACAATTAGCAATTTATCATTTTCTCGCAATGGCTTCTAAGCAATGTCATTAGATATAGATATTCTTTTCTTATTTTTGTCGTCTGTTGTTGTTTTGAAATTTGACCAGTAAGAAAATTATTTTAAGCGAGAATCTGATTAATGATATATAAATATGTTCATTGTTGGGATGAATGTTATTTCTTTTAGTCACTTTTAGTAAATTTTAGATTCGATCGAGTGCTGAACAACAAGAAGCTGGGCTAACTGGGGCCCGTTTTACTAAATAACTTACGGAAAATGTTTGCGTAAGTCATAATTGATTAACATGGATAGTATCTTCAATGAAAGTACAATATTGCAATGTGACACGTCATTGGAAGCGTCTCGGAGAGACAATTCCAATGATGTGTTACTTTGCAATATTGCTTCGTCCAATATTGAAATAAGAGGAGTTGTTGTTTTAGACTTACGCAAATCTTAAGCGTAAACTGTGTAGTAAAATGGTACCCTAGTATTTAGCCGTGTATGCTAAGTTCTCGGCGTCGTTATGATCTACTTGGGTTGTCGATACCCAATATCTGTTCTATATATTGTAATGCTATAACCATATTCACGCTTGAAAGATCACGAATGTATCATTCACATATTTGAACAATAACTTTAAAAATAAAGATCATTAGCTCAAAGATAAGCTGTTAATCAAGACGTAATGAATTATCTTGATACCCTCGTTGTTTTGGTTCATTCACGTTGGGAGTAATATATTGACCATTCGTTTGTTCATGTATATGTATGCATACATAAACCAAAACTTTCATATTTAAAGGAATTGATGAATTGTTAAATTTGCGAGCAACGGAAAGACGATATATTTAGTATATGGACAGTTATGCTTTCTTTATAACATCGAGTAAAATTTAGTGTGACAAAAGGAGAATTTGCTCATCTCGAAATTTTTCTTCGTTTGCCACAATTGGTTTAACCCGTTACCAAACAATAATAATCCTTCATGAAAATTAAAAATTACCTATACTCCAATATACATTTGCAAGCAGCGGTTCTTATTTCATTTTACGCATTCGTTCAAAAATATCTTTTGTGGATTATCAATAGAAGATTGGTAAATATGTTAACGTAGAAATAACACGTATAATCAAGGCCTCTGGATAGTGAAAACGTTTAAGATGTACCACATGCCTAATTTTATAGCTTCTACTGCCCTACATTTTTTCTGTTTTATATTATAACTGTTTACTCATAGCTTTATAACCAGGTTATCTATCAAATTAGGGACATTTACTACACTTTTAAAGTGGTTTTCCTTTTTTTGCAAATAGTTTATCGTTCTAGGTCAAGTGATACTTCCTTAACTCAATACTGTATGTAACATTGTTTCTTTTTATTTACGATTTATGACTTATAAAGGAATTACGAAAACTTAAGAAATAAAAGCGAATATTACAATGTTGCTCTCAAACAGTATCTGTCCGAGTATGTATTGTACAAATTCATTTTAACCCTTGATACTTTAAGAACTATGAGCGTATTTATCTTGCTGCCAATATTTCGAAATATGCATGGTTCTCTATTTCTTCACAACAGAAGGTTAGGCAAGAGATTAGTGTTAGTTGTCATTATCAAAAAGCAATGCTAATTAATTGTATTAAAAAAGAAAAAAAAGGTATTAACATATTGCAAATAATTAAATGATTTACATACATTCATTCCATTAATAATTCCATGAATGTTTGAAGAAAAAGAAACCACCCATGAGTTTACTTTTGGAACTTGAAATATCTATATATCGATTAGCCTAAGTGGCCCTTCAATTTTCATTTATTGCAGATAGCCATATGTGAGCTTTTATACTGTTTAAACAAATGTGAGCATACAGTACAGTCACCATTCCCTCCAAGAAGAATAGTTATGAAAGTATCTCTCCAACACAATAGTGTGGGGACATTTATGAGACTTAGATGGACATGTCATCCCTTAGAATGCTAGGTAATCTTCTAAAAAAAAGATTTTTGTGTAGTCTGCCTCATAAAACCTTAATTATCTGCTTAATTTTGTTGAGAAAAAGTACTCAGAATAGCAAATAGGTCAGATCTGATATGTTTGCATAAGCATGAAGTCGGTTCTAGCACTATAAAGGTAACAACAACATACGACTTTTGATATCCATGGGACTGAATAAACCTTTATTGTGAGCAATATATCCTTTTATCACAATGGTATGTAACGTCTTCTGCATTTTTGTTCGAAACATTTTAACAACAACACGGTTTTTATCAATTCGTTATATTTCAACGTTCCAGCTTAAGCCTTCTTCAGGATAGCTATTTTCTTTTTATTTGTTATATTTTTATAACGTGGCAGATTTGAGAAAGTGGGTTATTTTGGAGTAAGGGTCTTATACGGGTTTGTATTAAACGCCAAATTTTCCACAGACGACATTTCAAAATGGGATAGAATTAGAAAATAATCATCCGATAGTGCAGAAAAAATTGTGGGAAAAGGAGAAATTGCTCGTGACGAGCAATTTCTCCTTTTCCCTCAATTTTTTCCAGAGTCGTCTGCATCAAAGTGGACACATATCGTAATTGTTTAGTTATGGGTTAATCAAGGGCTGTAACACCCACTCTAGTAGGCCCGCCTGTACCCCATATACTACTTTATGGATACACTTGACCCGGATTCTCACGGACTTTATTGCCCTGTAAGTTTGGGGGTTTATTGGGATCAGCTGCGTAAACATTCTGTAAGTGAAATAGACATAATGTTGTATTGTTGTTATTTCGTCCAATCAGCCGTGAACCTCAACCCACCCCTTTCGTACTGGTCACAGGCTCATGATCGAGCGTCTCACTGTATCGAACATTAATCGGAAAATCATTTCAAATAGAAGAAGTTGCTGGGAGGGAAGGAATTACTCAGATATTACTTTCTAGTAATGACTTTAGACTTATCCACAGGAATGCAAAATATAGGAATGCAAAATGTACTATTGGCTCTTGTAACCAAAAGTAATGTATTTAGGTTAAACTGTCCAATGACACAGTGCGGGTCTAATTATGCGTGTTTTCTGTATCATCATCGAGAAGATTATAGACTACGTGGTGGCTTTATTACAATAAAGTCATCTGATACGCTGTGATTATGTGAACATTAAAGTGGCTTATTAGTTCGGTATATCAAACACGAAAATGAAATAAGTTCTCAAATCCAAAACTAGGTGAATGTATATACAGGCGTTTTTTTTTAATTTACAAGGCATTGATTTGGTCTATAGTATTTTAACCATTTACCAAACGCCTAATTTTCGACTGTCTCAAATTGAAAGAGTTTACAGACGACATTTCAAAATGTGATTTCAAGAATAACCTTCTGATATGGTAGAGAACATTGTGGGAAAAGGAGAAATTGCTCGTTATGAGCAATTTCCCTCTTTGCCACGACGATTTCTTCTTAACATCATAAAATATATTCTTTGTATCATTTTTTATGATGGCCGTATGCTGTTCATCACCGACATACAATGGTTTACAGACCACCTGTTACGTTTCACATACATCAACGTAATTTAAGTGATGACGATGTTTGATTGGTAACCACAATATTATGTCAAGAGCCACTTCATCGGGTTTAAGTAGAAACTCTGCGTTGATGGCCAACATACGATTGCTAGAAACGAAACCGTACCCGAAATATTTAGACACAACCTTACAGATATAATAGAAAATTAATACATTGCTTTAAACAGAAACCGATACCAAATGCAAATCATTATGAATTTTGGTAAATAAGCTTAATGAATGATTTCTTTTCCATAAACCTATTTTGCATAATTTTAGCAACTGAATGGTTCAAAGTTGATGTTGGTTTGGATGTCCCTTTTTACCATCCTGTGCATTCTTAACGTAAATGAAAACAGACTAATGGTTGGCAATAAAAACACACATCTGCTTTATTAAATAAAGCGGTAAAGGTATATTGTAATGAAAAATAATTATATAGAAACCAAAATCGACATCAAAATGCTTCAATTATTTAAAGTCGATATTATTAAGTCAATTAAGAAATGCATTCAAAGGCATATGGTCTGAAGCGATATTCCTCTGAAGATATCATACAATTATTACCCCATAATCGCATTTCTAGTTCTAACAGAGTTTGTTAAAACCGCCACTGTGCTTAACGATATACCAAGAATTAAAGCTTAAAGAAAGAAAATGTCCTGAACTCAAACATGATATTGTACGAGCTAAGATTAACGTTATTTCAATGGTGTGATTAAGATACGTTAGAGCCGTCTTTATCTTATTTGTTATAGTATGTTATGCTAATTTGTATTTGGAGCAACTACGTTCTTAGTCGTGTTACTTCAAATGGCAAAGACATACATAGAGAATAGATGGTTGGTGTCGTGAATCGGAAATGTTATCGGGCAATGTTTAGGAATGTTATCCGGTGAGCTGAAAGCGAAACGGATAGTAATCCGAAGCTGAGTCCGATAACTTTTCCCATTCAAAGCCACCAACCATCTATTCTATTTATCCTGTTACCTTCATGTATTCTTTCAAACCAACAATATGTAAATAAAACACGAGAGAAAAAGAAAAAAATAAGTAGAGAATGATGTAAACTTGACGTCATGTCTTCTTATGTTATAAGTTATGTCACAAATGTTATACGGCACTTGGTTATCCGTCCCAAAATGACACTAGTGAAAGGATAAATTGTCTAATGGGGCACGAATATTAGTCCAAAGGAAGTTCAAAGGTGTTAAGGATTCCAATTGACAATGAAACATATCGACAATGTTCGATGGATGCAAATATAATTTATATGAATCCTTTCACCTGTTGATTTTTATAGTACCCATACTGATTATGATGACTTATATAAGTTCCATATTTTACATTTAATGTTTAAACGGACAAACACAGACGATAATAATCATTCCTTTTATGACATAGGTGAATGTTTGTTAGACCCTTTCTGCCCGATGGTTTATCAACTCTTCACTACCCATGTGTTTAAATCGTCCTTTCGCCATATTGGTGTCTAAAGACCTTTGCAATCTTAGTTAGGTATTATGAGATTAACACACAAAGTTTATTAGAATAAGGAAATTGGGTTGGGTGCAATTAGTTCTATTATCACAGTCGTTGCTTAGTTACCCAAGCAGCGAATGTGGCTAAGTGAGGTATTTGGAGTTGAAATCATTGGAATCATGGCAATGTGTTGAAACATCTACCCGTCTCATCACAACAAGGCAAGGATGCTGTACGACCTAGTTTTATTTCTCTATCCACGTAACAATTAGTAGTAACTAGGATCAAATATCAGGCACAACCTATAATCTGTCAGGTGTTCTGGTCCATATAAAACACATTTATTAGGGCACCCTGTCAATTTCAACTACATTTCAGCCAATAAGGCAGTAAAATAGGTCAACCATTCAACCATACATAGATGCGGATCGGACCGTTTTAACCAGTTAAAGACAATCTGGATATAAGTCACGAAGCATCACCGGATACATACAAAGGGGCTGTTGCTTTTTATATGTTCGATAATTTCTTAGTACACTGATCACATAAACTATAACAGAATAAATTCAGTTTTGTTTGTTAACCAAATATCACGCGTACAGTTTGTTTTTAAAGAGTTCGTACCTTTCATATATTGGTAATATGTATATAAACTTTACGAAACCATTAAGCTTGACAGATAGCTTTCTGGATGGATAGTAACGTGACAGATTAATCAATTGTACTGGATTCGCGTGTTTCGAGTGTTTAGAAGGACAACACATCGTTATAATAGGGTTATTAAGAAAACTGCTTTAAAATTATAAAGAAAATGCACCGTGATCCATCATACAGAAACATTACTTTTGGAAGTTAGGCATTCTTTACAGATTATTTTGAATCATTGAATGGTGAGACACATAAGGTATATAATGCGGGGATACTTATAGTGTTTGCTTGGGTTTTCACATCGCGTCAAAAGTACTTCAGTTATGTTGTGCTGTCAGGCTAAAAGTCAAACCAACAAAACCAACGCTAAACGTTATTGCGAAATCGATGATTTCGAGAACTGTCCAACAGGAGTGATTGGTGCATACAATTGAATTTTACTCAGGACCTATTTTTCGGTCAAGAGTGCTGATTTACGTACCGATGTTGTTCCGATGTTGTATTGCTTTACGTTCAGAGTTTACTTTGTTGGTCACAGAATACATATATTGTAAGTAGAGATAACCTCATAAGCTCTTGCAAGCGTTTACTTCATTACTTCAAACTTCTTCGAGATGATCTCAACGCACTATGTACACATATGAATCTATTTATATATATACTATGAACAAGTAACCATAGTTCTCTGAATTGTTTAAGTTGACATAAACAAACAAATACACCAAGACACTACCATCGAAAAATGTCACGTCATTCTTTTTGACGCCCAAGCGCTAAATATATCTTTCTCGGTCGCAAACTTATTGGAACATTTAGTAGATGGCAGGCCTTTGCATGTCACATTTGTCAAAGACACTGTGATCGTATGCCAAGATAGCTTCGCTCGACGCTACTGGGGTCATCTGGTGGTATTGTGCCTTCCTATGAATTGGTTATGGCCGTTTATCAACTTCAAATATCTGTTATATCTGTATCTACCGTTCGGTTAATTAAGTTACCTGTACCGATATCCTAAGTGTGAAAATACAAAAACGAAACCAGTTGCCCGGACAAACATCTTGGTTGAAGATCGGACCCCACGAAATGTGGTGTCCGATCTTCAACCATGCTGTTTGTAAATAGAGTACGGTTCTGATTCTTTGAAATGAATCATAAACATTAAAAGAGTATGAAACAATTGCTGCCAATTATGTTTCAAAACACGATATTCCGTCCAAATCAGATAAAAAATACGAACACCACTACAACTGAGCGCTTTTGGCAATGGTACCATACCGTTGGCAAAAGGCCGCCGATGATTGTATTTATCCTTTCCGACCACTGGATAGACATTCAGGCTGGTGCTTTTGACTTTCGTAAGCATATTTGTAGTTTTGAAAGAAAGAAAAAGTGCGTTAGTTTAAAAGATATCTAACTTTGAAACAAGAAGTATATACAGACGTTATACAATTATCTTTTTGTTTATTGAATTGATCGACGATCATATAGAAAAGCATGACTGTTTAACTCTCCTATAGCGCTGGAACCTACTTTATACCTATGCAAACATTTTATTTCCAGGCCAGCCGCCAAGTAAATTTGCGGCTGGCCTTTGATCTAACCGGTTTGCTACTCTGGGTATCTTTTCTCATCAAAATTAAGCAGATAGTTATGGTTTTGGAAAGCAGACGACAAATAAATCAATTTCTTGAAAATTATCAAGCATTCCAAGGGAATGCCCGCTTGTAATTTGTCGGTAAGTGTTTGTTTACTGTGTTTTGGTATAGTGCAGTGCATAAATGTCTGTCTTATTTATTTCCTGTGTAATCCTTTTTATACATAACACTACTGGAATACGAGGCTAGAAACGCACCGAATCAAAATAGAACTTAAAGAAGTAATTTATCTGCCTTTGTTATGTTCATATTAACAACAATTTCGTCCTGCCAATATGCGGCTTTTCTGAATCATAAATTGCATTGAATCCGATACTTTTTTAAACCTATATTAATGACATTCACAAGCATTGAACACCTTTGTTTACAATGAAGGTCGTTTATAATGAATGTTGTTTGAGGCAGAGTGGTCAGTTAGAATTTAATTTGACCACCCCACGATAACACCTACCTGCGTAGATATTCAACATGTATATCAGACAGGGTAGGCGCCGGAACAGGATGTAGATAAGCCATGTCATTTCTAGCCATTGGTAAGCTGTTACCTCAAAGTGTTGCTAACAAAAAAGTGTTGTCTACACATAAACATAAGCTGTCTTGTCAGATTCTTCGTAATGTTTGTTTGAAAATATATCTTTCTCCGAACTTCCCATTTTCAAAGAAGATTAAACCAATCCCCCATTTCTCGTTGCCGTTTGTTTGTCCTAATGGATATCGGGCCATTGGCGACCAAGCCTGCTATTATCGCTGGGACCATCTTAATTGATGTCCGGTATACCATCGGGCCATATACTTCATGTACGATATACAAATTAAATACAACTACCCACATTGCAATTTAGCTTAATCTATCAAAAGACATGTGAGTTGAAACATAACTTCGTAATATAAAATTCGATTGAAAAGGACGTTGTCATGACACAGCCAGAAAATAAAAAATACAAAGAATTGCGTACCAATTTTTGTGTATTAGACATTGTGCCATCATTCAATCAAACCAGATCCATTTAGTTTTCGAACGCAGCACCAGATGAAAGGATAAATAACACCTTCCTAAAACATGTTGGTAAATAAGAGTTTTAGGTTCATGACCCGGAAATACCTGTCGTCAAAGTTTGACTCACTTTGACCTATTGCTAGCAATGCTAGATTTGTCTATCCAAACTTATTTAACCCTTTGCCAACGCTAAATTTTCGACTGTCTCAAATTAAAAGAGTTTGCAGACGACATTTTTAAAATGTGATGTAATTAGGGGAACATCTTCGCATAGGGTAGAAAACATTGTTAGAAAAGGTGAAATTGCTCGTGACGAGCAATTTCTCCTTTTCCAACAATATTTTCCAGTGCGTCTTTAACTTAAACTTAAATTTTGTTCATACACCCGTAACTCACTTAAAACTTTACTTAGTTAAGGCGCTGATTACTGTATGAACTTTAAGATGTACACAACACACTTGTCTAAACAGGCATGTCGTCGATATATAGTATTCTTCCAAATAGTACATTTGAAGAAGCAATTAAAAGGTCAATATTGTAAACCGATATGCCCTGATAAGACCGTTCTGATAATTTGTTGTTAAATATGATTGCTGGAACATAAATAACTCCTCGATAATAAATCACAGTAGAGCACACCTGCGCTGGTCGAATCATAATTTCAAAATTGCTCTAATTATGCATGATAGTTAAATTTCGCTTTCCTATGTAGAATGTACGCTCAATGTACCCTCAATGTCTATAATAGTGCTGGTGATTTCTTTAGAACTCGACTGTTAAGGAATTATAGATAGCTTTGTGCAAGAATGTAAGAAACATGCTTGATCATAACACTATGTCCTGGATTAATGATTATTTGCACCAATATAATTGCTTTATTGAGACGGTGTTAAGGGTGGTTTTTCTTTTCGTTGTCACATTTTTTAATTCAAGCGATGACAGATGATAAATCCATTTTAACAGTATTTGCCGCTAATTGCAGAACATGACATGGAATTTGGAACATATCCGACAAAAAGGATTCAAGACATGAGATCGCTCACGAATTATGCAAAGGTGTCCGAATGCATTTAGTACCCAATCGTAAAATCATATGTCTTCTTGAATTGTCGTCTGATTAAAAATGCTGTCGATTTTGATTAGTAAAACTGAATTGTAAGAGAAAAAATTGGTCATCATGGGAAAAATACCTATCCCCGATCTGCTTAACAGGGTCCCAATGCTTTACCAGAACGACCTTTCATGCTATAAGGAACATTTTATTCCGGTACAAAAACACATACTAGTGTTTCATTTTCATTGACCCATTTTAATTTCGCCTAGCTTGAAATAACTTCAAAAGACGTGACACGATTTTCTCTTTCATGTTTAATTGTCATTACACTCTAAATGATATTCTTCCTAATTATTAGCTGCGTGCACATTATATTAAATTATATCTTGTTAAGGTCGACGTTGGCTTAATTCTTTCGGCACTTTCAGTTATAATTGCCTAAAAATAAAAGCACCGGTATCGTCTAAAAATAGAAACGTAATAAAGCATCGTAAAGTTTGAGTGCATGCATTTCGCACTAGATAATTTTGCGGCATTTCTAATTGTAAATGACTTTAACCCTTATTGTGCTGGAACTGACTTCATGCTTTAGCAAACATGTAAGACCCAGCCCAGGCGCTAAGTAAATTGGCGACTGGCCTGAGATCTAACCTGTTTACTACTCTGAGTATCTTTCCCCATCAAAATTAAGCAGATATTTTTGGTTTTGGAATGCAGACGAGCATTCTAAAGGTTAACTACTTTCTCGCGTATTATTGTAAGAGCGAAATACTGTAACCAGGTAAGTTTAAGCTGCGACATTATAAGGGTTGGTATGTCATCAATTACACGGTTCGTGAGTGAATTGGATAATACATAATTAACGAAAATATACCTCAGCATGGGGCATTGCGGGTGTTACACTCTAAATAGATTTTAAATATGTATCTGCAAATTATATACCGGCTTTTAAATCCTATATATCCGATAACACTTTAACTAGATAGCCCACTGATAGTGCGTGTCCTCTGAACAGTCATTTTTATAACAAAACTGTTAGAAACAGGGAATTACAGCTCCAGTGATATTTCTTATCAAACCCCAAAATATGTTTTTTTATTTACATTACAATTCCAACTGTTGACTGCATCATTCATTTATTTGAGTGTTCGTACGAGTTTTGTCGTAAAGACTTTTGTTGGTTTGAGAAGAGTTTAGCTGTCAAGTTGACTGATGATTCTGAAAGGAGGATTTTGAGGTATTTTAATACCGGGATGTATGATAGGTTCAAATCGAAAGCAACAACAGATGTTGATTGCAACATAACACAATTTTTCCTCTTTAACATTTGTAGAAACCATTGTGGCAAAAGGATGAATTGTTCATAAGAGCAAATCATCCTTTTGCCACATTTTTTTCTAATGTGCAGCAAATCAGTTGAGTTATTATAGAGAAGAGGGTTAAAATGGCAACAGTATCCATATGCAACAACATATAGTCATGTATTCGATTTTAATTGGAAAGGAATGCATGCAAATTCTCATCTTGGAAGTTGTCATGTTCATGTACATTAAACAGCATGTTACAACACTATATATCTACCCTGGAATTAGATGTGTTCGCTTCCAGGCTTATACTGGAATATAAAACGAGAGTTTACGAGAATTCGCGAGATCAGACGCATTCTGCAGAACTACAGAGTCTACCTGCAGTTCCCCACCCTGTTAATAGCTTTGGCATAGAAATATGGGGTACCATGTTATCAAGCATGATAGATCCGAGTGTGTTGCAACTCGCATACTGGTTCCCGACTTATACACTATATAAAACATTTTTCGTTGGCAGAAACGTAGCCCTCAGGTTCGTTTTTACCATTCGATATAAAGTGTTTTCATTGTTTATATCCCGATAGATAACATAGCTGCTACATTCAATGCGTTCGATGAATATTTAGGGTATACTTTTACACACTTTCGTGTCAGTTATTGAAAATATTACCAATTGTAAACCGAAGATCTGACAAATTGCATTTCTGATTTTTATATTATTTCTATTCTAGACATAACAATTAAGTAATATTCTGAGGTTTGCAGTTTATTGAAGTACCAACACTTTTCGAGATAGTATCTGTAGTTATCATCGTAAGGAAAATGTTTAAAGAAAAGCGCTTAATGCTTTATTTCCACGGTATTAATACATTTGCTTTGTTGAATTGAGAGAAAACACATTGTGATACAATGGTGAATTACTCATTATGAGCAATCGATCATTTTCTTACATTGCTTTCTGAAGTTTTCTGCATGAGATTTGGCAACGTCTGGTATTGTTGAGTAAGGTCTAAATAATATCAATGTATTATCTGCTGCAGACAAGGGCCGATTGGACTGCACCTGGGAACAGTTTGTCTAATAGGAGTTATGTTTTCTTATGCGCTGGTTATTTTTCTGCACCATCATGGTAAAGAAGATTCCCTTTCTCGCAGAACACATGCATGAAATATCGAACGGATTAGCAAGTGCTTGTTCCATTTGCTGATCTGTGTCAACATTTTCAACAAGTAAACGTTTGATAAGCATACACACACGAAACATGGTGACTAAATAAAAATGCATTACTTCTTTCAAATTCCAGCCTGGATTAGGATGATTACGCGGCACAATTTTAAGAACGTTTTTGACGAAGAAACATAATGGGTGGCTTTTACGCTATAGCGGTTTATAGGTAACTTTCGCGCATGCAATTTACCGGTTTGGATGTTTTCCCAGAGAATGGAACTAGTGTTCTTAGTGAGCATAAGATTAACGTGAGACTGCAATAAATGAGAAAGTTTACAACAATAGCAAATCAAAAGGAATCTTAGACATTTAAAGACGTTTGTTTTGGAATTATACGATTACACGCGCCCAGGATATGGTATATTGAACATGTTGATTATGTCTTTATTTATTATTTTGTTATTTTATGTTTATTGTATTACTTTGTTTTGTTGCTGTGATGTGGATGCTTGCGTAGCTTTAAACATAAATCAATTGCGTTCGAACGTAGATTTGAGACATAAATCGAATTCTTCATATCAACCAATTCCGAAAGTTAATAATATATGGGAAGTCTCTCTTCCACCCATTGCTTAACCCATTACCAAACAATAACGATATTTGACCACTTTTTTGCAGACCACTAATGGAAAACATTGTGGGAAAAAAGGAAATTGTTCATAATATTTTCTACCATATCATATGATTGCATTCCAATTTCATAACATTTTGAAATGTCGTCTGCAAACTCTTTCAATTTTGGACAGTCGAAAATTTGGTGTTTGGTAAAGGGCCAAGTCGATCCGTTAGAAAAATAATACATTTACCTCAACAAAGCGACCATAACGGGTTACAGTTCATAAGACGTTGATGAAGAGGTTCGGAGCTTCTATCTTAAATAAGTGTTCGTTAGTTGATAATGGTGTTTTCTTTAACTTTTGTTGGTTTTTTACGTTCAAGAAGGAAAAGCATTCACCAAACGCTCGTTTGAACAACATGATAATTATGTTGTTTGAATTAAGAAGCATGTCATAAACCCACTCACTTAAAGCCTTGTAACAACGACTTACCATTATAGTGCTGGGACCGACTTCATGATTATGCAAACAGGATGAATCTATGCCTGGATTAAACCTGTTTGCATAAGCAAAAAGTCGGTTCCAGCCACACTGTAACCGATTATACAATCAATGTTAGTCACAAAAACCAATGCAACATAACCAAACGCAATCGTTTGTGTTTTCTCTATCCCAAATTATACAGATATCAGTAGTATACGCATGTTTGGCACAAAACATTGCACTCGTTGGCTTATTTATCATTCTATCGTCGTAAGACCAAAACATCGCATCACCATCATCAAATATAAAATATGTGATGTTGTGGTATTATAGCGACATTGTTTTTAATACAATTATACAAATACGTTCCCATAATCGCATTATTGCGCCCCCATACCGTGGACAACAGCACTGGTCAGGTTCATACCAACAACCCTCACGCCTAGCGCACCACATGAGCTTAGGATTGCGCAATACCTGTATGTTATTGCGCAATTCATGCGCCATGTTGAACACCTCGGCTTTCATCGCGTCGATTAGCGACCGTTTAATCTGCGGACGCTGCGTAACATTGCGCATCACGTAGATTGGTATTCCGTCTGCTGGCCAGTCAATGACCCCGAAGTAATACAGTGTTATTTTTAGACTTTGGATACAACATTGGAGGTTATTTGGAATTTTTTTCCGAATTAACCCTTTACCAAACGCCAAATTTTAACCTGTCCCAAATTGAAAGAGTTTGCAGAGGACATTTCAAAACATGATGAAACTGATAAATAACCATCTGAGAGAGCAAAACATTGTGGGAAAAGGAGAAACAGCTCGTTAAAAACAATATCATCTTTTCCCACAATGTTTTCCTGGGTCGTCCGCAACAGACTGGCCAAATGTCATTATTGTTTGGTATTGGGTTAACAAAGACCCTTACTCTTTTATATATTAGCTTGTCGTATCTGTTTCCAAGTCATTGAAGGGGCAGCAAACGACAATAGTTACATGAGAGAACGTTTTCTTAATGGCATAGTGAAGAGCCCCTTGTGGCATAAGGTTCATTCTTTTGTTTTAACTCATTACCAAACAGTATGTGTCTTGTTTGAACAGTGTCTCATTTTGACTAGCAAAGCGGGAACAAGCACCTTTATCTCATTATGAAAGAATAGAAACATTTGACCAATTTGTTGCAGACGAATCTGGAAAACGTTTTGAGGAAAAGGAGAAATTGCTCGTAACAAGCAATTTCTACTTTTCCCACAATGTTTTCTGCCCTATCAGAAGATTATTTTTCAATTTCATCACATATTGGAATGTCGTCTGCAAACTCTTTCAATTTGGGAAAGTCGAAAATTTGGCGTTTGGTAATGGGTTCAAGTATCATAAAATTTCAGCAGCTGATGCAATGAAATATAGGGTATCATTGAGCAAAGTGGTTGGGGAAATTGCCTAAAGCAAGATTCACTTTAGTAAAGATGACTTACTCCTTCATCGATCTGATTCGAAATCATTACGAAATAGAATGATTGATTTTCGGTTATCGATACCGTACTAAGGATCGATGAGTCAATTATGATAAGTCTTGAATGAAAATGAAAATATGTAAATCATGAGTAATATGTTATTCTTCAATCAATCCCAATTTATCGAAACGGAAAATGTTCATTGATCAACCATGAGCCTATTGTTAACAATCAACCATGTGTTAAGAGTAAATAAACATAGGCAAACGGTATTGGAATCCATCGATAAACAGGTTTTTGCAAGCAATTTGATTGGAATTAATTCAAACATGCTCATCGTGGTTTTCCAATTTCTAAATGTTAGTGACTAAGAACTGACAGTATGCTATTTTGACATGTCATCTGATATACTAAATAGGACTGGAGTGGGTAAGAAGAAATATACATGTACATCTTGATTAACAATCGAAGTAGGTACCTTAGGACCAAGAGCTTTCGTTTGGGTCCTCAGAGACACGAATTAAATACTTTCTTTACCAAAACGAATAAACGATTCATCAGAAAAGAGGGTAGTTTTGTATCGTTATTATGTTGCTTCATTGAGGTTGAAGTCTCTTCATCACACCTTTTAAAACATTACATTGGCAAGGTATGTGGACCTTACGGGGAAAACGGTGGAATTGATCGTAAATAAGGCAGGGCGGGCGAACTCGGATTTCGATTTACTTGTCTGTAAATATCTTATCTGATTCTGCACTTGTCGTTTAGTATTTATATTGCATCTTTAAGTGAAAATTCACTTGAATTTTGGACAAGTTTGGTAATACGGACAATTGGTAAAGCTACCCCCGGAATAGTCCGAATGATCCAGACGTAGATATTTCTTTCTACAGTTACAGCTTGGATCATCCGGGGTACCCCTGGAAGGTAATCGTTTTTGCGGGGGCCGACTTGTGATTTGAGTTCCATATATCGTGTGAAATCAACGATTATTATAAATTGCATTTACTTGTTAAGTCAGCAAGTGGGTGATTATAGCAAACGGTAATATAAAAAGTAATCAGATAGCATGTGAAATACACCCTGTATGATAATCGTAGATAATATCTAATGAATATTTAGAGTAAAGAAGTCTCCGATTTCGAGTAGTTTGCACTTGCTGATCATATCATATTGTGTTTAATTCTTTCAATATAGAAATGATTGACCTGCTTATTGAAAAATTGGAACACAAAGGCGCAAAAGAATGTTTCGTATCTCGAAGATAGATACACTTCGCAAGTGTTTACTATATTTTTTGTTTGTATAAATCGTAACATTGATCCATTTTTTTTTTCATGACATCTTAAAATATTCTTGTTTCAAGAACGTGTTGAAAACCATATATCGACTCTTTCATTATGCAATGGTAACTGGTGATTAACCCTTTCCAAAACAATAATTTTTCGACTGTTCCAAATTGAAAGAGTTTGCAGACGACATTTCAAAATGTAATGAAATTGGAAAATACTCTTCTGATAGGGTAGAAAACATTGTGGGAAAAGGAAAAAATGCTCGTTACGAGCAATGTATTGGAATGTTTACAAAACATAACAATCTAAAGTATTGTCTTGGTAGAACAATTCACATCATGAAGAAATTTCCCTTTTTATTATAAGTTTCTTCTTTAATTAAATACATGTAGTTGAAATTTTCTATCATCTTTGCCATTGTATTTTCATACATGTGCGCATTTGTATTTGGAATTAAAGTTTCTTTGATCTGCAATGAAACAGTCGCACATCATTCTCCCCGCTAAGCAGGATTCTATTTTATTCAATCCAATCAAGTATATTCAAATATCAGCCAACCTGTCTACAATAAAGTATAGGTGAAAGTAAATAACTGACAACCGAATGGTTAAACGCCCCTATCAATCTATAGTAAGAGCTACCATATAATCAGTATCCTAAATACACGTTATATCAGGATATTATTACACAATGTAGAGTTTGTTCACGGTCAAACATAATACAACGGTTCATATTTACTACAAAGATCCTTAAATGGAGTTTATATCATTGTCATACCTTGAATTAAATGTCTTTCACACCGAAAATGATTTCATTTCTATCATTGCAAAACACTTAACGTGGTAGCTATTTTCCACTTACACTGTATTCCTGTTATCATTCCATAGGTTGGAAAATCTTTGATTTTGCGAAAACCCGACATAGATTCCTTCTAAAAATTAAAGATTTGACAAAGATTACTCCTAGAAATTTGGATTTTACAAAGATCACTTCTAAAAAATTGATTGCTAATTTGACAAAGATCTCTTCTAAACGTTGAGGATTTGACAAATATTACATCTGAAAATTAAGGATTTGACAAGATCACTTCTAGAAATTAACGGTTTGTGAAGGGTGGACTATATTTCTGCTAGATGATTCATAAAATCATTTTATTGGAAATGGGCGTTAACAATGGAAACAACTTCCAAGTTTATAACAGAACACTTTCAGCCTATGTAGTACTCAGAACACACGTTTAGTCGAGGCTAGAGATTATACTGTACACAGGTAAGTATTTCGAGCAACGTGACACTAGCTTATTTATTGCTGACCCTTACGGCATTTTAAAAACACATTTAACTTATTTCAAAATGGGTGTTAAATGCGAATCTGTCATTTTCGTAAATACGAAATGTCATCCGTAATCTATATCAAGACCCTGTTAATTTCAAATACGGCGGGGATTGATCGGAACTTAATGTGTCAGTCCATAATATTTGTTCAAGGATAACGTTCGCCAACCGTTGTCTTCCGGACCACTTGGGATTCGCTAACAATTTAACCTTTACCCAATAAACGGTCAATTCTGCTGTCCATTTCACCCGTACGATATATATTTGACTTAAGGAAGTTAAAAGCACCAATAAGCAAAAGAATGAAATAGGAAAAATGAACACAGCACTTTCACTATCACATTAGGTAGAAACCACTGTGAATAGAAAGAATGAATTACCCATAATGAGCAATACATTCTTTTATCACAGTGGTTTGTAAAGTAACATTCAACAGTTGAGACAAATTGGGGTATATTGTAGTAAAGGTTTCATTCGTAGCTCAACGTTCAGTTTTTGGAAATGAAAGAAAACTTTTCTGATAAAAGGAGTCATTGAATGTTTGAGCGATATCTCCTTTTGTTAAGATCGTATATTACGCCATGTCGTAAGAAGACATTTCTTGGGGAAGCAAGCCGTTTGAAAACATTATTTCTTACTGAGACTTTTCCATTTCAAGGAAGTTCATCTTTTCACTTTCGGTAGTATTTTTCTGTCAGCAATATGTCGTTTGGAACACCGTTACTGTATGACTTTGTTTGTACAATTTATATCCAGTTTAAGTATAAAGATGTAATTCTGTAAAGGAAATATGTGAGAATATATTTGAAAGACATAAGTAAGATCTTTCAAATCTTAATGGAAATATCAAAGTTCCCCATCTTATTAAGCTTTCTGCTTTTAGGCAGAGTCAATGCATTGGTACCTGAGTGAACTTTCTATATCGAGTATTTCCGTCGTTAATTCTACGTCATTCTCAACTTTGGTCTCCTCTAAAGGCGGTAGCGAATGTTTATCCGAACGATAAGTTGAAATCTGTTATGCTGCGACCTTAAAACAAGATGGAAATATATTTGACTTCCAAATTCAACTTTCTGATACTCAAAACGGTCTTTATACGGAAATGCTCGGTACTTAAATAAGACTTAATGGTAACGTTTTGATTAATCAGAGCAGATTGTGGCAGCTTGTTTTATGGAACAAAGGAAGCCCTTGTCAGAAACATATGATTATAATCGTAGTACATAAGGAAACGATTACGGCATTGGTATAAATCGGCCAGTTTAATTCCTTATTGTGATTGGTGAATTGAGCGTGTACACTGCGTCCCTTCGATCTGTTTCGGAATAAACTAACATTCCCTTGCCTTGTTGTCGACACCTTTGTTCCAGTATTATCTATTTTGATTGCGAAGTTAGTTATAGACCGGGAATGGTTTACCCAGAGTAGAATGACTTCCTGTAAACTCAAAAAGAAGTCATACATGCTAGTAATGTGCTTTCTCACCTAAGATTCGATCAATCAAATCGGTAGTTCATCGATCAACATTGGCATTTCATGATTTTTTCCTTGCAGACTAGTTTGAAACCATTGTTAGGAATCGGTTGTGTTGCTCTTTTGAGCATCATCTCCTGATAGTGAGTTCTTTATTAATAGAGGGGCATCTACAATTTATGTCGATTAACAAATAAAGTTTTCAAAGTCATTTAGAGATATTTAAGACGTGCTGTTTAGTGATCAGTTGAAATGTAAACTTAGTAGTTGTATATGATCAGAAACAGAAATCTCAACGTGTTTGTTAGCTGGCATCTTGTATAAACCCCATGAGAAATAAAACACAAAATTAATGTTATTTTGATTTGAAATAGCGCAAAGTTATCCCGGTATTATCTATTTACATCTATACCTTTGTTCACATATGCTATACATAACCAGTCCTTTATAGTGTTTCCTTTTGTCTGCTTATAACGAATGCTTTACAAACACTCGTCCTTCAGCGGACAAATATGATGTCAACATCCGCCATCTATAAATACCAACTCGTAATTACTTTAGCAGATAACTAATTATAACAGTTATAGTATCTCTTGAGCTAAGGATAGAATACCATTCTGTGTGAGGTGAGACCTCGCTCCTACTTTACTGCTGATGTTTATACCATCACGGATGAAAATAGATATACATATAGCACGAACTTTATTCACTTAGACGTGCACAAATATATCGGTATGCAAACAGAAACATATCATACATATGTTTCTGTTTCTTTTTGCATGACGATGTATCGTTGCGCGTCAGTAGCATACAATCATTCCGAAATGATTTTACGGTGGATTGATACCGAAGTAGATTATTGCTAAACTATTTCACAAACACGTCAATCTTAAATAAAGACGTCTTGTAAAATAGACTAACATTTCTTAAAGTATTTATAAATGTATAACAATATCACCGTTTAAGTAATTAGATAACCCGATAATTCGAATCGCCCCCCTCTATATATCGGTGAATTTACAATTATTGGTTATATATTTTATTGTATTGTATTGCATGCCATGTTGTGATGTTATTCAAGAGAGGGACTCAATAAGCTGTAAGCTTCCGTCCCAATCCAATTGTAAAAAATATTTTACAATGAAGTATGTTTAAACTACATAATTAGATAACAAGTTGAATACAGATAGATAAATCTTTGAATGTTTGAGCGCCATTTTCTCATGTTTTGTTTATGCTCATTCCAGGGCGATTCTACGTGGTGCAATGTAAGCGGCCGGAAGATGCAGCTTCGGCCAATCAGCATCTTGCAGTTGTCGGAGCTGGAGAGGCTTACGCTGCAGAAAATAGTTCTTGCAAAGATTCAAGCCTTGGACCTCGGTTGTTCAGTGATGATCCCAAAGGGTGAGTGCCTTGTAAAGATATGTCTTTCTCTGCATATGAACCGTACACAAAGTTACATCATGATATTTGACAAAATAATACATATCATTTAGTACTGCAGTCAAGTTTGTTTAAGTCGAACACTCTTAAACAGTACATGAAAGGTTATAAAGTATGTGGCTGTCTTAATACAGGACGCCAGTCATTCAGAAAGCTCCTACCGGAGCTTTCTGAATGACTAGCGTCTGTATTAAGCTGTAGTTGTCTTATAGACCACTATTAAGTCTCCTTGACCTTTGGTCGCACAACAACCGGAGCTTTCTGAATGACTAGCGTCTGTATTAAGCTGTAGTTGTCTTATAGACCACTATTAAGTCTCCTTGACCTTTGGTCGCACAACACAGACTGAAATGTTTGTCATTTTTGTTTTGACTTCTTCGTGATTTTATATGGTGTAATAAACACGGTTGGACTTAACATTTTATTTTCGTGACAAGTTTTTTCATCCCTTGTAATATTGCGACTTGGTCCATCTAGAATGATTCGATTTAATGATGCAGATACTAAACGTGTCCGCCTAGCGTAGGGCTTCAAGAACATGGGAAGTTTCCTTTATTGTAATCTGATCTCGACGAATAAATCGGATTTCCTGGAAGCTTAGATCAATGAAGAAATCATCGATGCTAACATTAAGGTGACAGCCTAGCCAGAGGATAGTATCTCTTTCATTGAAGTATAAGGGCTGCACCCTTTCGGTTGATGCGGCATGGTATCTAACGCCGTAGTTGTGAAGAATATTATTCGGAATCGATGTAGGTAATTTTGTCGCTTCTCTAATAGTTATCAGTGGTATCGAAGAAACATTGGTGCGAATCGCCCTAGGTACGGTGTTGTGGGATATCACCTAGGGGTCCTGGCTCGCGCGTATACCCCGTACTCGGCCTAGTGCGTGGGATACGTACGGGCTAGGACCCCGGGCTAGATATCTCGTTATTTGATCGTTCGAGAAAGAATGACCAAATATCAATCCTTTATTTATGACAAGCATTCAGAGGATTAGGCTAGAAGACCTACATAAACAAGAGGCTGCTTGATGTATATCAGTTTTCTTCTTTAAATAAACGCAATAGTATCTATTGCGTCACAGAATTCCGAAATATGCCCTTTTCAAAGCAACACTATCTATTCCTGAACCCTTTACCGAATGCCAAATTTTCGACTGTCCAAAATTGAAAGATTTTGCAGAAGACATTTAAAAATGTGACGAAATTGAAGAATAATTTTCTCATAGGGGAGATAAAATTGTCGGAAAAGGAAAGAAATGCTCGTTAATCAGTTTCTCCTTTTCCCACAGTATCTTCCAGAGTCGTCTGAAACAAACTGGTCAAATGTCGTTATTGTTTGGTGATGGGTTAAACATGGGGTTTTCATAGTTGTACTACAAAATTGCTCGTAATGCGTCTTTATAAAAGCTCTTTTTCGATCTGATAGGAACGTCTTCTCAAGTACCAATCGGCTTATTTGTCATATCAGACTTAAGGCCAAATCAATCCTCTCTCACTTCGATTAAGGTATTCCCCGTTAAAATTTGGGACCGTCCAAATAGATAGGAACAACAGATAACAATGATGGAGTATGAGAAAAATAGCATGTACGTTGTGGTTTATGGGACAAACTATTGTAACAAATGCATATATAGTTCAATATGAGCAATATGTTATTTTGTTACAGTAATTTCTTCATAGTTTACAGTATAAGCTTGGTAGTAAGGTACCATTGAGTAAAGGAGTGTACACACTATCAAAGAAAAAACATCTTTCATTCGTCGTAAAAAATATATATTTGGAAAGCACCTACAACTTTGATATTGCAAGCCTTGTATTGAGTAAACGAAACAATAAAAGGCAAAACGGCATTTAATTGATGTTAATGAACATGTTTTTTGGGGTTTTTTTTTTTTGCAAGGTTGCATACGTCACTTCCAATACAATATTTGGTTTGCAAAGTTAGCGTTGCACAGTTTCATTAAACTTTTTCATGGTCTTTATTTTGAAGAGTATGTACATTGAAAAATACAAAGAGTTACAGGCAACATTTACCTCAAATCATATGGTACATGAAGTAGAAAACTGTTCAGAATAATTATTTTAAAGATGTTAAGTAGATCTATATTATTTGGGTCAATGTTTTCCTTGAAGTAATTCATCGCATCTTATTTATGTCCGATAGAACACCTGTAACTATACATGAACATCAAACGATATTGATTCGTGTTTATTTCTTATGATCATTTAACCTGAGGCATCTGCTTGATATAGCGAGTCCTTTTGTAGAATTTGTTTTTTGACGAGCGCATGTGGCATAAACAAACAGTTTTTTGGTTTAACTTGATTCAATTTGGTTGAGCCTGAATTTGTCTTTGAGTAGATACTTGTACCTGACATCATCAAAACCTTTTACCAAAGTTATATCCTCTACTTTTCCAAAGTAGATTGATTTTTATTGAAATGAACTTTGCGAAATAAAACTCTATCATAACGTTTTCACGTGGTGACCCTATTCAAAGTATACTTAGAGAAGTCCGTATTTCGGTGTACACGGTGTGTTACCCTGACATTTAGTGTCCACCATGGTCAAATATAGACACGGAAGTGTATCCGCCCGGACAAACTGACCAGTCCTATCTTAAACTGTTTACCTTGACCACGGATTGTTGGTTAGTCCCTCCGTCGCATGCCCGTGAAATGTCTTAACCCTTTACCAAACGCAGAATTGTCGACTATCCCAAATTGAAAGCGTTCGAAGACGACATTTCAAAATGTGATTAAATTGGAAAATATTCTTCTGATAGGGCTGAAAACATTGTGGTAAAAGGAGAAATCACTTGTCACGAGCAATTTCTTCTTTTCCCACAATGTCTTCCAAAGTCTTCTTCAACAAACTGGTCAGATGTCGTTATTGTTTGGTAATGGGTTAAGTAGTAAGGGATTCAAATAAGTTGTATGTCCCATTTCTAGTTTATTCTCTAACTCTCGCTAGTTTCAAACCTTCGATTTTCTCCTGGGCCAGTCTCTATGACTGATACATTTTTAAACTAAATGACAGATTGACAGATCAGGAATTTCGTCACACATTTCCCAGCAAATCATAACGCACTGACAACCTTCCACCTTCCAAACATAGCCTACATAGTTCTCCCAATTAGTTCTACTCGGGTTGTCAGGGCGAATCATTCAATCTTCATCTATAGTAAGTTTCGCCCAATCCTAGTTTTCACCTTTAGAATGCTTAGTTATTTTCTAAAGATATATTTTTGCGTTGTCTGCTTTCCAAAACCTTAAATATCTGTTTAATTTTGATGAGGAAATATACTCAGAGTAGCAAATAGGTTTGATCACAGGCCAGCCGCCAATTTACTTGGCGGCTGACCTGGATCTAACATGTTTGCATAAGCATGAAGTCGGTTCCAGCACTATAAGGGTTATTGTTATTGATGTTAACGTAACATTGCCCCATCCCCCATTCTAGTACAATTCCATTTTTGGGATATAACCACGATAATAGATAATGTTCTCAAATCACTTTCCGCTTAATTTGGATAAGGATGGATATTCCACAATCCACATGTATGTTGATGGTATGTTTAAAAGAGCCTCGTTTATGGATATATGATAGTCCAAACATAACATTGCGCTACTGTCTTATACTCGTACTGTCTGAATTGGGTGTTTTTCTTTGAAAGAATAATGTTGTTGTAGTTCATAAGTTTGGACATGTCTACTATGCAGGAGGTGAAACAGCTATGCTCCTGTTTGGTCAAAGTGGGGACCAATCTAACACTTATAAAGCTTTCAAGCCAGAAATCTTCAGCACTAGTCAACGTTTGTTTAAACCATTTGTAACATGATGGAATAGTAAGTCAAAGCACTTATTAATGGGATTTAAAACCCCAATTAACTCGAACCACCACATAGTGTTGTCTCTTAATTTTTCTTAACATATGGTTATCCAAATGTTTATTAATGCACAGACAGTATCAAATTATACGGAGAATAAATAATGAAAAAAATAAAATAATATATTTGTCTTTGTGGTCATTCATACAACCGATTCCTGATCAAATGATAGTACATGGAAACTGCTATATATATGATTAAAAGGATTTGAGTAAACTGGTATTTCTTAAAGATTGATTTATATGTAGCGACTTTGAATTCGGATCATTTACACAATCCCGAAAAAGGGGGTGATTGGGTGATTCGTTAAAAGGGCCAGTATAAGCCGATATAGATTAATACGAAATAATGGTGTTTAATGTGTTTCCCTCGCTTTTGATGATGGACTGAGTTGCCCTCGAACGAAACGAACGGTCACGAAATAACTCATAAATAAATGATCGCATGAATATTCGATAGGAGATACAATGTACTTTGATAGATGGGTTTGGGAAATATTGAGAATTACGCTCAGGGGGGATATTATACATAACTTCAAATTAAACAGTTCGAATGTGAGGTCGATTTCACACGACTTAGCCTGTTGCCGTACCTTTTTGTGTTGTTTGTTTTATTATTTCAAAAGATTTTTATCAGAGAAGTCAGAGATCACGATGTATTAAAATGAGAATTCGCAGTATACGAGCACTTTTTTTTTAAAAAAAAAATTCATGATAGCTTCTTTCTATTTCTTCAAACAAAATATCGTGTTTCAGATTGCATTTCAGTAATTATCTGTCATTTGCGATTAAAACCAGTATAGTAACAATTGGTTTTTAAAAATCAAAACAAAAAGAGATTCACATAGCTGTTAACCTTTATTTGAAGCATTTTCTTTATTTGAGTAAAATAGAAACGGTGCTTTGTGTTCTATTTCCTATAATTCAATTTTCGCTCAACTATCTTTGAAATTTGAGTAATTTTGTCAGATTAATCTGACAAAATCACTCCGATTTCCGAGATGAGTGAGAGAAAATTAAATAATATACGAAATACGTATCGAAATACGTTCGCGAAATTAAGACATAAATATGTTAGAGATAAGCTAATCCGGCGAGGGCTAAATGAAGGGGATTGACAGTTACGTTTATGAATGAAACAAACAGCGTAATGTGTTTGTTTATGTTTGTGTTCTTGTCGCTTTATATGTCAACGATGCTGTTCTACATTGTTTAATTACTACGACAACGTGTTACGGAAATGAAGTGGTCCACTTGCAATAACGCCACAGTTAAACTCGCTATTTGCTTTGATAATAGCTCACTGTTTATAGGTGTCCATTCTTTGTTCTATACTAAAATTGTCACTTTGGGTCATTTACAGTGCCTTCCATGATAAGATTCAACCTAAGTCCCTCGTAGTTTCTCAGTAAATGTACTACCCTTCTCAAAATAATTCGACGTGAAGATTTTTTGTTCATTTTCTGATGGGGCAGATTTTGAAGGATCAAATAGTGGTGGACTTTACAAAAGTCCGCCAATCGGTTTCCAAGCAAAACATGGCCATTCAAATTCAATTCATTAGACAAGAAATGAAAAGTAAACCACCAAATAATGGCAGCAATTGCCGTTAAACAATTAAAAAACGCCAATTAATTCGAATATGTTCCACCCATACATCATTGTCAAAAAATAAAGGAACCAGGGTAGGACATCTTGATTTTTTTTCTATCAACCTAATAGTATTCCTGTAACCACCCTCTATTTCCACTTACAACAATACAGGCGTCAGCATAGTTTACCGACATCATTCAATCATCCTCTAGAGCAAGACATTAGAAAAGCAACAAAGAGAGCGTTCAAAATCATGAGTATCAACCTACAATTTTGAAATTTGTCAGGTAACGGGATAAAACCAAAAGTAAATTCGTTTTCCCGATGCATGTCTCAAACAAAGTTATTCCTGTAGAATAGTGCATCTATATGTATGGAAACATGATGCAACTCTCACGAGTTATGTCTTGAATGCCAACATCCTATCTCGCATAACCTTCCTGCACTAGCACATGCAGAACATTAGTAGACGTTTATTAATAGAAATAACTACATACGTTATTCTTTAGTGCCATTGGGAAGAAACCATGCTTTACACCACAGTTCTTTGGTCTTTGATAAAATGTGAGAACCGACACAGTTTTTCTTAACCAAATACCAAACACTAACGACATTTAACCACTTTAGTGCAGATGACTCTGGAAAAAAATTGTAAAAAAAGGAGAAATTGCTCATTATGAGCAATTACTCCTTTTCCATCAATGTTTTCTGCCCCATCAGAAGATAATCTTTCAATTGCATTACGTTTTGAAATGTCGTCTGCAAACTCTTCCAATTTGGGATAGACGAAAAATGGCGTTTGTTAAGGGTTTAAACGATATTTTTTTATTGGCGTTTTTCTTTTTGACTGCATCAAAATCAGTTAAAGTATAATTCACCAGGGTGAAAGTAATCGTCCCAGATCAGCCTGTGGAACAATATTATACTGATTCAGTGCCTTACACTCACCCAGTGATATAGTTTTCTCTCAACCAAAGCACCCCACTTGTAAGAGTTCATGTTTCAATAACGTTTCTCATTAAGAAATCGACAAATATTTACCTAATCAATTATTTAACAGGAACATTTCGATCCGACCGGTGATCGACGATATGCGACAAAGAAACATTGGTATTTTATGTATGTTTATGACACGTTGTTTGACTTATGCTTCTCAAATTTGAATTGGCTGCGACAAGCAAACTTGGGGTTTTAAATCAAGAAAGGTAAAGTATCGCTCCAAGTTAGACTGTGCGCTTACGGTGTTTAAAGTTTGGTCTGGAATTTCATTTGTACGAATTGATGTCATATATATTGTAAAACATGTTCTAGGAACTTTGATTAAGAATTCTTGGTTATGATTTCTCGATAAATAAATAGATATCGATGAGAACAGTGAGCAAGGAAAAATTGCAACATTTTCCCCCCTGCTCATTGGAATCGACCCCACGACCTTTGTATCCCAATGCCCATGCTTAGCCCTGGAGCAATGTCCAATTAACTCCATACTGGATAGATGAAGTGAAACGCATTAATGGATGTCTTTGATAAAAGAAACGAACGCACACACCAAAACAGGAACACGCCATCCAAAACACCCTAACTCGTTAGCATGATGTCAGTAACGGTAATGTTAACCTCTTTTGAAAGTTTGTCTTAATCCTTTACCAAACGCCAAATTTTCGACTGTCTCAAATTGAAGGAGTTTGCAGGTGATATTTCAAAATGTGATGAAATTATAAATAATCATCTGATAGGGCAGAAAACATTGTGGGAAAAGGAGAAATTGCTCGTTTAGAGCAATTTCTCCTTTTCCAACAATGTGTTCTAAAGTCATGCGCAAAAAAACTGGTAAAATTTTGTTATTGTTTGGTAATTGGTTAACTTAAAAGGACACAAACACTGTCTTGGAGTATATTTGCCTAAAATTAAAACGCCGCACATCCTAAAGTGCAATTACCAAGAGCAATTTCTTCTTCAGAAATAACTTTTATGTTTATCTTCACTTTGACCTGTGTTTGCTTATTCCAAAAGATACCTACCTCAAGTTTAGATACTTCTTAATTTTGATTATTGTACATGTACAATCTTAGTATTTTTCATAAAGCACGATATAAAGCCATACACTAGCCAAAGAATCTTAGTATTTTTACAATCTTAGTATAAATATTAGTAATAATTAGTATTAATCTTAGTATTAATCTTTTACAATCTTAGTATTTTTCATAAAGCACGATATAAAGCCATACACTAGCCAGCGAATATTTTTAAACGCAAGGGTCAGATCAAGCCATCGTTTACCTCTATTCATCCATTCGGAACACCTCGGTCATTTCTTAAAATAACCTCGGAGGTAATGGGGAGCCATTTTTGAAAGTAGGTCAGCAACGAAGGGCCAATCGTATCAACTCGGCAATCCACGTCACTAGTCGGGGATTGCCGAAAAGAGCCGATTGACAAAATATGATACAAAGATGTGTTGATATGATCATCTTTAATGAAAAGGTTAAAAAAAACATTCAATTGTGATATATAACCAATTTGTGTGTATTTAAATACATATTTAGTGCCTGTGTGCATTTTGCGTTAGCCGCCGGAAATAAGGCGAATTACCCCAGGATTTTTGGTGTATTCATGTACTGCCTACGAGGTATATCTACCGACTTGTTACGGGGATTGCCGAGTAGATACGATTGCTATTCATCTTGTAATTGAGAATCTATGTGAACATAAAGTTCATTTCCGTATGAACTGTCAACACCATAGACAGATGGCTAGCTCACATGCCTTATTAATGAGTCGAACCTAGGCCCTCCTGACCCCTACACTCAAAGATGAGTTTAAGATTTAATTGATTACGAATGCTTGGTTCAGAGATGTGAAGTCATTTGGAAGTTAAGAATTATTTTTTCTATAACTGCACAGTAGCTGAACTGTTTTACGGCACGTTCTAAAGAAAAGTCATTGGGAGAAAAATTTAATTGTTTAACGTGTGTATACATTGAATTAGCATGGCCTTTCATCCAAAAGCGTGATACACTTTTGAGATCTACCGCATATACACTGTAAATACTTAGATGAATTGACGATTCTTGAATTAATTATTAAATTAGCGTTTCCAAAATAAGTTATGTTTCCAATAGCTAAATTTAATTGTATCTCAAACAACAATATATGAACTGTATTGTTTCAACGACATTTTGTTTTGTTTTTCCATTCTGTGAAGTAGGACTTTTTTAATACGTTAAGTAATGCTTGCTCTGTATTAATGGGTTACACCCATTGGTACATATGGGAAAGCCGCTCGTTAACAGAAATAACAAAACTGTTTTTCCTCTCAAAATGCTTAACATTTAAATATAGGGCGTAATTGCACATCTATATCAATTCCGTTTGCTGTTTGTAAACTCGTAGAAACTCTAGGATAGATATAAACTAAAAACTTGTCAAGTAAAGAGATAGACATAAGAATGAATGTGTGGCCTTAATTGAGTAAAGATATAGCAAATATAAAACACATTTGAACGGCTGCTCTACAAAAGACGGTAATGATAAATCGTCAAATAGTTCACCTCTTATTCAAAATGAACATCGAAAGCCGGTCGAAGTCTTTAAAGACCGCCTGTTTGAATGCACTGTCAAACTGGTTGGACCACACACCACCTCCCAATGTCATCCATCATGTCTTTTTTGCCTAGCTTACAATCTATGTCCATATACATGTAAGCACATGTTCAATAAGGGACCCGTAGGAGTCTAATCATGTTCAAAGACTTGTTAATTAGGTCATTGTTATCTGCGATTTAACTCCGTTTCAACAGTTTTTCGGTTATTCAACGGCCAATGATGTTTCTCATTTGATACTTGGTTTAATTTGGGGATTTTTTCCGTGATTTGGGAAAAGGCCAAGGCATGTTAATTTTAATTAATACGGTTGAATTGGGGGAAAGCCTAATGTGACTGTGAATCTTTAGATCCATTGCGTGATTTTAACAAAGTTTCCAATTTGGAAGAAGTCTTTTATAGTGCCCTCTAAAATAACGCTGAAAATCCCGGTTATTTCCTTTGACTTGGAAAGGGGTTCCTTTGCTTAGTCTTTTTCATCCATCTTCCCGTCGTGCAAATGAGAGAAGTCATAACAACCATTGGTTATTGGTCTTTATTATATCCTGGCACTGGTTCGAACCTGCAATATAATACGCTTGACTCCTTACACCATAATACCTTACTTTGACGCATTAAATCCAGCAGCCTTTAGAAACCACTGTGATAAAAAGCGAAATTACTTCTAGGAAGCAATTAATTCTTTTGTCACAAAGATATTTACCCATTTATCAAAATCAAAATGTACATGTTTTACTATTGTTCCGTCTTCTGATACTTTTCATTTGATCAAATCACCAACTCCCCTATGGGGGAATGGGTCATAACACTTGACTTTTCGCCGGAGAAAAAAAACGTTTGTAGTCCAACCGGCAGCACAACTGGTAGTACAGGTAAATGCCTAAAGGGATCGCATTAATACCAATGTTCACTCATTCCCTGATATAGTATTCGGTGACTCTTCCAAAATGACACATATCGCAAGTGAGAATTAAGTTGTTTATGAGACAGCATTTCAAAAATGAAATGTGTTTGAAAACATTTCGACAGAAGGGCGATACGTTTAATACAACTACACTTTATATCATTCTGTTACAATAGTTTCTCAAAAAATATTAGCCTGGAGTCCTGGCCCATGCTAACCCGCATCCTAGTTCGCGGTATACGAACGGGCCAGGACCCCAGGCTAAAAAAATATGCATAGGTGGTTAAAGATGTAATTATGAGGGGTATGGTGGATGAGTGTTAAGGTGATAAATCAGGGGTCAGTTTTCAAGTCCGATGGGCGAAAGATGAAAAACGATCATTTGACATCATTACCGGTGTATGAATAACCCTTTAACCAACCGCCAAATTTTCGACCGTCCCAAATTGGAAGAGCTTGCAGACGACATTTCGAATTGCGATGAAGTTGAAAAGCAATCTTTCGAAAGGACAGAGACCATTGTGGGGAAAGGAGAAATTGCTCGTTAAGAGCGATTTCTCCTAATCCCACAATATTTTCTGGAGTCGTCTGCAACAAACTAGTCAAATGCCGTTATTGTTTGGCAATGGGATAATCATTTTACTCGACATTTGCTCTTATTTGACATTAAATAAAAAAAAATCAGAAATATCATACCTCCCAATTTCGAATAGTCCAGCTAAGGTGAGATTAGATTTACCATAAGAGTTAAACGGGTGATTTAGATGTTATGGTGTACGCATCTTGTATCTATTTGAGACATGAATGGATTCAAGAACGATATCAAAAGTGTCGAGATAGATTTATTCGAATAATGTGTTCGATTTTTTTGGAAGTCGTTACCGTTGAAAATAGAAGTTAGCTTTTAGATCAGTCTATATGCAACCTCTTCCGTTTTTTGAAGTAGAAATACATCAAGTTTTAGCAGCATATTTCATTCATTCGTTTAAAACTGAGTGTATACATGTATCTTTATCAAGATATTGTCGATGTAGAAAAATGATTTAAAAATGAGGCATGAATAAAATGCTAACTATGAGAATATCCCGATTCTATTGGAACCTTCCTTGTGACCTTTACAACTAGGTCCGATGGAAGAAGCTCGAGATAAATTTCTTCCGAAAAGGATAATACTCGGAAAGGTATTCATCAGTGTTTATATTTACGCTGCAAGGCAAAGTCAATCCATGCATGAATCATCAGGATTGGGACTCCCTTCAACAATAATGAGAGGTAAAAACACATATGGAAGTTAAAGTACAGGATTAGTTTGTATGGCAAAAAGCTTTTCGTCATTTACATGAATGCGTATGTGGATTTAGCATTGCGTCAACGTTATTTTTTTCCCAATCATTTCTGTTCCGATGACCGGCTCTCAATGATGAAGGAAAACCAGACACTTTACTGTCGATAAGGACTGGTCAAGCCTGGTACAACCATCGGCATTCTATAATAATCCATTAGTACTCAGAGTAGCAAACAGGTCAGATCACAAGCCAGCCGCCAATTTACTTGGCGGCTTGCCTGGATCTAACCTGTTTGCATAAGCATGAAGTCGGTTCCAGCACTATAAGGGTTAAGGTAAATGCATAGACTACGGTCTTAGCTACAATTATCCTTAACGAGCGAAAGTGGTCATTTATCATGAGGTGTATGTGGGATGAAGTAAATGGTTTCTCCTTAGGACTTGTCACGAATAAAGCTGTTGCACAAGACATATTCGATAAATTGAGTAAGTTAAGGAATGTTCATTTCCGTTTCCAAAGGCAGATCCGGAGCTTTACTTTTCATGTTCTTGTTAGTTTTGGTTTGCTTAACCCATTACCAACCAATAACGACATTTAACCAGTTTGTTGCAGACGACACTTGAAAACTTTGTGGGGAAAGTGTAATGCTGCCAAATGAATCAGGGGAAAAAAATATTTAACCGATTTTATGCGGATAATTAGAAGAAGTCATTTATGTATATCATGAGCATTTGGTAATATTTTGGCCTGACATTTACTAATCACGCAAAATGGCTATTGGACCTCTTTATTATATGTCATATATTCGCGGGAAACGTATCGTATACTACGACAGTGTTTGTTTTATTTATGCGGCTAGGTTGACCTTGATCTGTCAGTCGGAAGTGATAAATAGGCCGATACGTCATGAAACCACACCCACACTATCACAGGCGGAGTGATTACTTGACCGATGTTTACGAATAATGTCCGAAAAAGATGGCCGCGCTACATGTTTAATTGCTTTTTTCAAAAGATTACCTTTGTTTTCAAATATTTCAAATACGCCATATTTTGACCATCCACTTTCCGGTTCTGGTGCTTTATGATAACCAATGGTTCATAACGGCGTTACGTCTAACACTCGGTAGAGAAATCGCTTTCGATAATGGATGTATTTAGGTCATCAATCTCATTCGACTCAAAATTCTCTGCAGGTTCTTGGAGCGAACGGCACGGCCAAAATGGAAACAACATTCACCGGGGGTTGCGCAAAATCCATCGTCGGAGCATTTAGTTTACAATGTAGTGGAAAACAAGTAATCTGCTGAATAAATGCATATATACCTGCCCATTCATGGGCGCCGCCATTTGAAATCTGATTTATGTCGTAAGCATTGATCACGTGATCACACCGCCTGTATCAGGGCTAAGGGAAAATATTACGCATGACGATTTTAACTGAATAATTGTTGAAATGACGATCAACAAATATGAAAACAAACAAAAACTAGGGAAAACACGATTAGAGAAACAAGTCCATACAAAATAGAAAAAAAAGCACGTGGATATTAGACAGCCACATTTCAGTCTATTAGAAGGGTATAATAACCCCGAGGTTTGTGGCCTTACCTATTTGACTCTGTCTTAAGTCACTTTCGTGATAAACGTATCGCTTAACCCCTGTAATTAAGTCATCAATCAATTTGAGCGACTTCCCTCTACTAGTGAGGAAGAGGAATGCATCGCACAAGGTTTTTGATATTCAATGTCATATTTACAAACTCGTCTTAAAGTGTGTGTTCATAGATGTTAGGAGGTTTGGAATTAAAACATTTCTTTTTTCAAAACTGCACAACAGCTGAAGTTTCATATGATACATACTGAAGAAAAGTCATCAGAAGCAAAATATGATCATTTTAGATTCTTTAAAGTGTGAATATGATGAATCAACATGTGTTTTGTTCCAAAAGCATGGCATCGCTTTTGAGATATTTCACATATATACAGCGCATGCCTGGGTAAATTGACGCTTCCTGAGTTTATAATGCTTTCAAAAACTAAATTAAATTGTAACTCAAACAACAATTTTGAGATTACTTCGGCATTCAAAATTTCTCTTCTGTAAAGAAGCTCCCTTATTTACGTGAAAGGTTACAACAACCCCGAGGTTTTTAGTCTAACGTATTTTACTCCATCCTGAGTCGCCACCATGATAAACGTATTGCATTACCGCTGTTATTAAGTCGTTAATCAATTTGAGCGCCTTACCTCTATAACGAGTATTAAGAGACGAACGCAACATATAACACTTTAATATACAAAGACAAATATACAAACTCGCCTTCAAGTATTGAAATAATTAGTCTGAAGCCTATATTCACAACGCTTGTTCCTATAACCATTTACCAAATGTTAAATTTTTGAGTGTCCCAAATAATCTCTTCTGATAGGGCAGAAAACATTGTGATAAAAGAAGAAATTGCTCGTTTAGAGCAATTTCTTCTTTTCCCAAAATGTTTTCCAGATTCGTCTGCAAAAAATGGTCAAATATCGTTATTGATTGGTAATTGATTAAATGATTGCCAGACTAAGGTAATACTTAATAAAAACCTAACGTTAGTATACTACGTAAAATGGTGCTATGGATTATATTATGGTACCCCCACCCACCCTTCTACATTTTAAGTTCATCCTGTGAAACAGTCTTTTATTACGCGGGTGCAATCCCCTGTTCGAGGTTCTGATTGGTAAAACGAGAAAGTGAAAATAATGACTCTACTCCAAAGGCGGGACCAGTTGTTGCTTTATTGCACGTTAACAAAGTTCTAGATCATATCTAAGCATTTTGTCCAAGGTAACATCTTAGATGCTTCTTTAGACCGATACGTTAGTGTCTGTACTGATTACAATTGTCCCAACGAGACGTTTCTAAGAAATATTCTCAAAAGATGACTTGTCCGGTAGTTTTAGAGATAATGCGAGTTTAATGCCCTATGCACCCTTTTATCGGGGCCACTGCTCTAAGGAAAACATACACGTGAAATAGCCTTGCAAAATAAGTGCCATTACAAGCACATGAGGGGGGGGGTAAGAAAAGCTGAAACAAACAACATACAAGAACATTGTTATAGACTGTGTTAAACTTTCCTGAAAAAAAAAAACAAATCACATGAACGCATCCATCAATGAAGAATGCCCTCAACATGTCAATTTAACTCGAGACTTTTGTAAAGACCAAAGTGCGCAAAATGTTTGGTTTCTGATATATCCTAACAATATAAAGAATGGAACTAATCATTTAACTTTTCCAGATTCCCAAACACCGCTATTGACATTGTTCGTACTTTTAAGAAAATAGAGTCCATTAGAAATACGAAATGATAGACATATCATAACAATATTTATCAAAACTCAGAGTCAGGTTCCTTTCCCCGCATTTGAATGTTTGTCACGTAGCAAGCTCAAACAAATAACCGCATGTCCTGTATTATTCATGGAGGACTTATGAGCAATTTGTTAAGTACATGTACCAACTATAAGGTTTAAATGGATTAGGCACGGATTATGATTAACAGAACCATTAATCGTGTGAATGCTTTCATTTGACATTGCATTCCCCGCTATGTCATTGACCAAACCGCTTGACCCCTTTTTATTCTTATAAAGACGATGATTATATCCAATAACATCGAAAGCTCGTAGCTCCATTATCCACGTAAATTGGAATAGGCACAACAAAGTTGTCGGTACGCAAAGGTGGGTTATATTCTTAATTATCCAAATAACACAGCCAAACAAAAACAAAGCCATTTGAAGCATTTTGTTAATACAGTGTTCACAAGTATCCAATACTGTAGTTACGTTTATAACGTTGATTTTACCTGTAAAGGCTTTGACCCATTACCAAACAATATCGACAATATATCAATATATTAATCAGTTTGTTGCAGCCGACTCTGGACAACATTGTGGGAAAAGAAGAAATTGCTCATATCGAGCAATATCTCCTTTTCTCACAATGTTTTCTACCGTAGCAGAAGACTGCTTTCCAATTTCATCACATTTTGAAATGTCGTCTACAAACTCTTTCAATTTGGGACAGTCGAAAACTTGGCGTTCGGTAAAGAGTTTAACTGAGGTCATTTATGAACGCCTCCCTACTTTGTGACATTCTGAATCCCCGTATTTTCACACGATATGGGGGATTAAAGTAATCCGGAATAGCCCCTGAAATATTCACGTTGTTTTTGTTTTCATGTGATTCTAGTCCGCACCTCTCGGATGATTGCATTTAAATACTTAATCGAGAGGGTAAAAACGAAGACAAAGTTTGCAACTGCCAAACCACAAATGAAGACAAAGTTGGCAACTGCCAAACCACAAATGAAGACAAAGTTGGCAACTACCAAACAACGTGATGTGGCTTTTATGTCAAAGAAATGCTTTAATCATAGAATGATAGCTTTTGTGTTAGACATACTAATAGTCATACTAACTTTGAACCCGGAAGTTGACGAAATCATAATTTCATTAATGAAGCTAAATTCTTATACTTTACTTTAAACATATTTCATTGCCAGAAATCTTTATACAGTGAAATACAAACACAAAATATACAAGTTATGGCAAAAGGGTCTGGCCACAAGTCCCTCACACATTAGATTTGGCCATTCCCTCTATATTCTAACAATGTATGCACAATAATTCTTCCAGAAAAGAGGATCTTAACCTACTCTGTGCTGGAAAACGACTACTAGTATAAGCAATGTACACTCACGTGATATTATTTTGTAAATATAATGTTTAAAATGACGATGTAGTGTACATGTATTTGTATTATTCTGATTCTGATTCTGATTCTAATATCACTGCGATGTTTTATAAATAGTTACCGCGAACCAACCACAATCATTCATAACAAACCATTTAAAGTAGGGCTTTATAAAGTTGGTTTGAAAAAACAACGCAAGGCATTTCAAGTTTGACTATGAGGTGTTGCTTCACAAAGGGAAGTTTGCAGAACATACACTTTATTCTATAGTCTATTTGTTGTTATTCTATATTTTCAGCTGAGAAAGTGCCATCCCGGCGAAAGAAACATCTTCTGTCAATAAAACGGAGCAAGTCAACAAACCTCAGTGGCTTCATTTTCAACGATAAAGAAAAAGGTAAGTCGAATATAACAAGTTGGAAATTATTTATAAAGTGTCGTCTCATATACGGTTATTCATTTTAGATTCATTAGCTTTGAAAAATAATGTTCTTTCGTTATGAATCTTGTTATGTTTATCGCGTTCTGTTTACATTTCTTTCCTACAAGAAAAATGCAAGCTTTTAAGCATTTATTTTAAATGTTCTAATAATTAAATGTAAATAAGTTTATGGCATTCTTCCCGAAACGACCTGTCGGTGAGTTTTTCTCCATGGTAGTGTACAAAAAAGACTTGTATATGATCCTATGAATACACTCGATTTGAGTATTCTTCCATACCAATATAATAGGTGCTTGCCGATTGATCTTATAAGTTTTGTATTTTGATTAAGATTTACCCATTTTCCATTCAACTCTCTGACAAATGATAGGTGTGTTGTTTTGAATGTCTTTTGCATTTGAATATTTTAGTATTCTTAATTGATCTAAATTTTTGAGCGTATGCTTTGTCAATTTGAAAAGTTGCGGAGTCTATTATCGGTTGGTAACAAATCTAACTTTGTATCTTTGACTTCTTTAATTTCCAACGAGGAATTTGCAAAGATACATAATAAACTTTTTTATTTTGCTAATGTTTATAATTTCATATGCAAGCGTAATGTTCTTTTTTTAGATCACCCTTCATCCGGTTTAGTGTTCGGAATACCTCTATCGAAGTGCATCGCCAACGACATCGAACTCCAGCGGAAGCGGAACTCCGGCCCCTTAAAGGAGCGGAAGGACTCTGACGTCATCATTCATCGTCAGGGGCCGAGGAAGTCGAGTAGTTCCTCACAGGGTTCAATAGATAATGTATCGCAGAACGAGAGTTCATTTACGGAAAGTCAAAAAGTAAGCATTACATAACATAACATTATCCTTTATTGCAAAACCAGTTACAGTTTATAGTAATATACATATACAACGTAATACAAACATTTCATGACAAAGAACATAGAAGAAAACATATAACAGCATAGATGTTAGCGGAAGAACAAAAATTGTTAGGAACTTTATTTTTAATAACGATTCAGTTTTACAAGACATTACTTCTTTTGAAAATGAAGAACTACTTTTAATTGTTTTATTTACCTACAATGTAGTTGAAAATTGCCAAATTATTCAATATGATAGCGGAATTCAAAGACATAAGACTAACACATTTTTGTATTGATGGCCATGCATCATAAGACCTTTTTATGTATTTCTTTCTTAATTTCGTAAATTTCGTAAGCTGGTTTGCGGGTATCTCTGTGTAACCTCTTCAGGCGACATCGAGGTGAACATGTCGTAGCTTACCCGCAAAAAGGCGCTATTACTGGTTCTGTATCCAGGAATCAGTCACCGGGATTATATTTGATAAGCTTCAAGCTCCCGCCGTAATCATTGTAAAAAAAGTGTAAAACCATCCCCGTACCTTAACCCGTCGGTGGTAATGGCCCCCCAATGGCATTCAGGGTACTGTTTTACTAAACAGTTTACGCTTAAGATTTGCGTAAGTCTAAAACAACAATTCATCCTATTTTAATATTGGGTGAAGCAATATTGCAAAGTAACACATCATTGGAATCGTCTCTCGCTTCCAATGATGTGACACATTGCAATATTGTGCTTTCATTGAAGATACTATCCATGTTTATCAATTATGACTTACGCAAACATTTTCCGTAAGTTGTTTAGTAAAACGGGCCCCTGGTGAGTGTGATTATCATAACGAGTGGAAATTTTAGAGAAAAAAAAGGTTGCTTCTTCCATCAAACCCAGTGTTTATATCGGTCGCCCATTTCTACAGCATTTCAGATTATGTGCATAATACCTGTTGTTTGCTACGTTTCAGCGAAATGCCAGTAGTGATTCGCTGTCTGAGTCAGAGAGCAGCCGAAACACGAGTTCTAGTCTTATTGACGCATTAACGTTATCATCAGTTGGCGACGACTATCTGCCGCCCTATGCAACGGGGGCTCCCCAAGTGCCACAGATTGTTAAAGTCTGCTTCAAACACATCGAAACTTACGGTAAGACCTTAAAACATTTTACCAAAAGTCAAGTTTTAGACTGTCCCAAATTGAAAGGGTTTGCATACGACACTCCAAAATGTGCTGGAATTGCAAAATAATCTTCCGAATGGATAGAAAGCAATGTGGGAAAGGAAAAATTGCTCGAGTAATTTCTCCTTTTCCAACAATGTTTTTCGGAGTCATCTGCAACAATGTGGTTTAATTCCTTATTATTTGTCTTTATTCATTTGTCGGCATAAAGCTATGAGTAAAATATTGAATCCCAGTAAACATATATAACTTTCCATTACAACAGTGTTCATGGTTACAACTTTTCGTAATGTTGAGCTCAATCACATTCTTTTTTCAGCTTACAGCTATGAGAAAGTATTGAATCCCAGTAAACAACTATTACCTTCTTATTACAATAGTGTTCATTGCTGCAACTTGTAGTAATGTTGAGCTCAGGCATATTTGTTTGTCGGCTTACAGCTATGAGAAAGAATCCCAGTAAACATATATTACTGTCCTATTACAACAGTGTTCATTGCTACAACTTACAGTCATGTTGAGCTCAGGCATATTTTTTTGTCGGCTTACAGCTATGAGAAAAAGTAGTTGTTCCCAGTAAACATGGTGAACTTTATTATTGCAATAGTGTACATGATTACAAACGTATTGAATCCCAGTAAACATAGTGAACTTTATTATTGCAATAGTGTACATGATTACAAATGTATTGAATCCCAGTAAACATAGTGAACTTTGTTATTGCAATAGTGTAAATGATTACAAATGTATTGAATCCCAGTAAAGATAATGAATTTCATTATTACAATAGTGTACATGATTATGAACGTATTGAATCCCAGTAAACATATATAACCTTCCTATTACAATAGCGTTTATGATTACAACTTATAGTAAAGTTGAGCCCCAGTTAATGTACTTCAACTTTCCCATTCCATCGTTTTCCAGGGTTACAAGTATTAGGAATATTTCGAGTAGGCGCCTCTAAAAAGAAGACGAAGCAGTTACGGGACGAGTTCGACACGGGAAAGGACGTCAAGTTGAATGAGGCCCATAATCCTCATGAAGTAGGGGCCGTCCTAAAGGAGTACTTCCGGGACCTTCCGGAACCCCTTCTCACCCGGGACCTCTACTCTCCGTTTGTAGCCACCAGAGGTATGTTAATTTATTTGTTGTTGTTTCGTGTAAAAGCATACTAGCGTTCAATGTAATGTAAAACTGTGTAATATGAGTTATCTATTATGGTAGAATATGTTGAAAAAACGCAGGATCACGACAATGCAACGCCTGCACTATTTATTATCTATTTTCATAAATTTGGTGCCCACCAATTTAACGTTATTGTTCACATTCAAATAACATCTAAAATAGCAAGAAGCATTAGGAATAATGAGTCACCATCACCTGGTTAGAAAAATCACATGAAACATATGAACATACTGTCTTTTATCTAATATTTACAACACGAACATTCAAAATGGAAAACTTCTTGGGATTTATTGGTTTCAAAGGTTTCTGGGCTGACCTAGTTTTATCGCTAAATTTAAACACACCTTCCAGTATTCACTCTTTTAAAAGCAACATCTGAACGTGTTACATTCTCAATCCTTCTGTAAAAGTGAATTTTAAGTACTTTTAAATTAATTTACAATTATTCTAGAACTTTCAAACGTTAACTGGAAATGGGCGCAAGTATGGCTTTAAGCCTTTACAAAGCGATTACTCGATTCTCCCAAATTACGCATGGGAGTTATAGGTAAATGGTAAGAATGGAAATATTTGTAATGGGCCACATAAGCGCCGATGATCTCCTTATCCCTTTACCAAACGCAACATTTTCGACTGGCCCAATTTGAAAGAGTTCGCAGACGACATTTTAAGATGTGATGAAATTGAAAACTAATCTTCTGATCGCGCAGGACAAATGATAAAACTTATTGCTAAGAAAAACTGTTCAACATAAGCGGCCTCTCTTCCCCTCAAAACGGATTCTAAACAACCGCACAAACTATCCTTTGACAGACACATTGAATACGTTTCCTCGGCTCTTGATACATTAATGAAATTAAAATTAACATGTAAAAAATTCGGTGTTGAAACGTCCCAATTATTACATACGAACAGATCTTATATGAAGACAAGTGTTAAATATTCAGTCAGTTTCTCCGTCTACAATTCTGTTATTAATTGTGTGACATGAAAGTCTCTTCCACAAAAGTTACCTTTTCACCATTTTGCATTTCGTTACACAGAACAATGGCATTTCCTAAGAGTTCAATCATGAGTCAGCCGTAACCTATTTCCTTATTTGGGGTGAGCTAATTAAACCTTAAACTTAAAGAAAACAAAGATATATAAAAAAGTACACGAACCACTTAATTATGATATTTAACACCTGTCGTTGTGAATGAAAGAAAGGTTCCTCACATGGACCAATTACTCCTTATGTAACATTAGTTTATGTAATATTCGATTGAAGATTTTTGTTCTAGTGAGAACCATTCTCATAAAAAGGCATTGAGTGCACTATATTGTAGTTTGCGTAGGCTGATTTAATTAGCCTAAAATGTAGATACGCAGTGATTTCTTTGACGTCACGATTCATTAGTGTACGAATGTGTCAATTGTTTAAAGGTAGCAGAATCATTCAAAAGAAGTACAGTAGTGCTAAATGACACGGCTTTGTATTTATATGACGCTCGTTAAATATGTAACCCATCGCAAAATATGGTGGAAATTCTTGAGAGCTTTTGGTGGCAATTCTTGAGTGGTTTTTGGTGGAAATTTTTGAGAGGTTTTGGTAGAAACTTTTGAGAGGTTTATGTGGAAACTCGTGAGAGCTTTTGGTTGCAATTCTTGAGAGCCTTTGGTGGCAATTCTTGAGAGGTTTTGGTGGCAGTTCTTGAGAGGTTTTGGTGGCAATTCTTGAGAGGTTTTGGTGGCAATTCTTGAGAGGTTTTGGTGGAAACTCTTGAGAGGTTTATGTGGAAACTCGTGAGACGTTTTGGTGGCAATTCTTGAGAGGTTTTGGTGGCAATTCTTGAGAGCTTTTGGTGGAAACTTTTGAGAGGTTTTGATGGCAATTCCTGAGAGGTTTTGGTGGCAATTCTTGAGAGCTTTTGGTGGAAACTTTTGAGAGGTTTTGGTGAACATTCTTGAGAGGTCCGACGTAAGAGCAACAGCTTACGATATGTATAGAGTTTCGAGTGATTTCATTGTAAGAGTTGAATGAAGCAAAGGCGAATGGAGCAGGGATTGCTCCTAATAGCCAATATTTGTTTCGTCACAGTTATTTCTGAAGTACTCTTCTTCTAATGTTTAATGTGGATCTTTTTCGGAAGGGGCTAGATGCTATAGGGTTGACGAGTTCAAACTAATCGACAATACATCAATTGGACCCTTTCTGTGTCATGCACGGAATTGTCATACCAGGAAAACCTTTCGAAAGGAAGAAACAATAATTGTAATTGTTTCGACAAAGGCTTGTGATAGTTGAAGACTGTCAGATCTATAAAAAGACATGACAAATATCTCACTTCCCCTTTTAACATACTTGTCTTAAAGACAACTGTCTGTGTTTATTTCTAAGCTAGCCAATGCATTGTATCACAACAGAGTATTTTCCACAAAGAACACATGTATCAATTATGCATAGACATGTTGGCGACGTTTACGATTTCGACTACCAGCTACATTCATGAAACAGATTGCCAAATATCATATTCACTATTTTTGATGTGTTTGAAATAACCGAGTTCATTTATCAACAAGATGCTTAAAATCATTGCACCGTAAGGAAAGCTTTATTCAGAATTGAAAAATGATCATAAGGATATTTAGATAGTTGCATGTTGGGTATATTGTATGTTCCACGACATTTGAGAAAACATTTTATCCAATGTTGTGTACAGTGAATTAAATGTTCAACTGGCAATAAGATATGTTTAAACTAAATATTTTATCTCTTTAAAGGTATGCAAGATGGTGAGAAGCTGATGTCAGTAACCCGGATGTTACTAACGCTACTTCCGGTCCCCAATCGCGACACCTTGTGGTCCCTGCTGCAGTTCCTGTGCAAGGTGAAAGAACATTCCACGGACTCGATCGACAGCCACGGACTCACGGTAACTTTAACCTTATTTCCGCAATTGAAGTGTTGTATATGAATGAAACCCAATCTCCCACTGAGCAATGTGTGATTGATATTGATTGAAAGTAGCAACAGATGCATAGCAATATAAGAGCAATTATCCTGTCAATAGTTCCATTTTGGGACCGATAACTAGGTGACGTATAACATTTGTGATATCCGGCACTAACCATATAACGCATCCACGTGACAAATCATGACGTCATAAGAACGCCATGACACATGACGTCATGTTTACATCATTCTCTGCTTTTTTTCACGTGTTTTATTTTGATTTTGTTTGTTTAAAAGTATACATAAAGGTAACAGGATAAATAGAATAGATGATTGGTGTCCTTGAATAGGAAAAGTTATCGGGCTCGGCATCGGAATATTATCCGTTTCGCCTTCTGCTCACCGGATAATATTCCTAAGCCTTGCCCGATAACCTTTCCGATTCACGACACCAACCATCTATTCTCTATATATAGCGAGTATAGAATCCGTTTTGTCGTAGTTCTTGGTAGAAACCACTGTAACATTGTTTTATGTATGTACAATTATAAACTCACTCACATTTTTCAACCTTACATTACTGTATAGATGTATTTGTACTGATGGGAACGACAAATTCTTCTTTTATCACAATTGTTTCTAAAGGGTATTATGAAGAATGGTTTATGCTTGACTTCTACCATTGCCGTCTGAGGTTGCTTCTAATTCTAACCAGTCACAAAAAGAAAATAAAAAAATAAGGGACCGGTTAAAACATATCTCTTGTACGCACGCAAAACAATGCTAAAATAATGACGTTCTTTCTCGTATACATGTACGATCCAATTCTGCTCGCGAATACAAAGGCTCTAATTAGTTAATGACATGCCTTAGTCGATCGACAACGCTTCGCCATTATATTATCACTGTTGAATAGACCTTCATACAAAGGAAACACTCAAAATAGTTTCGGGGCCGTAGCATAAAGACGTAGGTACTTCTTGGGATCAGATATTTCGCTGAAGCTTTCTGAATGACTGGCACCTGTATCAAAAGTCGCGAGTTGTTTTATGCACCACGATTCTGTCCCCTTTAACACTTAGAATACTGGTTAATTTTCTAAAAATATTTTTTTTGTCGTCTGCTTTCCAAAACCTTAAATAGCTGCTTAATTTTGATGAGGAAAAATGCACAAAGTAGCAAACAGGTTATATCACAGGCCAGCGCCAGCCGCCAATTTACTTGGCGGCTGATCTGTGTCCAGCCTGTTTGTATAAGGAAAGGTCAGTTCTAGCACTATAAGGTCGTTTTAGACAGAATTGACTGTAATACAAATTGAAACATAACTTCACATACAATTTGGATGATATACTTCCCCATAAATGCAACATTGAATAAAAAAAAGGAGATTGTTTGTTTAATGTTTTATTGGTATTTTGGTCCGTCAGAATACTGTGTTAATAAGTTTAACAAGAGAAAGTAGTTCATTATGCAATACTATTGCTGTCCAATTAGATAACGCGTTGTATTTAAATCCTTTACAAAACGCCATATTTTCGACCGTCCAAAATTGAAAGAGTTTCCAGACGACATTTCAAAACGTGATGAAATTGAAGAACAATCTTCTGATAGGGCAGAAAGCATTGTGAGAAAAGGAAAAAATGCTATTTAAGAACAATTTTTCCTTTTCCCACAATACTTTTGAAGAGCCGTCCACAACAAACTATTTAAATGTCGTTATTGTTAAGTAATGGGTTAATGGCGTAGTCGGATCGTTCAATAAAGAGCGATGGAATTCACAAAAAGAAGGGATCGTCATATACATGAAGATCTATTTGTAAAGCCCTTATTGTCTTATCGGCATGTTATCAATGGTATCATTTGATTGTTCCCGATATATTTGAAGATATCGATCTTCATATTTCAGAATTTTGATCCATATAAAACATTCATAGCATATCGGTAGATACCATAATTCAATACTTAAACAATAAATGTGCATCTAATCGTGAATTATTTGGCCCCCGTCGCTTGAAAAAGGAGATATGTAACACCAACCCCCTTAACCCTTTACGAAACAAAAATGACCCGTTTGTTACAGAGGCCTCTGTAAAACATTGTGGGAAAAGGAAACATTGGTCTTACAAAGGAATTTCTTCTTTTCCCACAATGTTTTATGCCATATCAGAAGATTATTTTTCAATTTCATCACATTTTGAAATATCGTCTGCAAATTTGGTCAGTCGAAAATTAGGCGTTTGGTAAAGGGTTAAAGAGAGCATCTCCACTTATGCAGCCCATTACAAGTATTTCCTTTCTTACCATTAAGCCCAAACCCCTCACTCCGCCACCCTTTCGCAGTTGGTGTTCATTTTTTACGTCAAGCCATGACTGTTTGTATTCTTGATACTATTCTAAAATGAAGGAATAACAACCGCACAGAAAGTAATGCACATATTCTTTCCAAATTCATTTTCTGTCTTGTTCAAAAAAGAGGTTTATTCTGATTTATGAGAAGAAATGTCCTACTTGAACGCAATTTCCAGATCTTCAACGGGAAATATTGGTTCGGTAACATGATCCATAGAAAGCGACCTGGTGAACCCAAATAAAGCTGAATTGTTGAAGCGATATTTAATCCGAAGAAACGAACTATTTTTGATGTATATTTTCTTTTATTTCGCAATTACATAAGCCATTTTGCGATATGACCCTTTCGAAAGCCTTCCGTGGCCTTCTGGTTGGAGTACATAACTTGACATCACACAGCCATTCTCCGTGTTGCCTAGTCTAAACAACGGTAGTAGTAGATTTGGAAATTAATTAGAAATATTCTCCCGGCTGATTGACAGAGTGTCGATGGTTCTATAAAAGACCAAAAAGGTATCTGGTTCGACCTAGCTTGACGATCCCTTATTGGCAATCTAGCTTGTGGCCATCCTTTGTCTTTAATTAGACTAGGTTTGCAATATAACTGAAATATTCTTAACGCGATTTAAAACCCCGACAAATACGTAGTTTTACCATTTCCCATAACGTGTCACCCATAAAATAAATATTCACACCAAATGAGAAATGGCACGCCGTACATATGTCACTCTATTTTCATTTCATCATTTTGTGGGTCACCGAATCCATTTGACCTTGACGGTCGTTTGTAATGTTAGCGGTGCACGTACGACTTGGACATTCGTGAAATTTACACTGCAATGACTTCTCTCCACAATAGCGCCGATGTTGTCTGTTGATTCCACATTTCGTCGAACAACACTTTCCTTTTACATAATTAAGAAAATGTTGTTTTTCATACCCTCGCCAATGACATTTTAACATGTCAAGTTTCAATTTGACAGCATACGACTCTCGGGAAGATTGAGAAATACCATTATCTTTATGATTTACTAAGTAACTATGTAGAACATAAAAGAAATCATTCATTCCGAGCAAGTCGTTTCAAGGCACAACTATTTACTTATACACGCACAGTGGTTGTGTTAAAGTAGAATACCTGTATTCCGCCATTTTGAAACCCTTTCTTTCTTCGGAATACGTCTGTCGTTCTCGGTATACATCGGTCGATGACGGATCTATTCGCTGTTCTGTTCTGTCAATCTGAACTCATATGATCTATCCAATGACAACGCCTCTGATATAACAGGATTGCCGCAATATTGTTTCTCGCGAGACTTATGTCATTGTACCTTCTTCTCCAAATATAGTTCTTAAATTTGAAATTCAAATAGCCGTTTATTTTGAGGAAGGAAACGGTTATAAATACCATACCTTAAGATATCACTATCATGTATGAGTTACTGATAGAAATGATTTAAAATGATGCTCAGTACTAACATATACATTGAACCACTTAACGTGGCCGCTTATAGGGAATGTGTTATTAGCCGGGGACGATTTACCCGAAATATTGTAACCCTACATCTATATCCAAGGTGTATTTCTCAGCTCACGGAAATACCCGAGTAGTTACGATTGGTGTATCGTAAGGTGATATTTAAGGGTCATTCCGTGTTGACCCCACCCGTCCATTTAAGTCCCGCAACCTCATTGTGTAGGTGGTGGGGTAATTATAAGGTTTGAAAGATGTTTATACCCCACAATTTTCAGTCTTACTGTTAAATAGAGAAACGGATATGTCCACCGTGCCGGACTGTGTCCTTTAATTTGTCGTCATGGTAACGTTTGTAAATGTATTTAAATTTCAATTCACCCTTAACAATCGATGTAAATAAATCCCTATCGTCTTTAACAGGAATGATTCTTTTTCTGAAATCTGATGATTTAATCGGACCATCTTGTCATACAAGTAATTCAGTCATCCCAAGCAATGACTTTGAAATTTGGCTTAATTGTTTGTTAATTAAAACATGTTTCGGTCCAGCTAGATACATTTATATATGAAACTCACTACCATTCCGACGACGCAGGGATTGTTGACAGAATGAAGAGGAAATATACCAAATACTATAAACATGGGGTTGCCCTAATATGGGGGCTATAATTAACTTTACTATCGCCTTTAATTTATATTTACTGACCCGTCCACTAGAAATAAAGTGTTTCTCGAAATCACACTTTAATTAAGTTTCTCTTTTGCACTACGCTCACTTGTTTGCTTGCATTTATTCATTCAAGCATGGCCTCCAGAAGACGAGTTTATGAAGAGTTAAATCACGATGACTTTGAGATTTAACCCATTTGAATCAAATATACATCTGCAGCAAATGATCTTAGAAACGGTTGTGTCCCACAAATGCAGAAATGCATTCTTAACCCTCTTAACCCTTCCAACCAAATGTCACACAAACAGTTTAAATGAACACAAATATTGGAATTATTATAGATCTCGACAAGGGGATTTGGGACTAAGAAACAATTAAAACTGTTTGGCTAGGTCATGTCACTGTCTTCAACAAAAAATAATTAAGACCTAATTGCAAAGACACATTCATTTTAATATACTAATTAATACTTTTTCAACTATTTTAGTCTTCATCCCAATTGTAAATACCTAATGGAAAATGGAAACAGAGAACAAGACAGAAACATTCAGTATACTTTATGTTGAACACTCCCAAAATGTATTTGTACTTCCATCTATCAGGAACTAAGATCAAAGGATACTATGATGCATTTTGACCATAGAAAATCGTATCAATCAGAATGGTCAACTTAATAATGTAGTTTCAATTGTCCGAAATTCACAGTATGTTTTTTTCTTCTTTTTTTCTTTTCTTATTTTTAAATAACGAGGGTACACGAATACGCAATTATACTGACGTATCTTGAACAACATAAGAGAGACTAATCACCTATTCATGTCTTCCAACAGCAACCCGGAAACAAGATGGACTCCACCAATTTAGCCACATTGTTTGGACCTAACATCCTTCACAAGGCAAAGTCCACGGAAAAGGAGTTCTCGGTCGAGAGTATGGAACGGGCCGAGGAGAGGAAAGAGGTCATCGAAGTGGTCAAGTTTTTGATTGACCATCATCACACACTGTTCCAGGTAAATGCTGTTTGAATTCTTAAATATCAATGTTATGAGTTCGGTCGTATATAAAGTTATTCAGCTTTCAAGACGATAACATTAGAATTGCCAACATTTAATTACAACTACATACAACAATGAAGAAAGACAGAACAACGAGACTTAATCAAAGTCACAAAAAAGGAATTTGAACTTCATCATGTGAATCAACAATCGGAACTACTCGGGTATTTCCGTGAGCTGTGAAATACACCTCGGATATAAGTGTAGGGTAACAATTTTTCGTGTAAATCGGCATCCGGCAATTAACACATTTTCTAAGCGTGCACGTTAAGTAGTTCAATGTGTATGGAAGTGTTGGACATCCTTTAAAATCTTTTTTTATCAGTAACTCATACCAAATGGCGAAATTGTTGTTGTGACATGAATAGTTGTTTCCTCAATCAAAAATAACGACTTCTAAGATTTCGAGTTTAAGATCCATTTTTAATCGAAAGCAAAATGACGTCATTCTCCTGGGACACAATATGGCGTCATCCCTATTATTTCAGAGGTGTTTTCATTGGATAAACCCGATGTGTTCAGATTGGTGAATCAAATGAAAAATAAGCGTACTCTGTATTATTCTTGCGAATGGTTTTGAACATAGACTTTCACATAATCTACATTACGCTCACTTAACCGTGCATCTCTTGTTATTCGTCACTAATAGATATTCGAGTTGATATCTTGTCGAGGGTAATGATATAAATTAGAATTGATGTAATTTGTGACGAAAAAACTCAAACCTTGGACCACATGGATATCAAACCTCTACCATATGACAAACTTCCTCTAGGGTGAATTCCTTGAAGGAAAAGCAAAAACGAATTATAGAAAATATATACATGTACATATATCTTTAACTTCTTATATTATATTACCTCACTTTGAAGGCTCTGTTAAAGAATGCTTTTTTCTTGAGAACAATTTATACTTTTGTTATAACAATTTATTTCATACAGTGTTAAGAATATGTTTTAGATAATGTCGTTAAATAACTCCTCTGCCGTTACTTTCAATTTTTAAATGGGTAAAACGAATAAGAATGTCCGGGACAACTTTCATATTGCCTTCAAGAAAAAGTGATTTACTTATATTGAGTGTTAATGTGACGATCATTTCCCCAACAATGAAGCTCGCTCTAATAAACTTTGTGTCTTTTTTATACTGCAAGTTAATTAAAGCGGAAGCTATTTTACTACATGCTAATTATAGCCTCGCTCAATCTACAAATATCGTTTGCATACATTATTAGGTTTTTCCTTTGATGTGTGTTTCTTTCATGTTCATTTCAACTAACTAAAGAAGCGAAGTCAGTTATATTCGTTCTTTATTTTCTCATGAAATACACAATCTTATATCATCTTTTTTTTCGTTTTACATAAGGATACTTGTCTTTGGTGCATTTAACAGTAAAAACATAACCCGATCATCTATGCTACCACTTTCAATAGAATTGCATGGGGCAACATTTGAAGGAATGTCATTTGTATTAGTCTTTTGCTTTAAATCAGTATAAACAGCACCACGTTTGGACTGACGCACTAGAAATTAGTAAAGGAAAAAGGAGCCCGCTGTATTATTACTTCGTTGACAATTGACTACCAAACTAAGTTTTATGCTTGGCTCGAAAGTGTAAGGGAAGTAACTCTGATAAAACAACAGTTTTGAAGTGTGATTATCTCCCATAGTTTAGAAAGCTTATTTCTCAATACTTAATCCCATTTTGTTTTCCACAATTAGTCTAAAACTAAAAACACAAACGGACGGGTAGTATTGGTGGAACATTGGAAGTGTGTTTATTATCAATGATTTCCTTGAAAAGAGAATTTATCAATATATTGCAATAGTTTCTGAACACTTGCTATGTTCTAAGAAATACGTTGTCTAGCAAGGTGCAGCTCGGTAGTTGAGCCAATATTCAAATCAACAGAACAATTTATAACAAATCAATAAATTTAATAATAAAATCTTAGCAAACGGTAACGCCATATCTATTATATTTAACATCAAGTACCTACTTTATTATAGTCCATTTATTTGAGATGGATTTTCCCCACATATTACATTTCTATGTGAATTTATACCTCCTCTACTCTATTTATAGATACCACCACCCCTTCACGACGAGGTTTTGCGGTTGCTATTGGAGACCGATCCCGACTCCACCGAACAAATCATGAAACGTCTTGCCAATGAGTCTGGGTAGGTCGATCTACACTTATCATCCATTTTTGTGTTACGTGTAGATATTTAGCTGGAGCGAGCGACGTTTAGGGCCAAACTCCTCACAGTGATCTCCCCTTGCTACACATATAGATCGCTGCAACTACAAACTTTCCATTCAGATTTGGATACAATTAAAATGATGGGATTTTTTTTTTCGGATAAAGTAGTTTATTAAGTCATGATATCTTTTTTGTTTGGTTTCTGACCAGTAAAATTGAAAAATGTTTCGTTTTCGTTATATATAATTCACAAATGGATGGTTTTTGGGTGTCGCCACCACCATTAATCGCCTTTATCGTTTGTAGGCAGCTGATCATGTGACGTTTATGGTGGCAGTGATCTATCCAATGAAGGGGATATCACTCTGTTGAGTTTGGTATAGTGTTTTATGCTGCTTACTTTCCTGAGAAATCGAGTTCCAAGTCAAAGGTTTTGATAACATCTAAACAGGTTCCAAGTCAAAGGTTTTGATAACATCTAAACAGGATGCTATCAAATATGAGAGAACTAACAGATATGACGAAATAAAAGAATGAAAATGCCAGACAATTGTAGTTTTAAATTGATTCATACTTAGTTAATGGAACATGACAAGTAAGGACATAATTTCAGTATCGACAAAAAATACTGTTTGATGAAACTATCGGACAAAATGCGGTTTTTTTCTTCATTTTACATTTGATGAGTTTGGTCGGAGCATTTATTTCATCCACACCAGGCATTCCCTTTTTGATCCTGAAATGAATTTACACTGTAATGATACATTGTAAAATGTACAGGATGCCATGAGAGGATTGTGGTAATCGGGTTTGGTGGTCTTTTTATCCCATCCAATGGAGGTATCACCGTCAATATTCGACCACTTCCTAAAGTATTTCCAACCACAAGTCTTCACTTTATAAACTTTTCAACGTCTGAAATATCACTAAATAAAAGACATTTTCATCATTTGATTAAAATCGTGTCAGTATATCAGCTTCAGCTAGTTTATAATTATAGTTATACTTATTACAGACACATGTCCCATATAGGTCCTTTTATGCCAGAAGACCATAACAACATTTTTCAGTTTTGAAGCCACTTTACAAAGATTATCTGTAACTAAATGACGCATTTACTTTATAGGAACGAAGCAGAAGCCGATACGACTAGCAGTATATTCGACGAGAGTGACACATCACTGCCACATTCGCCAACCAGCGACTTTGGGACACCTTTCAAATCCACAAACACTCTCGCGGTGCACCATGCACCCCTGCGGGAGACTAAAAGTGCTGAAGTTCTCACCCCGTGTTCAAAAAGACGCTTCTTCTACAGCGTTTCCCAAGAGGACCCGCGAAAAAGTGACTCGTTACATCACAGAGGAAGTGACGTCACGAGTCGGCCGGAAGACCGCCCAAGTTTTCATCTCGTGATCGAGGATATCCCGGGAACACCGGAAACGCGTCATCAACCACCGGTGACCCCGCGGAGTCAGCGAGCGACCATACCGCACGCTCGAACAGATCACTCGGATTTATACTCAAGGCCCCATTCGATTCACATAGAGCGGCCGCACTCGGAAATGTACTCGACTCCGAAAACCCTTTCCATTCCGTCGCCTAGTTACATGAGACAATTGCCAAGTTCTCCTGGCTCGAGTCGGCCAGGCTCATCGAGAAATAGTCCGGCGCGCTCGGATAGCTTCGGTCGATCCAGTTACAATCCGCCTCCGCCCATGACGAACTCACCGCGTGTGACGTCATCGATAAAGAGACCGCTTAATTTCAGTCGAACACCGGAAGTTGAAAATGAATGGCAGAAGGACAGGTGGCGCCACTGGGATTCTATTTCCGGCGACAGTCCGAACGATTTCAGTCAGGAAACGCTTGTGTGATCTGAGTAGTAGAAACGCTTGAACTCTTGTTGAGTTACTCATATCTTTTTCCCGCGACAGTCCGAACGATTTCGGTCAGGAAACGCTTGTATGATTCGAGTGGTGGGGACGCTTAAATTATGACAGCGTTATTCATAATTTTGACTTTGTTAAAAAGGAAGTGTGCATAGTCGTGTAAATAAGAAACGTCAGCGTTTCGTTTAAAGCGCCGTCGAGCATCAGAAATCTGAGTTCAGTATAGGATGATTTTGCAAGGCACGTTCGACACATGTGTGCATGCTTGCTTTTAGATTGGAAAAAGGATTCGAAAATGTCACACGCAAATCCTACCAGGATGGAATGTTAAAGCATTAGAGAAATCTAAGCTTTTATCGCAATAAATCACATCTCCGGAAATCATTTCGACAAAATTGGAATTTGCTCAGAATGAGCAAATTCTCCTTTTGTCGAAGTGATATCAATTTTTGTGAACATAGTTGATTTCATCGGTATTTGTGCCATTTTACAAATATTGATGAGGAATAATGAATACCATGCGTAAAACACGTTATCACGTGCTCTAGCTTTGTACAGTGAACCCTCGTTTATCCGGACCCCGATTATCCGGATATCTCGCAATCCGAACAAAATTGCAAGGGAACGGAATTATTGGACCAGTTTATTGCAGACGACTTTTCAAAACATTGTGGGTAAAGGAGAAATTGCTCGTGACGAGCAATTTCTCCTTTTCCCACAATGTTTTCTGCCATATCAGAAGATTATCTTTGAATTTCATCACATTTTGATGTCTTCTGCAAATTCTTTCAATTTGGGACGGTCGACAATTTGGCGTTTGCTAAAGGATTATAACTATACTCCGCTTATACAGACCGTTTATGTCTTAATGTGAATAAGAACATGCTCTGCTTCATTAGTCCGGATTATTCGGTAAACCGGACATTTTTGTTGGGAACGGACGTGTTCGGATAAACGAGGGTTCACTGTATATGGTTGTTATAATAGGTCATGCATCGAAAAGGTAAATATGGTGTTAACCCTTTACCAAACGCCAAATTTTCGACTGTCCCAAATTGAAAGAGTTTGCAGACAACATTTCAAAATGTGATGAATTGAAAAAATAACAATCATCTGATAGGGCAGACAGCATTGTGGGAAAAGGAGAAATTGCTCGTTAAGAGAAAACGTTGTGGGAAAAGGAGGAATTGCTCGTTAAGAGCAATTTCTCCTTTCCCCACAACGTTTTCCATAGTCGTCTGCAACACACTGGTCAAATGTAATGTCGTTATTGTTTGGTAATGGGCTAAGATGTATTTCGGATTTGTTTGATGAACTGTATCAATAAGCACTATTGTTTTTGTTAGTTTAAACCGTACCCTTCCAATTACCACACAATCATTGGATTTCTACCAGTTACTTACTAGTTTTGAACATGAAAAAGAAAACAAACACTTTATCGAACAAAGCACTTCATGCTGTCATAAGACTTTATATCTTATTGTCTTTCTATAAAAAAGGTGTCTTTTTTTCTTTTCTTTCATCGAGGCTTGTTTTCAAAATGTTTCAAAGGAATTATGACCAAAATTTGAAACAATTTAAACGTATAGCACTATCAAGGCCGAACAAACAACAAAACTGCCTAACTAAAATCCGTATCAAGACACATGTTGATAGCATTGCAATGCAATGGATACTTCCATAATATGAGATGAATATAAGTGTCTGTGAACTATTGCTTACCATTTTGGGTTCATCCGATATTATAACGAAAGATGCCCTGATTGAATGTGGCTTGGAAACAGGGAAGCGGTCAAATCTATGTACTTGAAATCCATCGTTGTTACTTTATATAGAAATGTGCTTTTAGGAGGAGGGATTGATACCATTGAAATGTTAAATGAACTCAGTTCCCATACTATTACGCTCCCTTAATCCTTTACCAAACGCCACATTTACGAATGTCCCAAATTGAAAGAAATTGCAGACGACATTTCAAAATGTGATGAAATTGAAAAGTAATCTTCTGATAGTAATTTCTCCTTTTCCCACAATGTTTTCCAGAGTCGTCTGCAACAAACTGGTCAAATATCGTTATTGTTTGGTAATGGGTTAATAAGCTGATCCCGATCTTTTGAGCGTTGATGTTGGGTTTTTATCATCAATAGTCGATATAACCCAATGTTTAGCAGACGGAGTTCGGAATGAATTATAAACTATGTGTATCATACGTTTCTTGAAGGAATATTACGGTTAACCAATTACCAAACAATAACAACATTTGACCTGTTTATTGAAGACGATTCTGGCAAACATTGTGGGGAAATGAGAAATTGCTATTAAAGAGCAATTTCTCCTTTTCCCACAACGTTTTCTGCCCTTTGTGAGGATTCTCTATCCATTTCATCACATTTTGAAATGTCGTCTGCAACCTTTATCAATTTGGGACAGTCGAAAGTTTGGCGTTTGGTAAAGGGTTGATACACGGACACCTCTGCATACGTAGGGAGCGGTTATGCCTCCAAAACGTGATGTAACCGTCTTATGTAAAATTCCCGTATCATTTTGATTTATTCAAGAATGTCGCTTTGTGTTGCTTTCTCTCTCAGGAAAATATGTCTGTACCTGCAATAATTCTAAAACAGAATATATCGTCCGCAAATGCTAAAATATATTCTACATGAATATTGATATAACCCAGAAAGGAATAGCCTATTTATTTGCCAAACCTCGATTCACTGTATATGTATAACGGAAGAAAGCTGAATGAAACATGCATTTTAAAAACAAACTTCGCACGCTCCTATGATAACGTCAATTATACTGATTCATGCCGTATCTCATTAACTTTAAATGGAGCGGAAATATCATTTTAGTTCTTGAAAGACGTAAAACAGTCAATATTGTTCTAAGCGACCATACTTAAAAGTAAAAGTTAAAGGAGATACAAACGTAATGAAAAAGACAACTAACGTCTAAAAACGGAACGCCAGCCATTCAGAAAGCCCCAGTAGTAGCTTTCTGAATGGCTGGCGTACTGTATTGAGATAGCATCATACTAATTAACTTCTTATTAATTGTGTACTAAGAGTGGCTTTTGCATTTGGACTGTCTTTGCATTTGGACGAACATCGGTTTTTTGGGCTTCTAAATTCACGTGTTTTATTGAAGTAGAATCCTATATTTTACCCATGAATCCCATTGAAGCAATGTTTTCCGCTCTCGAAATAAAAATCCGATTCCAAGTAGGTATTCATTGGAGACAGTAGACCATCATGTTATGCTACGCATCCATTTTTCAGGAGTCCTCTTTCTTTCCCCTTTTTCTGTCACACTTCGCGTAGGAAAACTGACCACCTCTTACTTAACTTGATCACTTGACATTTTAGATTCGTTTAGCAAATGTACAGGTGTTTTGTACGCGTATTTTAATGTGGTTTGGTCCGGGGAGTCTAAGCGATTTCTCACGTTTTCAAACTAATCTGTCTTATTCCAGAAAGGTTCCTGTGTTCTATTTATTATAAAAAGTAAATGTTCGATTTGTAAAAAACAACATGTGGTCATGAGTTGGAACTTAAACAAGCTTAAACATCAATGATACCTGAGAGTCGTATAAAACGTTAGTTATGTAACAGTATTCTATCTGACACCTTTTTCTTGCACCATGACCATTGCTTAGTGTCTGATAACAAACCAATTTGTGTAAATGATGAATGTTTCATGTCACGTGGAAAATATTTGGTGAATGGTGACATACCATACTGGTTTGTAATCATATTCTTAACATTTGTCATAAAAGTTTTTTATAGGTAGAATACTGTATTATTTTTATTTGTAATTTCCATAGACATGTTTAATATTCGTCTAAACAGTGATGTATTCTGCCAACGCTGCCGTCACCACCTGGAGGAAATATTTTGTTAAGGATTTTTCTCATCTTTTATTTTGTTTTCTTTTTCTTTTTGATGTTTATTAGTGCTATATATGTTAATGAAGACATGAGATTATGATGCCTCTGTGTACATTTTTTTGCTATCATGTTATGTTGTATTTAAGGTCGTATGTTGATAAGATGTACGAATGGCAGATTCTATAGGCTGGTAACATAACGAAGTAAGATGATAGAACTAACATTTTAATATGAAATACTGTACGTTTGAATAACTTAAAGATAACATCATTTTATCAATGATAGAAAAACAGCGTAAACCATTTCCTCAATTGTATCGAAAAGAAAAATATATAATGAAGCAATTACCATGATATCTAACTGATTTATAACACATTGCGGATTGCGTTTTGAATCGTTGAAATTACTCCTGTGGTAGAATCAAAAGTGTTGTTGAAAAGGAAAAAATACATGTACCCGAATGAGCAACTTTTCATTTACCAACAATGTTTGTTATTGAAAAGGGTACCATGACCTTCTATATTTGATTATATTACCTAACCAAGCCATTAAAGGGTCAGCCCTTTATATGAATGTTTCAATATTGCAATTGTTATTTCAATTTGGATAAAATCACGAATATTGAATTGATGAAACGCCTCAACACTTTTGATTTCAATAATCGAGTCATTTTTTTTAAATATTTTGGGTACATTTCAGCTTTTGATGCAATATTTCAGAGGGCAATCGGCGAAATATTCATCAGTCATTTTATTTCATTTTCTCCTTCATAATCAACGCCCATTAACGAAATTGTTTAATCAAGATACACGTTGAGCGGCACTATCAAGACGTTTAATTCGCATGGTAGTTCTCGATCAACATGGTGTTACAGCCCTTAACCCTTTACCAAACACCAGAATTTCGACTGTCCCAAACTGAAAGAGTTTGCAGACAACATTTCAAAATGTGATGAAATTGAAGAACAATCTTTTGACAGAGTAGAAAACATTGCGGGAAAAGGAGAAATTGTTCGTTAAGAGCAGTTTCTTCTTTTCCCACAGCGTTTTCTAGACTCCTCTGCAACAAACTAATCAAATGTCATTATTGTTTGGTAATTGGTTAATCATTATAAAGGTCCAGATTTTAGAACCATGACAGAAAAGTAACTGTGTGTCATGGTAAGTTAATGGTTGATACTTTCGGTTTTGTGTATATGAAATGTTGTTGATATTTTTATCACTATTACTATTAAACTTGTGTTCAAATATGCTTTTTCATGGAAGAAAAGCGGCAATATTAAAGATCAAATACAATTCTAAAGTACCTTAAGTTGTCCTTATACCAATCGCGTTGTGCTTTTTTCTTCAATTTGCTTGCCACCCTTCTAAACTGTTGCTTGTTTGAGGGTCCTGGATACTGATGTGATTCCACATACATGTAGTTCGTTTACCTTCAACCCATTGCTCTGTAACAAAATCGGTTAATTGCTGGGTTATGTCTCTACTGTACGCGTCATCCCTATCTTCTAAGATCTTGAACCAGTGGTCTTCAATGGCATCTAATAGAATTAGAAGCAGGATGGCTGAACGTCTTACAAGTGTCCTGACGTCATTATTTTCTTTGTAAGGAAACTGAAGGCCGGTAGACTTGGCCTTTCTCCATATGCTCAGGGTGAAGTGTAAGAAACACCATTCAAAATTATTCCTGGAAAAGCTTCGTAAACCCTTTACCAAACGGCAAATTTTTGACGCTCCCAAATTGAGTTTCCTGACGACATTTCAAAATGTGTTGAAATTGAAAAATAATCTTCTGATAGGACAGAAAACATTGTGGGAAAAGGAGAAATTGCTCTTAACGAGCAATTTCTCCTTTTCCCACAATGTTTTCCAGAGTCGTCTGCAACAAACTGATCAAATGTCGTTATTGTTTGGTAATGGGTTAATGGCGTTGTTTCGAAGTGGAGGACGACACTGGTTGGTGTTAATCCCAGCCCAAGGTCGTACATCTTTCAAAGTAGAATATCAAAGAATCGTGTTTATCAATTCAAATGAAAGCCGAAGGTTAATTTATTACAAAAGTATAAATTATGAATGAGATACATCATTTTGTTTTCCCAATTTTTTAATCAAAACGAGAGATTTCTTCAGTTTGATCTTTGCACTTTTTTCGATTTTCCTTTTTTTTGGTAGCCCCCCCCCCACCCCCCCATCGGATAGGTGAGATAAAGAATCGAGTCAACGTTCAGGGAAAACACCAACAGTCTATATGTGGTAGATCTCAGGACCGTAGTAACGCTTTTGAGTATAAATGCATATCATTCATATCAATTCATTACGTGCAGTCTCTAGAAACTTTCGTTTGAATTTACAGTCGAACTTGTGTTAAGCAGCCACCCTTTTAAGCAGCCAACCTGCCTTAAACAGCCACTACAGAAAGTCCCATTGTTAGATTTATAGTTTACATCAATTTGTGATAAGCAGCCAACCTGTCTTAAACAGCCAGTTTTCTCTGTCCCATAGGCTGGCCTCTTTACACAAGTTTGACTGTATTTTGATTCCAACGGCTATTCCCCAGTACGTTTCATACAAGAGTAGAGCTGTTGTACAGTTTTATAAGTATTTTTTAACTTTACTTTGTCCTCATATATGTGAACAAGCACCTTTAAACAATATGTGAGAAGGTGTTTTTTCTGAGGCTATCTTAAAAGAGTACATTACCGAAGCTCAATGAATAACTGCCATCCATGAAAAGCCGTAAGTTGTCCTGAACATCACGGCTATGTCTCCTTTTAACATGGTCCTTAACCTTTTCCCAAACAATAACGACATTTGACTTCTTTGTTGCAGACGACTTTAAAAACATTGTGGGAAAAGGAGAAATTGCTCGTAACGAACGAGTTTTCCTTTTCCAACAAGGTTTTCTGCTCTATGAAAAATATTTTTCAATTTCATCACATTTTGAAATGTCGTCTGCAAACTCTTTCAATTTGGGACAGTCGAAAATTTGTTGTTTGGGAAAGGATTAAACAAGATTGGCTGTATAAACTATGGAAACGGCTTTGACGTATTCCCCATATGATAATAAACGGTTAGCCCAAATTAAAAAAAAAAACGACTACAAAACGTAACAAGGTCTTTAGTATTCGGAGGAAACCAGTGTGACATGAAGATACATCTTTTACTTATTGCAATTGTTTAAGTTGTCTTCGTTGTTTCAAAGGCTCCTGCAGCAAATACCTCCCAATGAGGTCAGCATGGAGTAACGACTAGAAACAAGACAAATCTCATTTTTATCATACATAAATAATGTCAAATCGTTTCGAGTCTGGGGAATATTTGATAATCGCTTTGCTAAAAAGCATGGATTGGATATTCCAAAAAACGGCCCCAACGGGATTCGAACTCATGACCTGCTAATGCTGGGTCATGACATCCATTACGTGTTTTAATCCATTCCCAAACAATAACGACATTCCACCAGTAAGTTGCAGACGGCTCTGGAAAATATTATGACACTACCATTTCGGCAAGAAACTGGTCAAATGTCCTTATCGGTTGGTAATGAGTTAAGATAAAAAGAAATAAAATACATTAAAATTTAAAGATGTCTCGTTTTATCTAGTCCTAATGATCCAGACGAAAATATTTCATTCTACACAGTCACAGCTTGGATAATCCATGCTAGGGATTATTCGAAAATGGGTTAAAACCGGCCCAATAATAAACGGTGGTTGGTGTTACCTAATAGAGTGGAAGTATCCGCTTTAAGGAGTTTGAACGATTGGGTTATCAGTTCCAATTAATCGGATCCTACTTGGCACAGTTGTTCAATTTGATTCATTTCAATTCAAATATACCTTATTCGCTCATGTCTGAATTTGTCAGACATATTAGTATAGTTATATAATGATATGACATTAGTGCACATAAAAAATAGAAATATACATATATAAGTTGTAAGGAAACAGCGGTAAGGTAAGGAGAAGAGGCAGGGCTTTTAGGGGCTATACCAATCGTATCTACTCGGCAATCACCGTAACAAGTCGGTAGATATACATGTACCTCGTAGGCAGTACATGAATACACCAGAAATCCTGGGGTAATTCGCCTTATTTCCGGCGGCTAACGCAAAATGCACACAGGCACTAAATATGTATTTAAATACGCACAAATTGGTTATATATCACAATTGAATGTTTGTTTTTACCCTTTTCATTAAAGATGACCATATCAACACATCTTTGATTCACATTTTGTCAATCGTATCTACTCGGCAATCCCCGGCTTGTGCCGGGGATTTCCGAGTAGATACGATTGCAAACGGACATGCCCCAATCTGAGCACATCGGGTTTATCCAATAGAAAACAGCTCACAGAAATACCCGAGTAGTTCCGATTGGGACATGCCCTTCGCTGACCTACTTTCAAAAATGGCTCCCCATTGCCTCCGAGGTTATTTTAAGAAATGACCGAGGTGTTCCGAATGGGGGCTATACTATAGAGTTGACAAGCGTACTATATTTCCACGAACTATAGAAAGTATAATAGCTTAAGCTAAAAATAGACTAATCTTAAGATATATTACTTGTTAAGGTGCCTGTCTTAGTTCTTGTGGCCACGGGTTCGAGCCCATCGGTACCTCCGGTTACGTTAGGATTATTTGGTTGGATACTTCAGAACCCTAGCATTGTTCTGGTTAACCAAGGAATGCTATAATTTGTTGAAAATTGTTGTCACGGTGTTAAACCAAATCGTAACAAAATATTGTAATCTTAAGAATGACTGAACATGTCCGAATCCAAGATGCAAGGCATGTGAACTGTCACCATGATATTTACTTGAATAATCGATATTTCAACGACTTATTTTGACAGTTGCATTATGCCAATGCTATCAAATCAGAATTTTAACGTTCATCCAGATGGCTTAGTCTATTAAGGGAGGTAATTCATTATAGCATACATTCTTTTATCACGAGTTAATGAACTTTGTTTGACCCTAAAAAAGCTGGGTAATTTTGTAAAAATATATTTGTGTGGCGTCTGCTTTCAGAAACCTTAAATGTTTGCTTAATGTTGTTGAGGAAATATACTCAGAGTAGCAAACAGGAAAGATCACAGGGCTGCAACTTTGCGGATGGCCTGGGTATTACCTGTTTGCCTAAGCATGAAGTCGCCTCCAGCACTATTAGTTATCATGATATATGATGCAAATTCTTGAAAAAAAAGAGCACTGATTCATGAAGAATAATTGCTATTTCCATAAATGTTCTGAGTCTAAGTAGGCTGCTTGATCATACATATAATTATGCCAAATGTCTTAATAAATCAATTAATCAACGAAAAACCTCTACTTTTAACGAATAAATATAAATGTCCCGCTTAAAAAGGAAGAAACATAATTTAGCTCAAATTTGAGTGGTTAATGGCAGACAGCAATGTTATTATCATTTAATGTTCTTGGTCTTGGTGTCTCTCAGCTTCAACAATAAGCATACCAGCTGTATATGAAATAAGGGGACGTCACACCAGGGCAAGAAGTCATGATATAAGTATTTTGAAAACTATTTACCACATTAATGTCAAGAGAGAAAAAACAGATTTACATGGCCGGCGTGCTTGTAATTCGTGCTTTCTAGACCTTACTCGAACCGGAAGATATGCTAATCTGGGACAGGTAAACTATGTATGTGCAAGAGGGAGTAAAAACAAAATACACAATTATTGCTTGAAATAGAGCAATAAATTCTTTAAATGCCAGTGACAAGCTATTTTTCATACTTGTCAGGTAACCATACACGATTGGATTATGTGTATTTCTTTTTCTTAATGTTTTTATCTTAAACTGTCGCTAATAAGTACATACTTGTAATATAATTATTGTAGTTTTCATTAGACTATCGGGAAAATCAGAGTATCAATAGCACGTGTGTGGAACCATAACACCGGTACTGCCTCAAAAAGCGAAACACACGGTCTGTATTTTCGTCGTTTTATTATGATAGGCAAGTTTTATCATATAACACAATGTATTCAACAAAATCTATAACAAAAACTAATAATAAATAACAAGTTTTCAAATAAAGTCATTTACATATGTTACCTGAAAAGTCCTCTAGTAGGATGGAAAATAGAATTGGGAAAGACAGACATAATTAAGCACTTTAAAGCCAGAAAAGTGTTCATTTTCAGCAAAATTGTGTAGGTTTTAGAATAGAAATAATAGACAGATAACAATGAGATACTTAAAGTTCCACTTAAGAGTAACTTAGACGATGAAATGTTCATATGGTGTATCATTAGAAATAAATTTTGTTTACAATTGAAAATGAACGAGGCCAGTCGAATACTGTTGGAGTAAATTTCATAAAACGTCGGTCCCCAATGACATGCGATTGGAGAAATTCTCTATTGAGAATATGTTAGTGAATAAGTGACAGAAAAGTGTATATGTATCACGTGCCGTTTCTAACCAGGTGGCTGTCACTCGTTTCTCCGAGCGCTCATCGCTATTCTAAGATTTAGACATAACTCGAATGTAAACAATGAACTCAAATTGTGTGCTACACAATTCGTGAAAATAACACTTTGAAACACCGCTAAGAAATGATGCAGGCGTCAAATAATCATGCTCATGTTGTGTTTTGCTTTGTTTGAACACATTACCTGTCACTTTATAACACATTTTCCCATGCTTGCTGTCTTTTGGCACCATTCTGGCCTTAACCCGTTCAGTGCTGGGACCGGCTTCATGCTTATGCAAACAGGCTGGGTCCAGGCAAGCAGCAAAGTTAATTGGCGGCTGGCCTGTGATCTAACCAGCTAGCTACTCTGAGTATCTTTCCCCATCAAAATTAAGCAGATATTTAACATTTTGGAACACAGACTACACAAACATCTTTTTTATAGAAAATTACCCAGCATTCTAAGGGTTAACTATGTCATCAGAACTCAACCAATAGTGATACATGTATAGTACGACCCGTAACGACCGTGTCGACCTCTAGCCAGCGAGAAATGTCTCGGTGTGTTGAAATTGCATGATAAACTACACCGTAGTCCGGGGTACCGTTTTACTAAACAGTTTACGCTTAAGATTTGCGTAAGTCAAAAACAACAAGTTCTTTTATTTCAATATTTGGCAAAGCAATATTGCAAAGTAACACATCATTGAAAGCGTCTCTCCGAGACGCTTCCAATGACGTGTCACATTGCAATATTGTCCTTTCATTGAAGTTTCTATCAAGGTTTATTAGTTTTGACTTACGCAAATATTTTCCGTAAGTTGTTTAGTAAAACGGGCCCAGGGGGCCAGATGTAGGTGTTTCTCTACGTTTCATTGATAAACCATTCTTATTTAACCATTGTGAAGGCGAGGCTTGTTTAGAAATTGTTTATTATAAATCATTCTAACTTTATTTTCGCGGAGGCCACCTTGGTTTTGATATGTCATTAATAAACTTTTCTTACACTTATATGGTGTAGTCCAAGCATGTTTAGGTATTGAGTTATAAACCATCCTAACTTAACCGCGGTGTAGGCTAGTTTGGTTAAGAACTTTATTTTTATAATCAATTCTAACCTCATTTTAATATAGGCTATGCGAATATAGATATCTCATTTATAAACCATTTTAACTTCTAGTTAGTGAAGACCAGGCTTAGATATTGATTTGAAAACCATTCTAACTTAACCGTGGTGTAGGCCAGGCGGGTTAAGACGCTGATTTATAAACCAGTCGTACTTGATATTGGTGAAGCCACAGACTGGTTGAGATGTAGATTTATAAACCATTCTAACTTAACCGTGGTGTAGGCCAGGCAGGTTTAGATCCCTCATGTACAAACACGCCTTCCTGTTCCTCAGAGATATCTTCGGTAATGGGCCACTGTTCGGTGAAATAGTTCGGCTTTTTATTCACATGTTCAATCATTGCCCCGGGACGTGGGGTATCGAGGCCGGGTGTCACACCCGAAATCCTATTACCTAACTCAGGGAGCTGTAACTCCTGCCCGGGGGTCGGGCCAAACGTATTACCACCCACTCCTGGGCGTGGGCTGCCCCTTGGTGATTCACCGAGGGCTGGACTTTCCACACCGTTTTCATTCAATTTCTGAAGAGCTGTGTAGTGATCAACAATGGCCGAGAGAGACGAATCCCTACGACCCGCCATCGGGCCTCTCCCCGGATTCGTTTTGAGGGGTTCGAGAAGAAACGTGTCCTCACGCACTATAGCGGCTTGTTCCGTAGCTCCGTTCGTCTTGGCTGTTTCCTGTTTAGAATGGTCGGTCATAGCCTTGACCTTCGTAACGGCGCCCGAAAACGCGTTTAAGGAGTTCATTTTCTTCGCCGCCTGGAAGTGAAGTTGGAAGTATAAACATTAGCGTATGCTCATGTGTGTTTTTTTTTTCAATCAATGTATTTACATTAGTGATAGTCGACCAAAAAGCACATTTAGGAAATAGTTATGAGTCGTGTGCTTTATTATTTACTTTGATTAATTGACATTGTTCTTCGTATCTACCTGCCATTGTCAGAGGTTACATGTGGACTTCTATCATTGCTATGGATGTAAAAGAGGCATACTTAAAATAATCACAAATCGATGACAAGTAAATGAGAATCATTGCAAGTCAATGTTACTTTCGCATTGTCCATATGCTTTCGTATGCAACTAACAATGTGCTACTGTTTCCTCCCTAAGTATGTACAGTCTATATGAGGTAGATCCCAAAACCATTGTAACGCTTTGGATCTAGATTAATATTAAATCACTGTTAAATGCTGTAAAAATAACTACACGAACTTGTTTTGCTTCCAATGACTATTCATCAGTGCTAATCATTCAACAGTTCAGTTGTTGTATTGTTGTAAAGAAAACGATTTTTTATATTTTTCTGTGCACAAGCAGCTTCAGACGAGAAAGGATAAACCAGAAATTTCACACAAGAACTTTGGTCGTGACAAGTTTTACCACGAATGCTATTACAATTGTTCTGGCATGAGCTTTTACCCTTTCCAAAACAACAATCTTTCCACCGTCCAAATTGAAAGAGTTTGCAGACGACATTTCAAAATGTGATGAAATTGTAAATCTCCTTTTCACACAATGTTTTCTAAAGTCGTCTGCAACAAAGTGGTCAAATGTCGTTATTGTTTTGGAAAGGGTTAATGTAAGCTAAAATTGGGGGCATGCTTTGTCAATATTTGTTACCTAGACACTACTGTGATGTCTCGTTAATCCGAACACGTCCGTTCCCAACAAAATGTCCGGATTACCGATTCATCCGGACTAATGAAGTAGCGCATGTTCTTATACACATTAAGACATAAACGGTCTGTATGCACGTGTAGACTTGTAACACTTTAGCAAACGCCAAATTGTCGACCGTCCCAAAAATAATCTTCTAATATGGCAGAAAACATTGTGGGAAAAGGAGAAATTGCTCGTCACGAGCAATTTCTCCTTTTCCCACAATGTTTTCAAAAGTTGTATGCAACAAACTGATCAAATAATTCCGTTCCCTTACAATTTTGATCGGATTGTGAGACATTCGGATAATCGGGGTCCGGATAAACAAGGCTTCACTGTATTTATGAAAAGATGCGTACAACTCAAAAAGGCAATATTTTGCATTAGACCTTTGTGGATTTGCTTGATTATATTTTAAGATGCATAATATACTTTGAACAAAATTCATTAATTTGCAGAAGCATCACCAATTCAACTTGTATCGTGATTTTATCTGATATATATTCATATCTATATAGATATGGAGATGTAATTATAGTGTAGACTGTATAAATCGCAAGTTAAATGTATGTGAAATATTAAATTACATAGGATATAGGGATCTTCTTCCACTTAGATGAAGAATCGGGCATTGCACCATAACCGAAATGAAGTTGACACGTTGAAAAATCCCTATAAATAAAAAAAAACAGCACCCACCCAAGCTTTACTACCTATTTCATAATAGGTTAATAAATTTACCTTTCCGTGACCACCGCATACCTGTATTATGAAGTAAATATCATCTCGGTGATACGAGAGTTGTAGATACCACGTGGTTCGACTATCGTCATCAAATTCGTACGTCTTTGGTAAGTGTTGTGGGGGTAAACAAACATGTGCTGTGAAACACTCATACATTAGTGATCAGACGCTGTCGCCCATTAACCCATTACCAATCAATAAGGACATTTGACCAGTGTATTGCAGAGGACTCCGGAAAACATTGGGGGGAAAGGAGAAATTGCTCACACGAGAAATATCTCCTTTTCCCACAATTTTTTCTGACCTATCAGAAGATTATTTTTCAGTTTCTCACATTTTGAAATGTCGTCTGCAAACTCTTTCAACTTGGGACAGTCTAAATAATGGCGTTTTGTAAAGGGTTAACAAGACGTTTCTTTATTTAACATCAAAAATGCATGTTATGAATATAATCCATCGATAAATCGATTGATAAATCATTCGAGCAAAGACAATGCACAAAATTAAAAGACTAATTCCCCCTTATAACGTGACTAAATTTATTAGATTGTATGCCACTTTAAACAGTAATCCTGTCATATTGCAATGAATGGTGCTCGTACATAAAATATTCTTCTGTTTTGCCTTCACCAGTAAGGTACACACTTTGTACGAAGTCATTGATGACCTCCCTACTTTCAAACACCCGGTCAGTGGTGAAAGAAAATAATCAGTGTCGCTCCGAATTCAGAAAATACTGGAAGCAATATAGACTGAGTCTGGGACTCGAACTTCGAACATGCATTCAAAACAAGGCACACTACCTAACAGGCTTAAGAAGCTGTTGCTATAGATTTCTATACTGACACGGGCTTTTATTCAGCTGTCGTTATAATTTAATTAAGGTTAATAAACAAACAACACAGGGGTGAGTACAATCATTATTGTGCTATCAATACAAATATATGCGCATATGTGTGGTATCCTGGGGCTCGTTTTACTAAACAACTTACGGAAAATGTTTGCGTAAGTCATAATTGATTAACATGGATAATATCTTCAATGAAAGTACAATATTGCAATGTGACACGTCATTGGAAGCGTCTCGGAGAGACGATTCCAATGGTGTGTTACTTTGCAATATTGCTTTGCCAAATATTGAAATAAAAGGACTTGTTGTTTTAGACTTACGCAAATTTTAAGCGTAAACTGTTTAGTAAAACGGGCCCCTGGTCGGACCAACTTTCCAATACGAAACTAGTAACAACGTAATTATGGCAAAGTACATGTCGAAAATCGATAATGCAGTGCAACAATCTAGTCTTATGCATGTAATATAATATAAATATTATCTCGAACTTCGAGTCGAGGGATGTTCTTTGACCCACATAAACACCTCCGACTAGAAATTCTCTATATGGTCTTGGAGCGAACGGCAAGGTCAGAATGCAAACATCATTCATCGGCGGTTGCGGAATAATGATCGTCGGAACATGTTGTATATAAAAAAGTGGATAACAAAAGTAATCCGCTGAAAACATGCATATATGCCTGCGCATTCATTGACGCCGCCATTTGCATTTTTTTATGACGTCAACATTGATCACATGACCACCCTGCCTCATATATAAATTTAGCGAGTCATGTTTGAGAAACCGATATGGGCAACGTCACGCGAAAGGGGCACTCTGACATAGCAAACAGTGTAGCCCCAGACCAGCCGCCACGTCACTGACGTGGCGGCTGGTCTGGGGGCTACACTGTTTGCCATCTTAGAGGACATCAAGTTCTACCTTAAAAAAATACAAATGATAACTGTCGTGACTAGATGCTGGAATAATAGCGCTAAGATAGAGCTGAATTAGCGCTTTTTTTGTATGTCCGAGTGCCCCTTTTCGCGTGACGCGGCCCATATTTATCTTTAATAATGTTAAGCTAGTTTTGATATGAAATGTTACTGTATATATGGTAATTTGTTTATGGTCATAACGATATGTAAATATGCAGGCATTAACATGTATGTGTTACACTTTTAAACATCTGAACTTTAAACTTTGAACATGTATTGCTGGTCCGGGAAAGATTAATCACAAACCACACAGGACTTGATTAAATCACACACCATATAAATTAAACGATACACATGCGCTGAATTAACCCATTACCAAACAATACCGACCTTTTACTGCTTGGTTGCCAACGACTCTGTAAAACATTGTGGGAAAGGACTAAATTGCTCGTGACAAGCAATTTCTCCTTTCCCACGATGCTCTCTTCCCTTTACAGATGATCCTTTTCCAATTTCATCACGCTTTGAAATGAAGTCTGCAAGCTCTATGAATATGGGACAGTCGGAAATTTGGCGTTTGGTAAAGGGTTAACATATAATCAGTTAGCCAATTAGACGAAAGATTGTAATGATAATGTATGGTTATGGAAGTGATGCGCTGTGGAAGGCCTTTGAAAAACGAACAGGAGATGATTGGGCCACGTCACGCGAAAAGGGGCACTCGGCCATAGCAAACAGTGTAGCCCTAGACCAGCCGCCACGTCACTGACGTGGCGGCTGGTCTGGGGCTACACTGTTTGCCATCTTAGAGGACATCCAGTTATACCTTTAAATAAATACAAATGATAACTGTCGTGACTAGATGCTGGAATAAAAGCGCTAAGATAGAGCTGAGTCAGCGCTTTTTTATATGTCCGAGTGCCCCTTTTCGCGTGACGCGGCCCAATTATCTTTTACCATAGTGAGTTTAGTCAAAGTATGTTTTATGCAATTATCCGAGGAGTCATGAAAGCGTTTAACCCCCTAGAATATTTTAAAGACACTTTCCTATGAACTCATTTACGTTCAGGTTTGATAGTAACCGTATCTCTTGGATGCTTGTTCACTGAAGAGAAAATCTAAAACTCAATATACATTGTCACTGAAACTGTACAGCATGTATAAGATTGTTTGATATACAATTAACAATATCTTTAGAAGCATAATACATTGACGAAGCGCCAATCTTTCTACGTATTAACAGTTAATCTGGTGTAGATATCAAACACGATGTCATGCTTTTGTATTAGACTTAAAAAACCTTAAAAACTTAAAAACGATCTAATTGTGCTTTGAATGAGTATTATTCAGTACGTGTCATAAAACACCACTGCTGTTCTACGGTTTTAGTGATATTGATTACTAGCTTCGAAATGTTTCTCATATCTATGAACTAGCACCTTTAACTTCATAGATGAAATATATAAAGAAAATCATTTGTCGGTTAATACCTTCCCTAACAACGAATTTTAAGTGGTTTGAAATTGAAAGCTGAAGCTACAGACAATGTTCACAAGTGGAGTAATTTTGTTTGGATAACACTATGACAAAGACATTTTGTATCTTGATAAGTTGTTTAAGAGAATGTCAACAAGCCCATAATAATCGTGATAAGAAATCTAAACCAATGCTCAATCAAATTGCCGTAAAATATCCAATGTCAACCAACCATGTGTAAATAGGGAAACATGTTTAGTAGCGTATTTCTTCATTACACGTGTCAAGTCTTACAGATACGTCTCGATGGAATATGTTGTGATCTGTTTTCTGTATAAATATATAAGCTTAACTTAAGCGTACTCTACTGTGTAGCGTCATATATGATAATGAATATATCTCAACAAAAACGGTTGCTTATCAAGGCGAGGATTACAGTTGACCAGTCCAATTTTTGAAGGAGTTGTTTTCACAAATAGAGCCATTGAAAACAATATTTACGAGCACAAGTGCATTTGTTTGTCTGAGTTTAGTACACCATTACATTGGGTAAACTGTTATCAACATTCAAATCGAGATGTATTGGCAACTGCTGGGTACCGTTTTACTAGATAATATAAGGATAATATTTGCGTAAGTCATAACTGATACACATGGATAGTATTTTCAATGAAAGTACAATATTGCAATGTGACAAGTCAGTGGAAGCGTCTCGGAGAGACGATTCCAATGATGTGTTACTTTGCAATGTTGCTTCGCCCAATATTGAATTAAGAAGAATTGTTGTTTTAGACTAATACATATCTCAAGCATAAACTATTAATTCAAACGGTACCCTGGTGAATTGCCTTTACTCCCTTCAGCGCTTTGATTTTAGTTTGGGCTTGGTGACCGTTAGTGAGGCACGCTTGGTTCGAACTTTGTTCCTCCCGCTCGGGGTGCCAGGTTTGGATGCGGCCGAGCTGGCACGTGCAAGGGCTGCGGATTTCACACGAGTACTCGCCTTTTCCTTGTTTCGCTGGTTCCGCTTTTCCACGAGCTCCTTTAAGATTTTGCGCAGTTCTTTGAGGCCGAGGTCCTCTTTTCCCTTTCCCTTGGCCTTCGTCGTGCGTTGTATAATGACCTTCGACATGTCTCTCTGGGCAACCATGAACTCCCTGTGTGAAGGTTAATTACAAAATCCTGTTTAAATGTATACTTGGAAAATTGGTAGCAAACTTACTTGACGTGGTTTGACTTCACATTTATATGCATGTTTATTTATGTTAACCCTTTACCAAACGTTGATTTTTCGACTGTCCCAAATATAAAGAGTTTGCAGACGACATTTCAACACGTGATGAAATTGTAATATTATCTTCTGATAAGGCAGAAACCATTGTGGGAAAAGAAGAAATTACTCGTAACAAGCAATTTCTCTTTTTTCCACAATGTTTTCCAGAGCCTTAAGTAACAAACAGGTAAATTATCGTTATTGTTTGGTAATTGGTAAATGCATATTATGGCAAAAGTGTTTACACTGTCGTGAAATTGAAATACCATAGAGTCACAATAGAGGCTTATCGAAATGACTATAACCCTTTACCAAACGCCGAATTTCCTACTTTCCCAAATTGAAAGAGTTTGCAGACGACATTTCAATATGTGATTAAAATGAAGAATAATCTTTTGATAGGATAGAAAACATTTCGGAAAAGAGGAAATTGCTCCTTAAGAGCGATTTCTCCTTTTCCCATGATGTTTTCCAAGGTCCTCTATAACAAACTGGTCAAATGTCATTATCGTTTGGTAACGGGTTAGGGTGCTGTCCCTGCCGATAATCGACAGATAACTTTCTCAAGCGACAAATGCATAAAAAAAACAATAGGATTTTAGTCATTATCCAATACGTACTCTAGATCAATGTAACCATCCCGCTTTTTATCGATGTCTTTCATGATACAATCTAGATGATGTTCTGTCAGAGGCAAACCAAGTGTCTAAAAATAGAAAATATATATTAATTTGTCATTTAACAGTTATAGTGCTGGGACCGACTTCATGATTATGCAAACAAAATAGACCCAGGCCAGCAGCCAAGTAAATTGGCGGCTGGCCTGTGATATAACCTGTTTGTCACTCTGAGTATCTTCCCTCATGGACATTAAGCAGATATTTAAGTTTTTTTTAAAAAAAGACGACACAAAAATATTTTTTTTAGAAAATTATCCAGCACTTTAATGGTCAATTAAGAACTATTGAGTTCTGTGATTATTTCTTTTCTCTGATTTACCAATACAAGAGAATAGCCCTTCTGTGTCTTGTCAAAAGACACACCAACAAATTCCGTGGTGCTACAGGGAAGCAAGTCCGTGACCCTCGAGGTACAAGTCCATCATGTAAGATGAAAAAATCTTTTAACAGAAATTAGACTTTGCAATGATTTCATGATGCTATCAAAATAAATGGATAAAACAGTGATAAATCTTTGTATGAGCCGTAATGGGGAAAAGCAATTATAAGTAAAATAAGTTAACATTCAAGTTTTTAGAGCCTGTTTACAATAGATGTAAAAGCGTTGATACGTCTCGAAATCCATCGCATAACATCTGTTTATACTTACATATATCAACATATTCTTAATAAACTTTGCGTCCAGAAACTATTTTCCATTCTGCACTTTACAGCAATATTAACCCTTTGCCAAACAACACATTTTCGGCTGTCCCAAATTGAAAGAGTTTGCAGACGACATTTCAAAATGTTACGAAAATGGACTATAACATGCTGATATGGCACAAAACATTGTGGAAAAGGGAAAATTGCTCGCCACGAGCAATTTCTCCTTTTCCCACAATGTTTTCCAAAGCCGTCTGCAACAAAGTGGTCAAATGTCGTTATTGTTTGGGAAAGGATTAAAATACTGTTGTCACAATGAGATTTCATTTTGACTTCAAATGATATCAAGCATGAACAAGCATGCACATTTAAATGAAACAAAACAGACCCATATCTACATTACTCACCGCTACACCATTTCTCAAGTTCTCCCGACTAACCAGCCCGCGTCCACCAGTGTCGAAGAACTGGAAGAGATCGATAAGCCGCAGGTTGTCAATGCGCATGTACTCGATGAGCACCATAACAGGATCGAACCTGTTCAGATCATGTGGATCATGCTCCTTGATGGTCAGCTCTACGGCACTGTACATCTCCACCCCGTGCTCGACCCGGATATTCCGGTCCTGCTGCATCTTCTTAACAAGGGCGGTGAACTCTCGGTCTACGGGGATGTCCTGGAATAATGGAATAAGAATGGGCGTGGTTGTTGTTCTCGGCATGATCTATAACGTCTTGTGAACATGATTATCCTGATGCTAGTGTCATTTTGGGACCCATAACTAGGTGCCGTATAACATTTGTGATATCCGGCACTAACCATATAACACATGAACGTGACGAATCATGACGTCATAAGAATGCCATGACGTCCTATTTACATCATTCTCTCCGTTTCTTTCTTTTTGTCTCGTGTTTTATTATCATCTTAGTTGTTTGAAAGAATACACAGAGGTAAATAGAACAGATAGTTGGTGTCTTTGAATGGGAAAAGTTATCGGGCTCGGTTTCGGATGATTATCCGTTTCGCCTTCGGCTCACCGGGTAATATTCCTCCGTCTTGCCCAAAGGTATATCCGATTCACGACACCAACAATGCATTCTCAATATATTTGCATTCCAAATGAATCTTTGATTTTGTTGGTATTAAATCAGGATGAACTATTTACACTAATCAATACAGCATACACGATACAACTCCGTCACGCAAGCGACTATATCACTACAATGTATGTGTCTAATGATTCGTCACGTGAATACGTGTTATAATGTTGGTGCCGAAACCTATACGGAACCTAGTTATTGGTCCCAAAAGGGCAGTGGTGACAGGATATATTTCCTATTGTTTAAACTTATTTATTTTACATTGGTTGTGAAATAAGTTCTTACAACTTAGATTAATCACTCTCGATTCTGCTTCCTGGATAGACAATCGGTACTCGCACCGAATGTGGATTAATGAAAGTTCGCAAGGCCGACCCTGCTTTTCACGGGATTCAAACCCACAACCCTCGTGTCCAGAGGCCGACGCTCTCCCCCTGGACCACTGTCCTCCCCAATATTCATATTGGGTTTCATATTGATAAAAACCCTTTGAAAGTTCTTTGGATGAAATCACATATAAGCTATTGAAACTGTAACACACCAAGGGGAAGAGGAAGATATACCACATAGAATATGTTTGGTTGATGAAAATATTAAACAAACGTAATGAATGAATACTGTCTTTTTTACCAATGCCAGAAATACTCACTGCCGCGAAATATATCAACATCATATGTTCAATATGGGTATGAAGGAAAAGATGGTCCTGAAAACCTTTGTTGTGGAAACTTCCAAAATTTCCAAGTGGTTCGACGTGTAATGAAATGGCAAATTTTCTGAGGGGTTTAATGATCAAAATGTCCTTAATTAGGTCTTTGAACCTACAATGTTAGCGTTAATATAGTTATTTGATACATTCCGTTTGTATATATCTAGATGGGGGGAGGGGGGTCGTGATCAGATTTCAGACGAAAATGGCCGCCGAACCCTCGCTTTGGGTTTTCAAACAGGTACACCCTTCTTATTACTTACTTGGTTTTTCATCGAATAACGAATATCAAAGGGCCAGTCTGAAACAGTTTTAGCGAGTGTCAACCGTTCTCCTCTGTATGGCCCTATAACCGAGATAAGTCATCGAGTGTTTTGCGATTTCCTGAACCTTATTTCGCGAAACACTCCTAGACTTATATCGGTGATTAGGCCATCCATAGGAAAACACTTAACACTCACTGAAACAGCTTCCGACTGGCCCTATGATAGGCGCTATTCGATGAAAAACAAGAAAGTAACAAAGAAGATGTACCTGTTTGAAGACCCGAATTGAGGCTTCAATTGCCATCTTTTTCCTCAAATCTGACCACGTGAGACCCCTACCAAGTGATATTCTACATAATTACCTCTGTGTTAAGGTATTGTATGACCATGGCCTTAGCTCCTGTAATGGCACGGACCACAGCTTTCACACCTTCTGTGGTAAGAGGATTCTTCGCTAGCTGCAACAGAAACGGCATTTTGATATATAATACCATCATACTAACACATTCTGTGGTAAGAGGATTCTTCGCTAGCTGCAACAGAAACGGCATTTTGATATATAATACCATCATACTAACACATTCTGTAGTAAGAGGATTCTTCGCTAGCTGCAACAAAAACAACATTTTGATATATAGTACCATTATACTAACACATTCTGTGGTAAGAGGATTCTTCGCTAGCTGCAACAAAAACAACATTTTGATATATAATACCATTATACTAACACATTCTGTGGTAAGAGGATTCTTCGCTAGCTGCAACAGAAACAACATTTTGATATATAATACCATTATACTAACACATTCTGTGGTAAGAGGATTCTTCGCTAGCTGCAACATAAACAACATTTTGATATATAATACCATTATACTAACACATTCTGTGGTAAGAGGATTCTTCGCTAGCTGCAACAAAAACAACATTTTGATATATAGTACCATTATACTAACACATTCTGTGGTAAGAGGATTCTTCGCTAGCTGCAACAGAAACGGCATTTTGATATATAATACCATCATACTAACACATTCTGTAGTGAGAGGATTCTTCGCTAGCTGCAACATAAACAACATTTTGATATATAGTACCATCATACTAACACCTTCTGTGGTAAGAGGATTCTTCGCTAGCTGCAACATGAACAACATTTTGATATATAGTACCATTATACTAACACATTCTGTGGTAAGAGGATTCTTCGCTAGCTGCAACATAAACAACATTTTGATATATAATACCATCATACTAACACCTTCTGTGGTAAGAGGATTCTTCGCTAGCTGCAACAGAAACGGCATTTTGATATATAATACCATCATACTAACACATTCTGTAGTGAGAGGATTCTTCGCTAGCTGCAACATAAACAACATTTTGATATATAATACCATTATACTAACACATTCTGTGGTAAGAGGATTCTTCGCTAGCTGCAACATAAACAACATTTTGATATATAATACCATCATACTAACACATTCTGTGGTAAGAGGATTCTTCGCTAGCTGCAACAAAAACAACATTTTGATATATAGTACCATCATACTAACACATTCTGTGGTAAGAGGATTCTTCGCTAGCTGCAACAAAAACAACATTTTGATATAAAATACCATCATACTAACACATTTTGTAGTGAGAGGATTCTTCGCTAGCTGCAACATAAACAACATTTTGATATAAAATACCATCATACTAACACATTCTGTGGTAAGAGGATTCTTCGCTAGCTGCAACAGAAACGGCATTTTGATATATAGTACCATCATACTAACACATTCTGTAGTAAGAGGATTCTTCGCTAGCTGCAACAGAAACAACATTTTGATATATAATACCATCATACTAACACATTGTGTAGTAAGAGGATTCTTCGCTAGCTGCAACAGAAACAACATTTTGATATATAGTACCATCATACTAACACATTCTGTAGTGAGAGGATTCTTCGCTAGCTGCAACATAAACAACATTTTGATATATAATACCATCATACTAACACATTCTGTGGTAAGAGGATTCTTCGCTAGCTGCAACAAAAACAACATTTTGATATATAGTACCATCATACTAACACATTCTGTGGTAAGAGGATTCTTCGCTAGCTGCAACATAAACAACATTTTGATATATAATACCATCATACTAACACATTCTGTGGTAAGAGGATTCTTCGCTAGCTGCAACAGAAACAACATTTTGATATAAAATACCATCATACTAACACATTCTGTAGTGAGAGGATTCTTCGCTAGCTGCAACATAAACAACATTTTGATAATATGAACTAAGGCATTGCCTCTAGACCGCTCTCTCAACTCAATTGCATGGATTTTGTGAAAAAAAAACTTACATATTAATGAATATGTGTTTCAATCTAAATTCAGAGTAAAACTTTGCGGAATTATAAGAATTGGCTTACTTTGGGGAGCAAATACTCATTTTGTAACAAAGCTGTCATCTTTGTCACATTTAGATAAGTCTCAGTAAAACAATAAGTCTCCTTGCAGATTCCTGGTAAACCTTTTTGATGGTGTATGTTTTATATGGGTATAAGTTTAGCTTGCTTGGGCTATGTATCAGGGCCTTTCATCAATAATGAGACATTCATCATGTAAGAACAAACTGCTCATGCAATTCAGAACCACCAAATCACAATATTTGAACCACAAGTCTGTCTCTGCATGAATTCATAGAATTTTCTTCACAAAATTATGTGTTGTAAGTACTGGTTTAACCCTTTCCCAAACAATAATGACATTTGACCATTTTGTTGCAGACGACTTTAGAAAACATTGAGGGAAAAGGAGAAATTGTCTGTTTTTTCAATTTGCAATTTTTCCTTTACCCACAATGTTTTCTGGCCTATCAGAAGATTTTTTTTCCAATTTCATCACATTTTGAAATGTCGTCTGCAAACTCTTTCAATTTGGTGGTCAAAAATTTGTTGTTTGGGAAAGGGTTAAATCATCACGAGAACCAACAACATGTCATTTGGTGATGAAGAAGGGTCATTTGGGTTAATAGTATCAGACAATATTCAACAACATACTCATCTGCTTGTACAGTCTTAGGTAACTAAATTACATCATATAGAAAGCCAATCAGGTATTTGTTTGAATTTTTCTTTACTGTAGATAAGGAAATCCCAAATAAATTGCTTAGCAGATCTCCAAAGGATCATTCAAATACAACAAATAGCTTTGTTGTAGCCAAATGGTTTTTGGTTTAACTTTAAAATGAAAGTAAAAGATTCTATAATTTTTTATTAATACTTTATTAACTTTTTCACACATAAAACACTGCTTTTTGATATTTACTTTTGACACGTAAGAATAAAGATGAAGTACACAATATTGCTATGTTTGTATACTATTCTTACCAAAAAAGAGAAAATTTTATCAATTCATTATGAGTAAGAGTTAGTAGACTTTGTTTTGTAATTATTTTGATTGCTTTCAACAACCTCCTATGTATATTGTTTAAACATGCTTTACCTTTGGCTGTACATGTTAATCTTTATATGTATATTGTATTGTCGGGGGCCGACTATCAATTAAATAAATGAATGGATATGCGTTTATCTATCAAAGAACTTAAAGAACAAGAAATGCAAAACAAAATGATATGCAATAAACTATTAATAAAATGTAGTTAAAAGACATAAGTGAAAATCAGCAGACAGCATTTGTTCATGTAGTCAAATTCCTTGCTCTAACACATTAATTGAAAAAACATTTTCCTGATCTTCATAGTTTGAAAAAAAAAAACTCCTTAAAGTTGGAAGCATATGGCAGAAACATTCATGATCAACTTTAGCTTTTCCAAAAAAACATGTCAACACATATTCTATGACATACATCCTTAAGATGTTTATCCATTTTTTCCAAAATATTGTTTGAAATTTAAAGCAATAACAAATATAATTAAAAATTTCTTTGACCAATGAATAGAACATTTGTGACAAGGAAAATGTGCTCTCTGAGCCAATTTCCCTTTGCCATAATTGATTAAAAATTTGTGTTGAAAATCAAGAGGTTTACCATAGATACTGAAAGAAAACAATAACTTTACACTGATGTATGCTTAAAATTTAAACTAAACTCCCATCTTTGTTTCATTGAAACATTTCATAAACATGCAATTGTAAGAAAAGAAATTCAAGTAATGACAAGTTTCTGTCTTCTACTGGTATGCTGCAGGCTGACTAAGTTGTCTAAATATAGTATGGGCATGCTTTTTGTCTCATTAATTTGATTAACCCTTTCCCAAACAATAACGACATTTGACGACTTTGTTGCAGATGACTTTAGAAAACATTGTGGGAAAAGGAGAAATTGATCGCAACGAGCAATTTTATCTTTTCCCACAAGGTTTTCTGCTTTTCCTGAAGAATATTGTTCAATTTCATCACATTTTGAAATGCCGTCTGCAAACTCTTTCAATTTGTGACAGTCGAAATTTTGTTGTTCGGAAAAGGGTTAAGTTGAATTTTTGAAGGCTTCTTGAAACAAAAGAAAAGAGTACCATAAGACATATGTGACATTGTTATCAATATAGAATATTCCATAGTCCATCACAGTTTTTCTACATTATTGTCATTTGATGTTATCAGTACCAAATAACACTAAACACTATCCTTGAAAGTCTTTTAAAGAGAAAACTAAGTTTTAAAACTTTTCATGAGTCAAACATATCAATAGATTTAGCGTAATCAGGCGTCCATGTAAATCTTCATCTGTTTTTGATTGTACCAAATCCATGTGATCTTCAAGCATATTTTGATGTTGTTACCTCTTCCTTACTCTACCAGTTAGTCATCAGTCTTGGCTGTTAAGAGAGAAAAATAAAAAATATCAATCTTTTGCCAATACTGGCTACATTTAACTGACTGATTATTCTTAATTGGTAACATTTGAAATAATTGTTTCCCCATGGTAATCAATTGAAGCAGTAATTTAACAGGAAAAAAAGAACTGATTGATGATAACAATCTATATTTCAACCTGTCTTGATTTATTTGCTTTCATTCTCTGTCAAACCAAGGTTTTCAAAAAAGAACAAAGGAAAAGTCAGTTACAAATTGTGAGTAACACCAAATTCATCAACGTTTATGTATAACTATTTTTTTTGAAAAACAAAGTAATATAAGGAGGACATGTTAAGAATTCCAACCTTTGTCAAACTTGCTTGTTTCCTGAATACTGTGCTGCATATCATATTATGTTATTATGCTATAATCTAATCAGCGATGTTTGAAGTAGAGAGAAAAACCACTTCGACATTTGAGAGATTGATTCTTTGTTATAATTCGATTTAGATTAGAGTCATTAACTGACACAGGTCCCATATGGGTCCTCTCCATCAGTGCCATACCTACATTTTTCAGTTCTCGAGCAGCTTTCCTGGATACCCAAGTACTAGGCTAGGGCTCTGAAGTGACTTGCCAAAGGCCATTCCCAGGAAACAAAAGGTCTTGGTGGGACTGGCCCCTGCCCCCCTTCCTCCTCAAGTTCCGAGTCCACCACTTTCACCACTATCTTTTATGTTTATGACATTTATGTTTGTAAAGTTCAAAGGGATGTGAGAAAGAATATACATGTAGATCTACTTACTTGTACTATAAAACAGAGTCAATGTTCATACAGGTCTGCATCATCTTTTCTTTGGAAGCTTGTTTGAAATTGTCATATTTCCAACCATCATGCATTCTGTAAAATAAAGAAAACACAACTAAGGCATCTATTACCATAAACTTTTGGTCCAAAATTCTCACTTGCAAGAAAAATTCAATGTTTGGGAATTTTATTATCACTGGAATCAAGTAAAATAAGATACTGCCAAGCAAATAATGTTGCATATATAACCAAATACTTTACAGGGTATTTCATTTTTGGAAAAGGAGAATCATGCTGGCATTGTTATCTATAGTAAAATCTAATGAGAGATGTTTGAATTAAAGAGAAAAACTGCTTTGACATTTGAGAGATTGCTTCTTTGTTATATTGCTTTCATAACCTATCCTCTATGTTTATGACACTTATGTTTGTAAAGTTCAAAGTGGCCTGAGAAAGACTTTGTACTTACTTGTATTATAAAACAGAGTCAATGTTTATGTAGATCTGCATCATCTCTTCTTTGGAAGCTTGTTTGAAATCGTCATATTCCCAACCATCATGCATTCTGTTAAATAAAGAGAAAACAACTAAGGAATCTATTTCCATAAACCCTTGTGCCAAAATTATCACTTGCAAGAACAATTCAATGTTTGGGAATAATACTTTCATTTGAATCGAGTAAAATAAAATACTGTCAAATGAATAAGGTGACATATATAACCAAATACTTTACAGGGTATTTCATTTTTTGACAAGGAAATCCACGCTGTCATTGTTATTTAAACTATCGGCCCATAATGCTATTTAATTGTCAAGAAGGTACATTGTACTCAATTTAAAAGCTCCAACAATAACAAATAATCCATGTCAGCAACTGACGAGTTGACATCGTTGCTTTATTGGTCAGCATAATAGTGTATTCCATCTACAACACGATGTGTACCTAATGCTTTCCTTAGGCAATCCCTTTCCTTACACACCGCAAAAATGACATAGACCGTCTACATAAACATTAGATTATGCCAAACAGCAGGGTGTAATCACGAATCGATAGAATGTGAACACTTATTTCACCGTGGACAACACACATTTTCTAGCCCAGTACTGCAGGGAACATGTACTGTAATACCAAAAAATGAACGCTGTAGTTCTACTGAAAAGGGAGAAGGTTTTTTTTCGGATGGATGTTTATTTAGATGAAGCATCTTCAGCGAGGCGTGACGAGGGCTCGCCTTCTCGATTTTTCTATGACGAATTTTGGTGAAAATGGTCTATTTAGATGTACTGTTTTATAACGAAATGAAAGAGTACAAAAAGTTCTCTTACCTACAACCGGCGATACGTTGTCCTTTCAAGGAGTTGAACACTGTGTCCAATTTAAAGTTTGAAGCGGTGGCGCCGATCCTGTTGTTCGTGTTTTGTTTTTCGATAGAATGGTTTATGTTTCATTCATGATTGGCGGAAATAAACTCAATGAGCGGCAATGAATTTATGTAAAACCAGTCCATTCCATAAAGCCGGAAACACCCGAAGCAAACCCGAGTTTTCTCTTTACAAGGAATGGTTCACCATTGGTAGATATATTGGTAGATAAAGGTAATGCTTGAAAATAAATTTAGATAGAACCAGTCTATTCCGTAAAGCCGGAAACACCCGAAGCAAACCCGAGTTTTCTCCTTTAGGTAAACCGGAAGCCACCTGTTTTTTTGCTAATGGTATAACCGGTGTTAACATAACTTGTTACTCGTACGTATGTTACCGTTATCCGCTCTCCGAGCGCTTCGCGCTCTGAGAGAGCGGTATAAAATACCATCATACTAACATATTCTGTGGTAAGAGGATTCTTCGCTAGCTGCAACATAAACAACATTTTGATATATAATACCATCATACTAACACATTCTGTGGTAAGAGGATTCTTCGCTAGCTGCAACAAAAACAACATTTTGATATATAGTACCATCATACTAACACATTCTGTGGTAAGAGGATTCTTCGCTAGCTGCAACAAAAACAACATTTTGATATAAAATACCATCATACTAACACATTTTGTAGTGAGAGGATTCTTCGCTAGCTGCAACATAAACAACATTTTGATATAAAATACCATCATACTAACACATTCTGTAGTGAGAGGATTCTTCGCTAGCTGCAACATAAACAACATTTTGATATATAATACCATCATACTAACACATTCTGTAGTGAGAGGATTCTTCGCTAGCTGCAACATAAACAACATTTTGATATATAGTACCATCATACTAACACATTCTGTGGTAAGAGGATTCTTCGCTAGCTGCAACAAAAACAACATTTTGATATAAAATACCATCATACTAACACATTCTGTAGTGAGAGGATTCTTCGCTAGCTGCAACATAAACAACATTTTGATATAAAATACCATCATACAAACATATTCTGTGGTAAGAGGATTCTTCGCTAGCTGCAACATAAACAACATTTTGATATATAGTACCATCATACTAACACCTTCTGTGGTGAGAGGATTCTTCGCTAGCTGCAACAAAAACAACATTTTGATATAAAATACCATCATACTAACACATTTTGTAGTGAGAGGATTCTTCGCTAGCTGCAACATAAACAACATTTTGATATAAAATACCATCATACTAACATATTCTGTGGTAAGAGGATTCTTCGCTAGCTGCAACATAAACAACATTTTGATATATAATACCATCATACTAACACATTCTGTGGTAATTGGATTCTTCGCTAGCTGCAACAAAAACAACATTTTGATATATAGTACCATCATACTAACACATTCTGTGGTAAGAGGATTCTTCGCTAGCTGCAACAAAAACAACATTTTGATATAAAATACCATCATACTAACATATTCTGTGGTAAGAGGATTCTTCGCTAGCTGCAACAAAAACAACATTTTGATATATAGTACCATCATACTAACACATTCTGTGGTAAGAGGATTCTTCGCTAGCTGCAACAAAAACAACATTTTGATATAAAATACCATCATACTAACACATTTTGTAGTGAGAGGATTCTTCGCTAGCTGCAACATAAACAACATTTTGATATAAAATACCATCATACTAACATATTCTGTGGTAAGAGGATTCTTCGCTAGCTGCAACATAAACAACATTTTGATATATAATACCATCATACTAACACATTCTGTGGTAAGAGGATTCTTCGCTAGCTGAAACAAAAACAACATTTTGATATATAGTACCATCATACTAACACATTCTGTGGTAAGAGGATTCTTCGCTAGCTGCAACAAAAACAACATTTTGATATAAAATACCATCATACTAACACATTTTGTAGTGAGAGGATTCCTCGCTAGCTGCAACATAAACAACATTTTGATATAAAATACCATCATACTAACACATTCTGTAGTGAGAGGATTCTTCGCTAGCTGCAACATAAACAACATTTTGATATATAATACCATCATACTAACACATTCTGTAGTGAGAGGATTCTTCGCTAGCTGCAACAAAAACAACATTTTGATATATAGTACCATCATACTAACACATTCTGTGGTAAGAGGATTCTTCGCTAGCTGCAACAGAAACAACATTTTGATATAAAATACCATCATACTAACACATTCTGTAGTGAGAGGATTCTTCGCTAGCTGCAACATAAACAACATTTTGATATAAAATACCATCATACTAACATATTCTGTGGTAAGAGGATTCTTCGCTAGCTGCAACATAAACAACATTTTGATATATAATACCATCATACTAACACATTCTGTGGTAAGAGGATTCTTCGCTAGCTGCAACAAAAACAACATTTTGATATATAGTACCATCATACTAACACATTCTGTGGTAAGAGGATTCTTCGCTAGCTGCAACAAAAACAACATTTTGATATAAAATACCATAATACTAACACATTTTGTAGTGAGAGGATTCTTCGCTAGCTGCAACATAAACAACATTTTGATATATAATACCATCATACTAACACATTCTGTAGTGAGAGGATTCTTCGCTAGCTGCAACAAAAACAACATTTTGATATATAGTACCATCATACTAACACATTCTGTGGTAAGAGGATTCTTCGCTAGCTGCAACAGAAACAACATTTTGATATATAGTACCATCATACTAACACATTGTGTAGTAAGAGGATTCTTCGCTAGCTGCAACAGAAACAACATTTTGATATATAATACCATCATACTAACACATTCTGTGGTAAGAGGATTCTTCGCTAGCTGCAACAAAAACAACATTTTGATATAAAATACCATCATACTAACACATTCTGTGGTAAGAGGATTCTTCGCTAGCTGCAACAGAAACAACATTTTGATATATAGTACCATCATACTAACACATTCTGTGGTAAGAGGATTCTTCGCTAGCTGCAACATAAACAACATTTTGATATAAAATACCATCATACTAACACATTCTGTGGTAAGAGGATTCTTCGCTAGCTGCAACAGAAACAACATTTTGATATATAATACCATCATACTAACATATTCTGTGGTAAGAGGATTCTTCGCTGCTAGCTGCAACAGAAACAACATTTTGATATATAATACCATCATACTAACATATTCTGTGGTAAGAGGATTCTTCGCTAGCTGCAACAAAAACAACATTTTGATATATAGTACCATTATACTAACACATTCTGTGGTAAGAGGATTCTTCGCTAGCTGCAACATAAACAACATTTTAACATGTAATACCATCATACTAACACATTCTGTTGTTAGAGGATTCTTCGCTAGCTGCAACAAAAACAACATTTTGATATATAATACCATCATAGTAACACATTCTGTGGTAAGAGGGTTCTTCGCTAGCTGCAACATAAACAACATTTTGATATATAATACCATCATACTAACACATTCTGTGGTAAGAGGGTTCTTCGCTAGCTGCAACAAAAACAACATTTTGATATATAATACCATCATACTAACACATTCTGTGGTAAGAGGGTTCTTCGCTAGCTGCAACAAAAACAACATTTTGATATATAATACCATCATACTAACACATTCTGTGGTAAGAGGATTCTTCGCTAGCTGCAACAAAAACAACATTTTGATATATAATACCATCATACTAACACATTCTGTGGTAAGAGGGTTCTTCGCTAGCTGCAACAAAAACAACATTTTGATATATAATACCATCATACTAACATATTCTGTGGTAAGAGGATTCTTCGCTAGCTGCAACAAAAACAACATTTTGATATATAGTACCATTATACTAACACATTCTGTGGTAAGAGGATTCTTCGCTAGCTGAAACAAAAACAACATTTTGATATATAGTACCATCATACTAACACATTCTGTGGTAAGAGGATTCTTCGCTAGCTGCAACATAAACAACATTTTAACATGTAATACCATCATACTAACACATTCTGTGGTAAGAGGATTCTTCGCTAGCTGCAACAAAAACAACATTTTGATATATAATACCATCATACTAACACATTCTGTGGTAAGAGGATTCTTCGCTAGCTGCAACAAAAACAACATTTTGATATATAATACCATCATACTAACACATTCTGTGGTAAGAGGGTTCTTCGCTAGCTGCAACAGAAACGGCATTTTGATATATAGTACCATCATACTAACACATTCTGTGGTAAGAGGATTCTTCGCTAGCTGCAACAGAAACAACATTTTGATATATAATACCATCATACTAACACATTCTGTGGTAAGAGGATTCTTCGCTAGCTGCAACAGAAACAACATTTTGATATATAGTACCATCATACTAACACATTCTGTGGTAAGAGGATTCTTCGCTAGCTGCAACAGAAACAACATTTTGATATATAATACCATCATACTAACACATTCTGTGGTAAGAGGGTTCTTCGCTAGCTGCAACAAAAACAACATTTTGATATATAGTACCATCATACTAACACATTCTGTGGTAAGAGGATTCTTCGCTAGCTGCAACAAAAACAACATTTTGATATATAGTACCATCATACTAACACATTCTGTGGTAAGAGGATTCTTCGCTAGCTGCAACAGAAACAACATTTTGATATAAAATACCATCATACTAACACATTTTGTAGTGAGAGGATTCTTCGCTAGCTGCAACATAAACAACATTTTGATATATAATACCATCATACTAACACATTCTGTGGTAAGAGGATTCTTCGCTAGCTGCAACAAAAACAACATTTTGATATATAATACCATCATACTAACACATTCTGTGGTAAGAGGATTCTTCGCTAGCTGCAACAAAAACAACATTTTGATATATAGTACCATCATACTAACACATTCTGTGGTAAGAGGATTCTTCGCTAGCTGCAACAGAAACAACATTTTGATATATAGTACCATTATACTAACACATTCTGTGGTAAGAGGATTCTTCGCTAGCTGCAACATAAACAACATTTTAACATGTAATACCATCATACTAACACATTCTGTGGTAAGAGGATTCTTCGCTAGCTGCAACAAAAACAACATTTTGATATATAATACCATCATACTAACACATTCTGTGGTAAGAGGGTTCTTCGCTAGCTGCAACATAAACAACATTTTGATATATAATACCATCATACTAACACATTCTGTGGTAAGAGGATTCTTCGCTAGCTGCAACAAAAACAACATTTTGATATATAGTACCATCATACTAACACATTCTGTGGTAAGAGGATTCTTCGCTAGCTGCAACATAAACAACATTTTGATATATAATACCATCATACTAACACATTCTGTGGTAAGAGGATTCTTCGCTAGCTGCAACATAAACAACATTTTGATATATAATACCATCATACTAACACATTCTGTGGTAAGAGGATTCTTCGCTAGCTGCAACAGAAACGGCATTTTGATATATAGTACCATCATACTAACACATTCTGTGGTAAGAGGATTCTTCGCTAGCTGCAACAGAAACAACATTTTGATATATAGTACCATCATACTAACATATTCTCTGGTAAGGGGATTCTTCGCTAGCTGCAACATAAACAACATTTTGATATATAATACCATCATACTAACATATTCTCTGGTAAGAGGATTCTTCGCTAGCTGCAACAGAAACAACATTTTGATATATAATACCATCATACTAACACATTCTGTAGTGAGAGGATTCTTCGTTAGCTGCAACAAAAATAACATTTTAACATGTGATACAATTATGATGACAACTCTTAGTCAATTATTAGATCAAAGTCTTAATCGGGAAATAACATACAACTGCAAATAATAACCTTTTTGACACATTCGTTTTACGCTATATTGTCCTTATTTGAAATATTTATTGATGAGATGCAAGAGAATGATAAAACTATCATGATAACGCGTTAAATGAAATGAAACCAATTTGACATACAGCTATCTTTTGAAAAAAAAAACTAAGGATACTTTTGTTCTTGCTTTCCTGATTCATAAAATGATGCACCCTATGTAGCTTACAGCACAGTCAGTTGTTACCTGGCAAATATGGCAGATACATCATGTATTCGTTCAATGAAATTTATTGAAAATAAATAGTTTTATCTGGAAACGACAACTTTCCCCTCACAGTGCTTGATAAGGCTGTTCCGTTACAAGCGGTTCTTTATGTTACTTGAATGGGTTGCCAATGGCTATCCAACTAATGGAAGAGCCTCTAGGTACCAGCCGGCCCATGAACATCATTATTTACTAGTTCCCTTTGTAAACAACTGGCAGACACTATGCCATTTTAAAATGTATTCATGCTCAGTAACAGTATTACGTATAAGTCTCGGCTAACTATTTTCAGCTCTACAAAGTCCAGATATACGTTTGTTGACGCACAGGGGAAAACACATTTTCGTAGAATCCGTTTTAATACAATGCAATTGTTTATCTTATACATTAACATGCACTGTCATTTATCTTTTAGGGTCTCATGTGGTCTAATGGTTAGTGTGCGGAGTTTGCATCTTAAAGCCAATCACGTCTGAGACGAAATCACGAAATTAGTAGATTTCAATTTACACAAGAGATTTTTCCAGGCTGATTAAATGAATGCAAGTAGTTTTAGTCGTCTTGAGTTTTAATACACATAGTCTGCCATTTGAAACTCATTCTTTCGTCGGATGACTACGGTAGGTCTGGGTTTTTATCAGTCATGGCCGGAACTATTCGTTTTACACGGAACAGTAAAGGCCTCAACCAATATTTACCGAGAACATCCGAAGTAAACCGACGAAGGAAAGAGTTTAAAAATGGTGGATTATTGGTACTACCCTAAGCTTATGGGCAGGTAGGTGAACGATGTTTCTCACATTGCAGCACAACTTTATCATTAATGTTGCTGCGATGTGAAAACCAAGTAAACAGGTAAATAAAGACACACTTACCTTTAATGTTAGAAGAGCTTTATTTCTGACCAGGCCGTGTAATAAGAACGGTAGAGACACAATATCTATCCTGTTGTTTGTAAGATCCAGTTCCTTCAACGTCTGGTTCTTCGGTAAGGCATAAGCTAGTGCAATACAGCCTTCTTTTCCCAAACCGTTCCATGAAACATTCAGAGAACGTAGGCCGGTATTTTCCTAAAAAAGATTGACTGGCCTAATAATTGATTGAATTTTTTACATATTTGATTGATTGATTGATTGATTGATTGATTGATTGATTGATTGATTGATTGATTGATTGATTGATTGATTGATTGATTGATTGATTGATTCATTCATTCATTCATTCATTCATTCATTCATTCATTCATTCATTCATTCATTCATTCATTCATTCATTCATTCATTCATTCATTCATTCATTCATTCATCCATTCATTCATTCATTCATTCATTCATTCATTCATTCATTCATTCATTCATTCATTCATTCATTCATTCATCGATTGATTCATTGATCGATTCATTGATTGAATCATTGATTGATCCATTGATTAGTTTATTGATCGATTCATCGATTGATTCATATTAGTTCATAACAGCTTCTTTATTTCCTTCATGTACACAGCTTATATTAACATTGAAGGGGAAACAGTATATAACTATGCGTGTGTTTGGAAGAGATATAGATCTAGTTGTCACGTATTATGCAAATACGCTGGAACCGGCACACATTCCAGTTCTAGTTCGAAATTCGTTCGTCCATAACTGTCCAATCGAGTAAACCAATAAAGAGTAAATCAAAGCACATGGCGTCATCGTTTTTCATCGAAAAAAAAGAGTCATCGAACCACTCTATAGCAAGAACACCGTGTATATGACTCGACGTTTAGGTTAATGAGCACAACATACTTTTCTTTTTCGGCATATTCGAAATGAGCAATATTCCCATACTGAAAACTATATAAACGTTGACAAGCAATGTATAGGGTTCTAACGGTAATTAACGGAACTACAAAGAGACAATTAATGACTTTTTGGCAAACGTTTTTAGTAAAGTAACTTTTTACCTTTAATGCCTTACACAGTTGTTTCCCGCTTTCTTTCCTAAAATGGTTCCACTGTAGATCAAGCAACCGTACCGATCGATTGACCGCTGAAAATAAGAAAAGAAATACAGAGTATAAACAAACAGAGATGTTGGGGCAGAATATAGAGATATCCTGGATTGTTACATGTAGGCTATAAAAAGGTTGAATCATGGAAATGCATTCCTATTTCCAAAGATGTCACATTGCTCACATAAAGCTCTCTCGTTAAAATATTTCCAAACACATAACCATGCACATAATATTAATACTAATGTGTTAACTTAAAAGTTGAGATAAAAAAAACAATTGACTGGTAGTAGTAATACTGTTGTTATAATGTGCAAGGCCCTTTTTCTTTCAACCCCTTCATTAACCTTTAGAATGCTGGGTAATTTTCCAAAAGTAGATTTATGTGCCGTTTGTTTACAAAGACCTTAAATATCCGCTTTATTTTAATGAGGAAAGATACCCTAAGTAGAAAAAAGTATATAACACAGGTCAGCCGCCAATTAACTTGGCGGCTGGCCAGTGAACTAAACTGGTTGCATAAGCATGAAGTCGGTTCCTGCACCATAGGGGTTAATGATAGTATTACTCATAATAATTGCTAAGACAAAAGAGATACAGATCGTTCTGGGTTCGAGTCGCTGAAGTAGCACGTTTTTTTGTAATTATATTTTCATTAATCCACATTCGTAGGAAGTAATGGATATGTATCCAGGATCGAGACTAGAGAGTGATTAGTCCTAGTTGTCAGAGAACGGCTAACAATGGATCAAATGAAAGTTAAAACTTACTTAACAGGGGCACGTATATTTTAAAAAGCAGTCATAATAACACTGGTATACTGTTATGAACATTAAAGTGCTGTTGAAAAGATAAACATACTGTTGAAAACACTCAAATGCTGTTGAAAACACTAAACTAATGTTGGCAACGGCAAGTATGCCAAATCCGGTTAACACAGACACTTTATTACATCCTTGTAGATAATTGTGCATGTACTGATGATAGAAGAGAGATAGAATATACCTAGTTCACCAGCCAGTATCTTCGCACTTTCATATCCCAGATCGTTATGGCCGAGGTAAATTTCTGACAGACTAGGAGCACACTGAAAAGCAACAAACATGTCAAATATAGCTGGGAATTCACAGTTTGGGAGAGTTCACTACAGAATATCCGAAACAACAATACCCGTCATCCCTATACTGCAACAGCAGTGCGGCACTACAATAGCAGTTCCAAACAAATCGCATGCGCTTAAGGTAAGGACCAAATATTTTCGCAATTCGTTATAAGCTCTCACTCTGAGACATGAAACTAGCTGAGAACGATATTGAAGTCTTTTCGAAGCGACAAATCAATGATTATTCTAAATTCCAATACATTCCCCACGTAGGTCCATGGTTTTGTTGAAAGCGATTGCTCTTCTTCCCAAAAGTACTTGTTGAGGGGGATCTACAATGATTTCATTGTTTGGCTATTATTTTAAAACAGCATTACACCCTCGTTTTATGCTACTAGTCCTTTTTGAAAGCATACATCGAAAAAGTACTTAGTTTTGATTGATACATGTTGAATATGTTTAAGGTATTCGACCCCTGATGGAGAAAACTCAGAAGAGTCAGAATAACAAAGTCATAAATTTTACAGAACAAATGCCGTTATAAAATCAAGTTCAATATCATAAGATTTTTTTTTTCATGGATTGAAATTTCATTTGAATCTTTCATTCTTGTAATTTTAATTTCAATGTAGAATTAATAATTAAGGGGAGGTTATTCGTGTGGATTTAATAACAGAATAATTGATATTAAATTTGTAAATATAATTTCAAATTCAGGCAAATTCGAAAAAGTGGCCTTGTGAATGCCTTTGAAATGATAAATACTTTCAAGATTTACATTTCAATTCATTCTTTAACCAAAGGTAATACACGTTTAACCTTTAGGAGTGGAATACCTTAAGATTCCATTAAGACAAAATAAAAGTCGACTTATGTGTGGACATCTCATTTTTTATTCTTTTTGGAAGATGTTTACGAAAGATTATTTTTTCTTTTACTATGTTTATTGAAATATGTATACTGCGCATTTCATTACTTAACCAGTTTAAGCATTGGAAAATGAAACGAGAAATGAAACGATCTATTACCTGCATCATTCGTACGATAAATTCCGTCTCTCTGTGATCGAGATAGTTAGCTGAGGAATAAAAAAAAAATCATGTTGCGGCATACAGATCGAGATTTGTTTGATTTTATTTTTCCGCCAAAATGATGATTTAACAATCAGATGTAGAATAGATACAAACAAAATACATACATCAGAAATTGCACGCAAAATATGAAGTGAAAAACAGGAAAAACTACATATAGAACAAGGAAAATTGACATGGGACAAATACGAATTGAAAAAAATAAACGCGTTTGCTTCCCTTTTTGTGTCAAACCTTTTACCGGCAATGCTAAAAGGCTGACATAAGGAAGCAAAGGTTGTAATTAAGAAGGCAATAATACATAGTCATACAACAAAGCCAACGTATAGATAAACATCCAGAACATGACCAATGCATGTATTTCGCAATCATCGTCATAAAATTCCATTTTAATCATTTTAGATTTCTCATCTGTTTATGATCATATGATGATATAACATTTTATTGGGTTGATGGAAAACATTTTTTTTTTTTTCGCTACGAAGTATGTGGCATTGGAGGTTCATGTTGACATTGTACTCAACATGCAATATTGAAACAAAAGCTTGCTCAACCAATTAGAACTTAGGTTCATAAATGAGGTCGAGTATTGACCAATCAGAACTTAGACATATGAATACGGTTTGATATCGACCAATATGTCAACAAACTGATTGACGAAGTGAAATATCAAAGACGTGTTTATATTCCCGGAATAATTACCAAGATATTTAACTGCACATTATGAATCAATTGGTAGGGATTGTGCACTAATTCTACATATAGAGGCAATTGTTCAATTAGGACAGACGATTGATTATGTTGCGTTAATTTCATAAAAATTCCAAAGGCAATTTTGCGAGATTTGTGGAACAAATCTTGCAACACCTTTATTCTTTTCGCCTCACAACCAAATCCTTATCCAGAAAACAAGGTCGTACTTTGATATACATGTATAATAGATGCAAAAACTCAGCACTGTTGCACCAAATATCGCGTGTCTCTTTACCCTTAGAAAGCACTGTGACAAAAGTATACACTTCTCCTGATTTTAAATCATTTTATGTTACGATGGCTTTTACAAGAACAAAGAGAAACCGATATTTCCATTTGAACAGTGACGACATTTTCATATGACACGATAATAAAAAATGTGCTTATTAATCACAATGGTTCAACGTCTAACCGGTCATAACTCATTCGTATTAATAACTCAGATGTGACGCTTTGGTAGATTGCTAAATGATGGTTTACTAATGTGTTGTTGACAGAAATATATATTTATTAGTGATTTATGTTATGGAAATATTAGGTTTAAGTTAATAGTTACTGCGTTTAACCCATTACCAAACAGTAATGACATTTGACAACTTTGTTGCAGACCACCTTAGAAAACATTGTGGGAAAAGGGGAAATTGCTCGTGATGAGCAGTTTCTCCTATTCCCATAATGTTTTCTACCCTATCATATGATTAATTTCCAAAACCACCACATTTTGAAATGTCGTCTGCAAACTTTTTTAATTTGGGACAGTCAAAAATTTGGTGTTTGGTAAAGGGTTCACTAAATTAAACGTAACATGAACAAAAGCATTTGGATCTGAAGGATGATGTATATGATATGTGATGAGAAAGCAATAAGGTCGGTCTATAAATCGCTATATAGTTTGAGATTTGTTTCCTCAATTAACTACTGCTGAGAAACAGTATTCTATAATAACGTAGGAAAATAAAACATCGAATCTTCATAAAGAAACCAAATGCCATAGAATATTTTATTATAAAACACCAAGCGCTTGAATATTGACATTTTGGAAGAGAAAACGGACAATATAACATAGCAAAATAAAACTTCCAATCTTCAAAAAGAAATCAAATATTTTACACTGACTTTTTATGAAAGCTCAATCGCTTTATATTGGGTCTCTAGAAAACAAACCGGATACTATAACAAACCGAAAAAAATCTCCAATCTTCAAAAAGAAATCAATTGTTTTACACTGATTACTTATGAAAAATTAAGCGCGTTCTATTGAGTCTTAAGAAAAGAAAAGGGGTACTATTACAAACCGATAAAAGAAAATAAATGTTTTACACTGATCATAATAATTATGAAAAACAATCGAGCGCTTTATATAGATTGTTAAATGAAAACAAACTCTTTACGACTTACATTCTAGCCTCAAGACAGTAAGCGTCTTGTTCGTCTTTAATGCCGTAGCGAGCGCTTCAAGACCTTCCCGCCTAGGATTCGTATTGGACAAGTTCTGAAAAAAAATGTTATTAAATCTAAGATTTTATAGAATCATCTCACATTTATGATTGTTAATCTCGTTGAAATAAAATGTCGTCTACAAGTAACATGATCAAACGGATTTATTAAGTTACAGAAAACTAAATTATTGATACACCTTGCATTACCGTGTAGTGAAGATGTAACGCAGCCATGTTGCAGATTTAGTAAAGCGTATGAATGGTTTATCTTGTTTACAATTCAACTCAACTTTATTTGGCATTTGGCAACAAGATATGACATTGTCGAATAAGGACGTTTCACCATCATATATTACTCTAATGCCATTTAAAGATGTTTAGGTGCAAGTGCTGTGCAGTGTTAATAGATGAATCTATTAACCTTTATAGTGCTTATGCAAAAAGGTCAGACCACAGGTCAGTCGCCAAGTAAATTGACGGCTGGCCTGTGATCTAAATTGTTGCTACTCTGAGTATCTTTCCTCATCGAAATTAAGCAGACATTTTAGGTTTCGGAAAGCAGACGACACAAAAGTCTATTTTTAAGATAATACCCAGCATTCTAAGGGTTAAATTTTTGAGTCTCTTATATAAACAAAACATTATTTCCAATATAACAATCGCATATTTAACCCTTATAATGCTTGATACTTTTCTAAAAATAGATGTTTGTCTTGTCTGCTTTCCAAAACCTTAAATATATGATTTATTTTGTTGAGGAAAGATACTCAGGGTGGCAAACAGGTTAGATGACAGGCCAGCCGCCAATTTACATGGCGGCTGGCCTGGATCTAATCTGTTTGCATAAGCATGAAGTCGGTTCCAGCACTGTCCGGGTTAACTATATAATAAACTCATGACAATGTATCTTACCAATTCAAATAGTGTGCTGTTGTGTGCCAACATCTCGCTAACATATATAACACCTAACGCCCCTACATCGTTCCCAGATATATCTAGCGTGTGAATTATATCGTCTCTCTGTTAAATAGAACATACAATTAGTAAAGGTCGTTTAAACATTGTTTCAATTATGTCTGGCTAATCATGGAGAAAGGAATATACAAATATCAATCGTAACTACAGTATTTCCGCGAGTTGAGAAATATACATCGTATGTAAGTGTAGGGTCAGAATATTTCGGGTAAATCGTCCACGGGTAATATTTCCTATAAGCGTCCACGTTAAGTAGTTCAATTTAAAAGGAAGTGTTGAACATCATTTTATTTCATTATTTTATATCGGTTACTCATACATAATGGTGAATTTGTAAGTTGTGATATTGCTATAAAACATAACTTTATAAATTATCAATATTTGTTTTTTCGGTGATTTACATTTTTGTGTTCTAACAGCGACATATGCCACCGGACAATCATGCTTGCTGGATACGTAACCAGTAACCGGTATCCGTGCAGAATGTTGGTCCTTGGTAGGTTGCACAATCATAACATCTGTTCAAGAGATCGAACCCTCGACCCTCGAGTAGCCAACACTCTACCAGATGCGACAAGGAAGCTGTTAACAGTGAGTATGTTATATCTTCTTTTGGTACGATCCATTTGGAGATTGGATCTTAAAGTGGATCGTATAAAAAGGAGAAATTCTTCAACGGTTTTAAAGTGACTATCTAAGAGTCTGAGAATTCAATACTTCAAAAATAAGAATATCTTCTACGGATGAAATTAAAGCTTTGTTCTATAAAGTTACATAATACTAGACTAGTGTTATATGCTTCTGAACCCCGTTCACAACCGTTTGCTAAAGATACAGCAAATCTGTCATGAAGTTTTATATAGACGGTTTATTTTGTAAACAACTATCTATTGATTTTGCCCTATGAAATGATCGAAATGGATAGGAACACGTTTGACTCAGGCTACACGCACGGTGCATTAGAGAGCAAAACTACAACTATCTATAAACCGAGTTTTTCCAACTAAGCAGTGAAAGACACATATGCTCACTTCAGATCTTTAATTAATGGACTTAGGTTTACAGCATCTTAAAAATAGAGAAATCGGAAAGGGTCGTTGCTTTTAGTGATGGAAATTGGTCCAATCGCCCATTTTAAAGATTGTTACACACGAAACATAATATGTGAGGTAGTCCCTTTAAAGTCGTTCATCTTGCGTAACAAGCAAGTTGTGGTTAAGGTAGAGTTACCCTAATCCGTCATTTTGAAACTCATTCTTTCGTCGGATTACTTCGGTCCTTCTCGGTATACATCGGTTTTGGTCGGAACTATTTGTATTTAACCGAATACTTTTGGCCCCGACCGATATGTACCGAGAACGACCAGAGAGAATTAGTTTCAGAATGGCAGAATATGGGTAGTCTACCTTAAAACATTATGAAACGTTCGATTATTAAGACACTATTTATTAAAATCTGTATGACTTGACATTGAACTGTTTATAAATCCGATTACTATTCATTAAGTATTCACTTGGCAGACCTTATTTTTAGAAAACAATGTAAACGCAGTAATTCTGATTGACGTGTCTCGTTTATTAATTAGATTATCCCTGACCTATATTTATTCTTATTATGCGAGTAAATGGTTTTATTTCATAACAAGCATAGGTTGGTTAGATGAAAACTGGAATGCTGTAAAGATGAAGGTAGACCAATAGTAGTTATATGTAGCTAAACAAATCTTCTGTAATTCTCAGTCTTTCTAGAACATATCCTTATGCAAACGACATTTAAACATGGCTTGTACACATTTGAGAAATCTAAAAGTCAAAATAAACTACAGTAAAACCTGTCTTAAGCAGCCAACAAAAATGCCATCAGATCTGTTTTTAGAGACCGTTGACAGCTTAATACAGCAGGCAAAACATGAAGAAAGCTCCTGCAGGAGCTTTCTGCATGTTTTGCCTGCTGTATTGAGCTTCAATGTTGCTATGCAGTCATAGGTATTCTATGTTTAAGAGTGGCTGCTGTAGACAAGTTTGACTGTATCTTCAAACAGTGCAATCTTCGTAGTTCTGTTAGATATACAATAAACATAAAAAAGCTTTTGCAAACATAATTAAGATAGTGTCATTTTATATGGGTGTGCACAGTTTGTAGGCTGTACTTCTCAAGAGCGATTCAACGCTTTTGTATTTGACTACATATTTAATCACTGTATATAGTCTTTAGAGAATTAGATACAAACTTATGCATACAATGGTTAATTTCTAATGCGTTCCATACAACAGTACAGCTGGTGTGCAGCTTAAAAAGGTTTTAATTTTTAAATGCCCGCACATATGTGAACAGGCAGCTTTTAGTGGTACAAAGATAGTAACGTCTGATAAACAGGACGGTTTCTTATAAAAGATGAAATTTTACATAAGCGACGATATTCCCCTCTCATAGTGACTGCATTTTAACCCATTACCAGACAATGACGACATTTGACCATTTTGTTGCAAAAGACTCTGGAAAACTTTTCTCACATTTTTCTGCCAGATCAAAGAATCATTTTTTTATTTCATCACATTTTGAAATGTTTTCTGCAAACTCTTTCAATTTGGAACAGTCGAAATGTGTGCGTTTGGTAAATGGTTAATGCAACATATCCGAATTTCTCGCTGTTTGGTGAGCTTGTAATGTCAATATAAATCATAGACAATTTTGTTGATAAAAGTTGACCTTTCATGGTATACATCAAATATGATGGCTGTTTGTTACAATGTTTCTTAAATGAATTTCTAGTGTAGTCAAATGAAACACGCTCTCTTGGTGAGCTTTCAATACCAATATGAATTAAAGACAAAGACTTTATTGAAAAAAAGTGACCTTTCAACGTATACAACAAACGTATACAACAAACGTTATACCTGTTTTTCACAAAGTTTATTAACCCTTAGAAAGCTCGGTAATTTTATTAAAACGGATTTGTGTGTCGTCTGCTTTCCAAAACCTTAGGTTATATAACATGTTAGATAACAGACTAGTCGCCAATTTACTTGATGGCTGGCCTGGATATAACCTGTTTGCATAAGCATCAAGTCGGTTCCAGCACTATAAGGGTTAAACCATTCATCTTAAATGTTAAATATCATAAATTGAAAAATTAACTGAATATGTAACCAAAATTGATAACAACTATTTATTATATTCCTATCAGTGAAATACAGGGATTTCTCAGTATATAAATTTTGAATTTTGTCACAGTGAATATCGTCACTAGTGATGATATCAAAAAGTCATATCATCACTAGTGATGATATCAGTTTTGACGGAACTTCTTTTTTACCATTCCTTTGCATTAAAGTCATAGCTCCACTTTTGAGCACGGCACTAAAAACGTTTGTATTCTAAAATGTATTCATACGCGTGAATGACGTCATAGGACGCAAAAATGACGTCATGGGCGTTGTTATCTACTTTGCTCCCTCCATTTTAAATTCCATTTGGCGTTTATGGAGGTGTTTTGGCAAATATACTTTATATAGTAGAATATAAAAAATAGAATAATCAACTGCATTCGATTGATATAAAAAATATGTCACTTGAATTGTTTGACTTATTATCAGGTAGAAAAAAACTCGTTCTTCGAACTCATTTTTTCAACCTGATAACAACCCATTCGCGTGACATACTTTTGATATCAATCGAAAAAGGTTGATTATCCTCTATATAATGCCATCCAAAAAATAACACTTACGACTAATGAAATTGCTATTGGTTTCAGTGTGCGATGACTTAGTGATGAGTTGGCCATGTGTATGGTCCGTGCCGTCGAAATCTGTTTGAGGTAGGCCTGGGAGGGGGTCACCCGACAGCGTCGACACGCCCGCCTGTAGATGTCCTCGGTTCGATACACACGCATCCGCTCCGGTCTGTGGAACTTCAGCTGCTCTAATGGGATCTCTGTATAAAATAAAGTTAAATATAAATCTTTATGTTGTTGCATGAAATCGAATGCCGTGAAGATTTACGATCCGGTATGTGAAACTGCTGTTGCTTTAGTGGGATCTCTGTATAAAATAGTCTTACATATAAATGTGTACTTTTGTTGCCTTAAAAGGGTAATCAAACTTATTTGACGCGATCGGGATATATTGAGAACATTGCATCGGACAATATCTGTCGTCACGTCAAACGTTCAAACCATTCTTTAAATGGTGTCCACTTGCGACGAAATTTGTGCCGCTTCGTTTGAAAACCCTTATTTCCATTATCACGGTTTAATATGAAATGATAATTACTCACTGTTGTGTATTTATTCTTTTTTTAATCATTCCATACACGTATCACGTCGGTTTTCCGTCACGCTAACCGTGAACAGTTACATGTACTACTGTGTCACATCTGGCAGATTATCCACACACCTATCACCCCCTTTCATAGTTGTGTGGTGGAGATGTAGCATATTTATGTTGCAGGTACAGTATACCGTTTGAACGGTTTATTTTGAAAACAGTAACCTCATCTTAAATCATGCATAAATAAGCGGCAGTATCTTTAGATATCATCAATATGCTAGTCTTAAGAACGTTTAAATGTGCAATTGTAGTCATGCAAACTCATCGAAATTGTAAAGAATTGGCCATCAAAGCACTGAAAGGCATGGACGCTTATTTCTCTTTTGAACTGAAAACACATATGCTCAGCAACTTAAGAATAAAGAAATTAAATGTTCATTTTAAAGACGAGGTTTGGCTAAACTACCATTTTAACGTGTGTGAACTCAGAGCTCAATTTGTGATAAAGTCCCTTTAACCGTTTGTTAAACGTCAAATTTTTGACTGGCCCAAATTGAACGAGTTTGAAGGCGGCATTTCAAAATATGATAAGATTTTCAAGGGATCTTCTGATAGGGCAGAAAACATTGTGGTAAACTGCTCCTTAAGAGTAATTTCTACTTCCCATAATGTTTTCCTGAGTCGTCTGCAACAAATTGATCAAATGACGTCATTGTTTGGTAATGGGTTAAGAAGACACGGTCGTTCACATTAACACTGACTATACTTTACCTTCGTATTCATCGTAATCCATCGAGTTAGTTGTTGTTGTTCTAGAAATCGTTCTGGAAGCACATTTATTGTCTGTCTGAGCACTCTGTTCCCTACTCATGTGTGATGCGGACAGTGTGAATTGTCTGGGACTAGTATAATTTGTGGATATTGCACTATTTCGACTCGTAAACGGCACAGTCGGATCCATGATTGTCATCGAAGCGTTATCAGGCGGCGTTCGCGGTCTTTTCTGTGTCACGTGATTCGTGTTTATTACCCGGATGTTGGGTAAAGACCGCTTCCGGTAAAATATCTGCTCCTCGTCGTCCATATTTAAGATGGCGTCGTCTACTTCACGTAGACGCTCGACAAGGTCTGATCCGGGGGACTCACGTGACTGGATCTCCTCGTAGTCATTCAGACGATGTTCCATGCCGGATAGCACCATGGTTACCGAGAGGTCGAGTTCTGAAATGATAAACAATGATCTTATTGATACCTACATTGGAAAAACTAGCACATTTCCAATTAGTTTAAACTTGTTTGTTTTACATCGATTGTTACATAACCTTGAAGCTTATTAAATGCTCTCTCGATGACTAGATACTACACTAGAACTCGCGTCGATTCATGGGATAGTCATGGCAATTATCACCTCGCCTACTGGGGATTCAAACCAGGGACCCTAGGTACAAGAGACCGATGCTCTACCATTGCCCTACTGTCGCCCAAACTTTCCAGTTGAATGGTCCAGCAATAATTCGGAGATGTATGGGCTGGCTTACCTTCGGACATCTCTACAATCTTCATGTCGAGCAATGTAATGTCCAAAATATTACAAAATCCTTTTGCAGCTATGACCGTTATCGACATCGACTTAAGGAAGAATATACATAAGCCGCCACTTTGAAACATTTTTTATCGTCGGATTACTTTGGATGTTCTCGGCATACACCGTTCGGGGCCGAAACTATTCGGTACTAAACGATAATTTAATTCTACCTTAATACCGTTGGCGCTATGTACTCAATGGATTCGTAGAGTATCATGTGTAAGTCCACTTTTCTATAAAAATGAATATTTACTTACATTACATTTTTGTCAAGGATAAATACAGTTTTGAAGAGAATATAAATTTCATAATTCTCACGGAGAAAGTACGCCTTGCCCGATAACATTTCCGAGTCACGACACCAACCATCTATTATATTTTCTTTTCTTTTGAAAACGTCTTCATATAGAGATGAATACCGCAAATGTTTAACAAAAAGTTCACATTTCTCTCATTTCAATTAAGAAGCTACGATCATTTCGTTCGGTAAAATGGCGCGTAAGCAATGACAATTAATTGATCTCGACTTATCGTATATCGATTTAAATTGATCTGATCTGTCCTACATCTTACCTTAAACATAACAAATGGGTTGTCATTCAGGTACGTTGCCCTCCTTTATATCAATAGAATTAGCTTCAAGCTTCCGTCATAAAATGATGTAAAATAAATAGGTTTAATCTAAACTTATAGAATACATAGGTTTTGATGAATCTGTACTAGGTACTTTTAAACAGGCATTTTAGCAAAGAAACACGAAGATTTAAAAGATACCGATAAATTAGGTAATACATGAAAACGAATGTAAACAAAATACTGAAATAGACAAAAAAGAAATTGGCAAACGATTAGGTTGCTCGTAATCTACAAATTTGTCGTTTCAAAAGTTCTTTAGCCTGATTCCTATCGTAAATGTGTCTCAAATAGCTCGTGTACGGTGAAAGGGTAACCGAAGAGTGTTTGAAATTTATACAAGAAAAAACAAATTAACATATTGATTGTTTGAATCGGTGGATTATCGAATAATGATGCCCTTTGTTATACATTCTTTTCTTCATTTAACAAGTAAAGTTGAGTGTTGCAGACATCGTTAGATTTATTAACCCTTATAGTGCTGGAACCGACTTCAAGCTTATGCAAACAGGTTGGATCCAGGCCAGCCGCTAAGTAAATTCAATCTGTTTGCTACCCTGAGTATCTTTCCCCATCAAAATTAAGAAAATATTTAAGGTTTTGGAAAGCAGACGACACAAAAACCACTCACACTCACATAGTTGACGCTGTTATTAAAAAATTCGAACCCACGACCCTAGTGTCACGAGACTGCCGCTCTGTCCAGCGACAACTGTTCAATGCCGTGGGTGTCTAAGCATGCTACTTTAAAGAAAGTCAATAAATACACTTGACAAATGCAATTAGCGTCCAGTTTTTTTCCGAGGTTCATTTCGATATGTAATAGAATGGTGTCGGTTGACAACGTCTCTAATTAGAGTTGACAGAACTAAATCAAGTATACCATTTATATAATATACGGATTAGTTGTGGATTCTTTCTTGTTTTACATGTAATAACGATACGTTAAAGCCTATCAATTTGAAAAGGAAGTCAGAAATGAAATCGCTTCTAATCCCCTGATTCAACAAATCTCACTTTGACATATTTACATGCATTTTGGTTGATAACCTACTTTGATGGAGGGATAAATTGCTCAGAACGATCATTTTATCAACTCACCATGCTGGTTTATATCCATTAACTTAAGCCTTAGAATGCTGCGTAATTTTCAAAAGAAATATTTTTGTATCGTCTGCTATCCAAAACCTTAAATATCTGTTAAATTTTGTCGCGGAAGGTGCTGAGAGTAGCAAACAGGTAAGATCACAGGCCAGCCACCAATTCACTTAGCGACTGGTCTGGATCCAACCTGTTTTCATAAGCATGAAGTCGATTACAGCACTACAAGGGTTAAACCATACTGGCGGCATTTCCAGTAAAATTATCTTAACTTAAGAATAATTAAACAATAACATAGAATTACTTTAAAATCCTTTTTAAAGAGAATCTAAGACGTTAACACGTACAAATGATAATTATAAGAGACTAAAGACGATAAAATTTGTTTACAAAAAGCGAAAAAAAAAGATCATTTATGCTACATTTGTTCAGAACGCCACTCGTTAAACATTTTGCACAGTGACTCACTCAATTACAATAAGTTGACTGAGTTTTGATTTATTACGACATATTACATCCAAAGGCCTTTACCCTTATGTGTTCGAACCTTCTTCATGCTTATGCAAACAGTTTAGAGCCAGGCCAGCCGCCAAGTAAATTTGCGGCTGGCCTGTGATCTAACCTGTTTGCTACTCTGAGTATCTTTCCTCATCAAAATTAAGCAAATATTTAAGGTTTTGAAAGACAAACGACACCAAAATATTTTTTTTTAGAATATTACCAAGCATTCTAAGGGTTAATTCCTCGTCGCTTTCATTTCTCTCCTATTGGTCTGGTTTACCTAATCTTTAATCCCTCACAACATAATCATATATAGTGCTATATAGACGGAGAGACACACATGCGTCCTTTCGTCGAGTTAACCCATAACCAAAAAATATGGACATTTAACCACTTTGTCGCAGACGACCCTACAAAACAATGTGGGAAAAGGAGAAATTGCTGGTGACGAGAAATTTTTCCTGTTCCCACAATATTTTCTGCCCTATCAGAAGATTATTTTCCAATGTAAATCAACATTTTGAAATGCCGTCTGCAAACTCTTTCAATTTGGGACAGTTGAAAATTTGGCGTTTGGTGTAGGATAAACAGGGTTTCAATAGAAATGTCCGGGTATTAGAAGGAACGAATTTTGCATTATCAATGACAATCAATCAAAGCAAACGATTTAAAAAGGCTGGCGCATACTTGCGACGATATGAAAGTCAAAATAAAATGTTGTTATAACAAAACAGTGTTTGCATTGCGGTAAAGTATCTAACGAAACATAGCTACAGAACGCAAAACCGATTAAGAACGTGTCTATATATGAAACCGTTTAAAGTGGGGTACGACTGATTAACAGAGTTTGAACAATTATACGATGACAGTTCAACTATTCTTATTATTTCAATTGTTATTACTGTGAATAATTAAGACGCAAAATGAATAGCATCAGTATTATTAACGACATGAAGAAAGCAGGGGATCTCTTTGATCTCTTTGGTGCTAGTCAGCCCAAAACGACTTGAATAGTGAAGACGACATCATGAAAAACGGATTAATTACTCATAATGAGCAAACTTCACTTTCGTCATAACAGTTTCATGGACGCCAAACACTAGTCATTATAACGTCTATATTCGGACAAAAGCCTTTCATTGATAGGATTAAATTGTTAACCCCAAGGTGTCAGATTATGGTTAAATCCGTATCAATTAAATCGTGTACACCATATCAATGACCTTAATTTGCATTTTCAATAAAAAGCCGTTAAATTGTAATTGAAATTATTTCAGTAACATTTACGACACTGGGTGATACGCTATATGCGGACAGTAGTTAAACCAATTTGACGCGATTGGAAGATATTGACACTTTTTGCATCAGGCAAAATCTCTTGTCACGTCAATCTTTCGAACGATTCATTTAATGGTGGACGGGGCGACGAAATGTTTGTCGCAACATTTAAAGTCCAATTTTTCCCTTGTTGTCTTGAATTAACTCGTTATATTACCCGCAGTTGTGAATTAGTCATTTTTAATCAATCCATGCCCTTTGTATGTCTGTATTCCGCATATTAACTCGTAAGATCGGTTGAATTAACACCAGGTGACGATTTTTTGCTCCCAATACATTTTCACTGCGCATGCGCACTCAAATGTGAAATATCTATCAAACACTTTTTTTTTTATTTTTGACTTTGAATAGCCATTATGTGCTTTAAATCCCAAAATAAGAATTCGAAGTCCGACGCTATTTTAATCCTTCAAAACTTTGACGTTAGATTGCACCATCAGAACATAAAAAAGCAATCTTCACGTCGATTTATTTTGACTAATAATATAATGCGTACAACCCATGACGCTTACTGTCTATTTAGATAATGATATTCACCGTCCCGAGTTAAAACGGCCGTCAATGCTTTCAATAAAGCGAACTACCAACCCGCCATGTATCACCACACTTCGTATGATACTCTCTTGTCTTGGTTTACGAAAAACACATTCATAACCCTAAACCAAACAATAACGACATTTCACCAGTTTGTTGCAGACGTCTTTACGAGCAATTTCTACTTTTCCCACACTGTTTGCTACCATATTAGGTCAGCCGCCAATTTACTATCATAAGCAAGAAGTCGGTGAGGTATAGGGTTTATTAATATTCCTGTCCAAATTGACAGGACCTGACTTATCACCTAGCGAACATTAAACAATCAACGCAAAACCAAAATGGATGTACTGTATCATTTGTCAATACTTCTGATGGGAAGTTGTCTACACCGGTCGCTTTATTGACCTTACTTTATGGGTTCGAATCCCGTTAGACGCGGGATCGAGGGTGATAAATCGAAGTTGAAAGAACATCTTCTCTAAACTATTTCCAGAAAATATACATAACCGTACAGAAAGTATATGTACAAGCACTCCGGCATCTCCATTGAAGCAACACAAACTGGCAATCGGAACTACTCGGGTATTTCCGTGAGCTGAGAAATACACCTCGGATATAAGTGTAGGGTTACACTTTTCGGGTATAACACATTTCGTCTTCGCGTTCACGTTAAGTAGTTCGGTGTATAGGGCAGAGTTGAACATCATTTTAAATCGTTTATATCGGTAACCGAAGCATTATAATGAATTGAGGCGTTTTCATGTGGTAAACCGGATGTGTTCAGATCGAGAAACTGGATCATCCTGTCCTGGGGTCTAGTCATCAGTAACGTCAGACCGCTGTACCTTGATGCATCACAGCGCGATATGGCTTTTTGTGTACCTACACATCGCATCGTAGCAGAAACATACGCAAAGAAATAATTGTTACAAGTAAAACTCCAAGAATTAGTTTGTAACGTGTAATAACCTCAAAACAGGTTAGTTTAATATTTGGATATATCTCCAGCTTCAAAAAAGAAAAATGTACAAGCGTTTTGCGTAGAAGAACAATGTCTGTGCAAGAGTCTATCTGTCGATTAGAATGCTACCTTGTGACGTCACGCCACAACAACAACAACGTATTTAATCATGGATTGGTTTACCAACAATGATTTAAGCGATAGTACACATGTTAGTGCAAAACACACCTGTTAAACGCATTGGAAATGGGATTATCTTTCTTATCATCCTTCATTCTGCTTCCTGGATTCAAAACCATAACTCGCACCGAATATGTATTAATGAAAGGCGTCAATGTTGAAACACTTCAGACCCACAACTCTCGTACAATCATTATAATACGATCAATCGGTATGATATTCATTCGTTTAGGTCTGTTTTAACGTCGGTATTTATGGATTACTAGTTTAAACAATCCCTGTTTTAAATATTTGAACAGAACTTAGAATTAAACGAATATCTGGTATTTGTTCGTCATTGATTTTTTGTCTTCTAATATTGAAAAACAAATGACCTTTCTATTCGCGCAATATTTTAATGGAAGTACCTACCTATTCGTATCAAGGGACTATCTGATAGAATTAGTTGTGTGAGCACAACTGCTAAAAGATGATTTAAACAAACCCCATCATTAGGTAATTGACCTATTTTTCTATATTCGCATTATAAAGGTGGTGTTAACCCCCGAATCTTCATTGAATGATAATCGAGCATTATGGCCTTTATTGTTTTGGATGTAAACGTTACTAAGTAGTAATGGACAGCTCCCAGAAACATCTTGCTAACGTCACGTGATAAAAGCGCCGATCCTTTTTATAATCTCGGTCCAATACACTCTTATCCGTTTCAATTATTTCGCAGGACGGAAATAAATGAGTGTCGTTCGCAAAAAAAAGCGCTAAAACGGTTTACTACATCTGTAACATAAATGTACCATATCTCCAATATACGTTTATGAATGGAGATGAGAAGTGTATAAATCATTTTGTTTTCTGTACCCTAATAGTTCTGTGAAGCCATTTTATTGATAAAAAGTACTTTATCTTAAACAATTTAAAATCTTAATACGTGAGACAGTCATTTTAAGAAAAGTATGAACGTAGCTCAATCGGACAGATGTTTCGTTCTTGTTCTCTTTTTCGGGATGAAAAATAGTAGATAGCGTAAAGAGGATAGAAAGATTTACGGAGTACTTGAAATAGCCAAAACTGACATGAGAACGGCTATTTTTACAAGAATGTGCGATTTCCTGCATGTAAGCATTTTGCATCATTTACATGTTTACCTTTTTTCGAATCACGACAGAAAGTTTCTTCTAACCTTTTTACAAACGTTAGATATGGAACCATTTTGCACCATTTCCATGTTTACCTTTTTCGAATCACCACAGAAGGTTTCTTCTAACTTTTTTTACAAACGTCAGATATGGAACCCTTTTGCACCATTTCCTTTTTTCGAATCACCACAGAAAGTTTCTTCTAACCTTTTACCAAACGTTAGATATGGAACCCTTTTGCATCATTTACATGTTTACCATTTTTCGAATCACGACAGAAAGTTTCATCTAACCTTTTACCAAACGTTAGATTTTTGACTCTCTCAAATTGAAAGAATTTTAAGACGACATTTCAAAATGGGATGATTCTGAATAATAATCTTTTGATAGGACAGAAAACAATGTGGGAAAATCTTAACGAGCAATTTCTCCTTTTCCCACAATATTTTCCAAACTCGTCTGCAACAAACTTGTTGAATGACGTTATTGTTCGGTAATAGGTTAAAGCATATCCGTTTTGATCGTTAACATTTCTATGATGACTTTTTTTCTCTTAAGGGTAAAGGATGTATATATCTTATTCTTTTGACATATTTGAAAATGAGTATTGCTTGTTTGTTATCCCTCTCTTAAATACCTTATTTACACGTGATTTTGGAACAACACTTTGAATCAAAACTATCTACAATATTTTCATCTAAATAAAGAAATGTTCCGTTCTTATGTCAAATTGCTCTTTCAAGATGTAAATGTTGTACCTTTAAGGGAGCAATTTGTGTTGTTTCTGGTTGTTTAAGTTCAATCATGTTTTATATAAAAAAAAGGTTGAAAGGTCTAGGGTTAAGCTTCATTATTTTTTCATGTTCTGACGTATTCCCACTAACAGTGTACTAAAATCAAAAGGCATTTTCAAGAAAATATCACAAACTTTTGTCAATAATCTCATTCGATGGTTACTATCAGGTAAAATAGCAAAGTGTTTAGAACTGAACAATTTCAAATCTTTTTCTACATGTGATATCAAGAACACTACATGATGTAATACTATATCTAAAAGCAAATAAACCTTATCTATCAATCAGACGAGGACAAGATTACCCCAATACCAAACAATAACGACATTTAACCACTTTGTTGCAGACGACTCTGGAAAACACCTTGTTTGAAAAGGAGGAATTGCTCGACAATAGCAATTTCTCCTTTTACCACAAGGTTTTCTGCTCTTTCTGAATAATATTTTTCAATTTCATCCCATTTTGAAATGTCGTCTGCAAACTCTTTTAATTTGGGACAGTCGAATATTTGTCGTTTGGGAAAGGGTTACACACGCATATGATTCTATTTATATATCGTTTGTCATAGGGACATATAATGATTTTGACTGGTTAATCATGCTATCATCTCACAAGAAAGTTTTATTGTATTATCACTGCATTTGTTTTATATAATATAATATATATTAGTCGGAAACCTTATTTCATTTGTGTGTGTGTGTGTGTGTGTGTATATATATATATATATATATAGATGACAATATGTAATTATATGTGACTATATATCATAAAAAAATCATAATTCACATTAAGATAGGTGATAATCCTGGGGAACGTGGATCTAAAGACAGCATATATAAGTCAAAATAATTACTAATAAACAGATTGAAAACTTTTGGTTTTATCCTATTTTTTCCATTTTGAGTCTGGCATCTTTTCTGTTCATTTAGAATCGTTCCTATTTTTATCTCATTATTACTTGTAGATACAACTGTTTACTATGATGACATTGCTTCGTATGTTTTGTATATTTTGGTCATAGCACTGTTATTATGAGTTCCTATTAAAAATGGTTCGATTTCTTTATACCATTAATTAAAATGCTTTTGTCTTGAATCTCATTGCATTTAGACTTATCTCTTATAACTCCATAATGGAGTGGCATTGTATCTTTAATGAAACGAAAATCTATGTTGTAAAAGTGTTTTATGCTCGTATAATGATGAGATGTAAATAAGCTTTACTACTACTAAGGAAGAAGTGTCGTCTGTAGCAAGACTTGCGAATAACCAAACACTGCTACCAACAATGTGTATTTTACAACACCATGGTCATCATGGAGATCGATCATTTGCTTCCCATTCAACCGCGTGTTCTATCCACCGAAAAGAAAAGCTTTGATAGTATTCTCAAATGGATTTGTCTTTTGCAAAGTGTTTACAAGAATGAGACTCGAAAATAACAATACAGTGAACCCTCGTTTATCCGAACACGTCCGTTCCCAACAAAATGTCCGTTTTACCGAATAATTCGGACTAATGAAGCAGAGCATGTTCTTATTCACATTAAGACATAAACGGTCTGTATGAGCGGTGTATAGTTATAACCCTTTAGCAAACGCCAAATTGTCGACCGTCCCAAATTGAAAGAGTTTGCAGAAGACATATCAAAACGTAATGAAATTCAAAGATAATCTTCTGATATGGCAGAAAACATTGTGGGAAAAGGAGAAATTGCTCGTCACGAGCAATTTCTCCTTTACCCACAATGTTTTCAAAAGTCGTCTGCAATAAACTGGTCCAATAATTCCGTTCCCTTACAATTTTGTTCGGATTGCGAGACTTCCGGATAATCGGGGTCCGGATAAATGAGGGTTTACTGTATATGAAATACATGTGTATATATTGTTGCCCCGAACGATCATGAGTCAGACCTTATGCTTGCTTATGATTATTGGTTCTGTCTCGTGATTTTTTGCATTTTTCTTAAATATTTCTATACAGTCAAACTTGTGTTAAGAGGCCAGCCAATGGGACAGAGTAAATTGGCTGTTTAAGACAGGTTGGCTGCTTAACACAAATTGATTTACACTATAAATCTAACATTGGGACTTTCTGTAGTGGCTGTTTAAGGTAGGTTGGCTGCTTAAAAGGGTGGCTGCTTAACACAAGTTAGACTGTAGATTGTACAGTCTGACTGTCAAGGACAATACATTTGATTATTATTAGTGGTTTTATCAGACTCTTATATCTCTGGTTAGGAAGGCATTTGCAAGAATATATATCTTAGATTTTAGTTGTGGTATAAGCATTAAGTCTATGTATAAATGATGAGACGTAAATAAATATATAACTTGAACTGAGAATATTGTCGACTGTCTCAAATTGAAAGAGTTTGCAGACGACATTTCGAAATAGTATGAATTTGAAAAAAAATCTTCTGATTGGGTAAAAAACAGGGAAAATGAGAAAGAGCAATTTCTCCTTTCCCCACAATGTTTTCAAGGGATGTCTGCACCAATCTCGTCAAATGTCGTTATTGTTTGGTAATGGGTTAAGCGTGTTATATCTAGCATGCAGTTAGCCTTTTCTGAGTTCTGATTATTCAATCTGTGTTAGTTTGATTTTCTGGCTTATCGTTTTTCATCAAAAATGTATTTCTGTCACCAAGGCAGCTAGCTCACTTAGTCACATTCATGTATAATCTACGAATAATACCCAGGCACAGAAATAGTCACTTGCCAGAAACATCCCACAATGCCACGCGAACGATTTTCGAGCTTGCGACACCCAAAATCGAATCCCCGACATTTGCAAGTACATAACCATATAGTATGGTCGTTAACTATGCCAAGGGAGGACAGTGTTCTAGTGGTAGAGCGACGGCCTCGGGACACAACGGTCGTGGGTTCACCTTGCAACCTTTCTATAATCCACATTCGGTTTGAGTATTGGTTATTTATCCAGGAAGCTGGAAGGGGAATGATTGATCAAAGTTGAAAAAACTTGTTTTACAATCGAAGTACAATAAATATGTTCAAACTAACTATACAAAAAGAAGATATGATTCGTTGTGAGCAATTTATCCTTCTGTAACCATGATTTAGATCCAACTCCAAGGAAATATTGCTATATTTGTTACATTTGGGCCTGTTAGTCTCAGTCTTTAAGTGCCTTTTTTCTTTTTTAAGAAATTATTATTTGATCATTGAGTCAATACCAATCTGCTTTCACATGTGTAATGAGGACACAGTCTTTATATCATTTTCTATGATTTGAGATTCTTTCTATAAAGTACAAGGGTTTAACCACTCCCTCGTTACCCTAAAATATGACTAGCGTGTATATTTTGTCAGAGGTCTCTTTTACGAATAAAACCTCTTGTATTTTATTGTATCGTATTGCATTTTTTGTGTCAATCAATCAACTACTGCGACAGTCTTTTCCGGCTAACACCTAAAATGAGATTGGATAATACATAATTAGACTTGTGGGGAAATCGGTCGGTCAATATATAAATACATTAATCCGTAGTTTGAAAAAAACAACATTTCCAATCCTTCTTTCATACCATTCCGTGACTTGCCCCATGTCAAAGTGAAACAAGACGATGACTATAAAATGAAAGAGTTACAACCATATCTGTAGTGTCGAATAAATAAACCAATGTGACACAAGGAGAAAATGCTCATGATGAGCATTTTCTCCTTGTGTCACAGTGGTTTCATCAATTCCCAGTGACAGGTGCGCCCGAACGCGTGTATATGAAATAATAGGTTAATCCGGGTATTAAACACCGATTAAGCGTTGTGTGAAACAATGAGCCGTACAAGATTATGACCGGCTATTCAACTAATATAATTCGACATAATACTGTCCGATATATACATGACTGTCCGAAATGTATTTCATGAGTTCATATGAATTCGAAGCAGTTTATTGATATGATATATCTTTGGTTTTGACCAGGTATCAAACAGTGTTTTGCATTTTAGCTTAAAACAGCGTTCATGTACAGTTTGGATGCTAATTATAGTCTTCTTTGTCGATTTGACCAACGTTATATGATTAAGATACTGGGCATTTCTTGACGGTAGACATTGCTTTATATACAAATGTCTTCGAGATACCATGTAAAGTTGAAAAAACATGTCTTTAAAATATCATGTAAAGATGCAGAATTATGATTTTGAAATATCATATAAAGATGCTTAGATATGGCTTCAAAATACCGTTAAAAGATGCAAAAGTATGTCTTCGAAATATTAAGATGAGATCAGGCGTCAATTATCGAAGAGGCGTAAATCTAAAATGGGTTTTACACCTAATTGAATTAGAGTTAAAAAGACGTGAATAAAAGCCACAATCAAAGTCTGCAGTTGTGTGTAAATTGATTTAGAAAATCTATGAAAATCAATGAAAGGAATTGAACCATGGCCTTTTAAATCGGCGACCCAGTGCATGACTACAGTAAATTCTCCAAAGAGATGAATCAACGAAAACAGATCGACCCTTTTTCGGGTTTATCACGAATCAGTCATTTCATGTAGAATATCTATCACTAACCTTGAATATATATCACGAATGAGTCACATCATGCGCAATGCAATATTACGAACCTTGAAATGGGCCGCGTCACGCGAAAAGGGGCACTCGGACATATAAAAAAAAAACGCTGACTCAGCTCTTTCTTAGCGCTATTATTCCAGCATCTAGTCACGAAAGTTATCATTTGTATTTATTTAAAGGTATAACTGAATGTCCTCTAAGATGGCAAACAGTGTAGCCCCAGACCAGCCGCCACGTCATTGACGTGGCGGCTGGTCTGGGGCTACACTGTTTGCTATGTCCGAGTGCCCCTTTTCGTGTGACGTGGCCCAAACGAATTAATCATTTTATGTACAATGTACTATCACGAACTTTGAAATGTCTATCAAGAATTGGTCATTTCATGAAGAATACTATGTTTTTATCATGCACCTTGAAACATCTATCACGAAATATGCATTTTTTTTTTCATAACATGAGCATGGAAATGTCTATCATGAATATTTTAATTCCATTTAAATCATGCTTATGGAAATATCTATCATGAATGTTTTAATTCTATTTAAATCATGCTTATGGAAATATCTATCACGAATGTTTTAATTCCATTTAAATCATGCTTATGAAAATATCTATCATGAATGTTTTAATTCCATTTAAATCATGCCTATGGAAATATCTATCATGAATGTTTTAATTCTATTTAAATCATGCTTATGGAAATGTCTATCACGAATGTTTTAATTTTATTTAAATCATGCTTATGGAAATATCTATCACGAATCTTTTAATTCTATTTAAATCATGCTTATGGAAATGTCTATCACGAATGTTTTAATTCTATTTAAATCATGCTTATGGAAATATCTATCATGAATGTTTTAATTCCATTTAAATCATGCTTATGGAAATATCTATCACGAATGTTTTAATTCCATTTAAATCATGCTTATGGAAATATCTATCATGAATGTTTTAATTCCATTTAAATCATGCTTATGGAAATATCTATCATGAATGTTTTAATTCCATTTAAATCATGATTATGGAAATGTCTATCACGAATCTTTTAATTCCATTTAAATCATGCTTATGGAAATATCTATCATGAATGTTTTAATTCCATTTAAATCATGATTATGGAAATATCTATCACGAATGTTTTAATTCCATTTAAATCATGCTTATGAAAATATCTATCATGAATGTTTTAATTCCATTTAAATCATGCCTATGGAAATATCTATCATGAATGTTTTAATTCTATTTAAATCATGCTTATGGAAATATCTATCACGAATGTTTTAATTTTATTTAAATCATGCTTATGGAAATATCTATCACGAATCTTTTAATTCCATTTAAATCATGCTTATGGAAATATCTATCACGAATGTTTTAATTCTATTTAAATCATGCTTATGAAAATATCTATCATGAATGTTTTAATTCCATTTAAATCATGCCTATGGAAATATCTATCATGAATGTTTTAATTCTATTTAAATCATGCTTATGGAAATGTCTATCATGAATGTTTTAATTCCATTTAAATCATGCTTATGGAAATATCTATCACGAATGTTTTAATTCCATTTAAATCATGCTTATGGAAATATCTATCATGAATGTTTTAATTCCATTTAAATCATGCTTATGGAAATATCTATCACGAATGTTTTAGTTCCATTTAAATCATGATTATGGAAATGTCTATCACGAATCTTTTAATTCCATTTAAATCATGCTTATGGAAATATCTATCATGAATGTTTTAATTCTATTTAAATCATGCTTATGGAAATATCTATCATGAATGTTTTAATTCTATTTAAATCATGCTTATGGAAATATCTATCATGAATGTTTTAATTCCATTTAAATCATGCTTATGGAAATGTCTATCACGAATGATTCATTTCATTTTAGATTTCGTACGTTGTAATGTCTCTTAAAATGATTTAGTTTATCTATTTTTGCTGTTTTTATTCTAAGGATTAGCACAAAACTAAGAACAGAAGCCTCAAATTCATTCGCAGCAGACACTTCTATTTAACGTCGTCTCGAATTATAAAAAAATGGTTCGCCTGAGTATAAATTCGCTTTGACAAGTTGTTCGATGCGTCTAGACGAAGCTGATCATGGACAGTACTTTCATACCGAATCTTTGTTGTAAAGATGTTTGTTGTAATAAACAAAACGAAAATACAATTATACTTAACCCTTTCCAAAACAACAGATTTTCGACTGTCCCAAATTGAAAGAGTTTCCAGACGACATTTCAAATGGTGATGCAATCGGAAAATAATCTTCTGATAGTGCAGAAAACGTTGTGGGAAAATGAAAAATTGCTCGTTACGAGCAATTTCTCCTTTTCCAACAATGTTTTCTAAAGTCGTCTGCAACAAAGTCGTTAAATGTCGTTATTGTTTGGGAAAGGTTTAAAAAAGGGGACAACTGATTGATTAATTACCATGGCTAACTCTCAGTTCTTTTTTGTCATGAGTACATGTAGGTATTTACAACAGATTCGAAAGAGAAAGCACTTGTTATTCAAAATGACCCAGTGCGACCGGACCGGACTCTTTATGAATATTCGAAGATAATCTGACATATCAAAAAGAATGTTTAAATTTGCTTGTTCACATTTCGGAAAATGGGAAAGTCAAGTTACACTATCGTTGAAACAATATATGTTTTGGTCTTTTGTTTGAAACCAATAAATATTAGATATAACAAGCATAATCAAGTCATGAAGCGTCAATGTGTATAACAATGCTCAGATTGTGTGCGATGGATGCTGGGCGACAATATTGCAGTGGGATTCGAAGCCGGCTTCTTGTACCTAAGGTCCCGGGTTCGAATCCCCGTTAGACGAGTTGAGAATTGCCAGAACTAGTCCACAATTCGGCGCGAGTACTGGTTTAGTATCCAGGAAGTGGATATCGATAGTGATTTTCATAAGCTTCAAGCTTCCGTCACAATCGACGCAAAATATGTAGGTTTAGACGTATCCGATAGATTTCAAATGCATTGCAACGCTCTGGGATTTGAGTACATTCTTATCCACTTAAGATATGCTCTTAAAGCTTGAACATTACATATATGATATATATTTACTAATCTCCAGTGTGTATGATTCAACAGTACAAATAGTGTAAAGCTTTAAAGAGAGACAAGTTTACACATCTTAAATCTCGTCACATCTACGAACAAACATTTTGAGGTTTCATTTTGGTTAAGGAATATCTTCATAATTAAGGTCACGTTGCGAGCTGTACTTTGGGTTATTGTTATTGCTTTCTCCGTGTTGTATAGCAAATCATATTGTTTTCTCACAATAATTGTTGAATTGCCATAATTAATTGCGCGTTTGAGGCATATATGCCAAATCAAACTCATTGGGAGTATTGTTGTATTGTATTGTAATATAATGTACATGTATTGAATTGTTATTTCCCTTTCGTTTGGCTATAAGTACTCGATGCATGCGAATTATTATTCCCCAAAAGGTTATCAACTATGAAGGCTTTTTTTTTGTTATTCAAGACAGACTCTTAAAATCAAAATGAGAAATGTTCTTTGTTCATGCTTTTCATGATATCGTTCGGCAACCTATCTAACATTCAATTGTAACCAACTATCAATTTTGAAATAAAGCAAAAATAAAATCAAGTCGCTAACAGAGATTCGCTTGTTTTCAGCACATACGCTACTCAAAAGACTTGTGTAAAATGAAAGCACCAATCATATAAGGTCAATTCAAATAAAACATACATATTTCAAAAGAGGGCACGTGAAAAATACAAATAGCATACATAATACTCACAGTGTGTCGTTATGGTATAACCTATAATTACCATTCCTCTATAAAGAATACTCCTTTTATATCCGCTTTTTTAGAGAAGAATCATCACATAAACTTATTTTTATATATATCTATAAATATCGCCTTTGATTAAAGTAAAAAGAACGAACGCTTAAAAGCCAAACACTCATTGTCCTGGCGCAAGGATACAATGACTGGTACGCTCATTCGCGGCTACCCTATAACAGCGCTAAATAGTCCGATAATGTGGTTCTCTGAGTGCGCGATAAAACTCTTCACATAACGTTGCCTCTCTTCGTTTAGGATTTAACTTTTCGCCACACCAATCCCTTCGTTGAAAGCGTTCAATGTAGACGACGATTCCTTTAAAATGTTTTGGGGAAAAGGAGTAATATACACCGAATAGTTCAGGCCACGACCGATGTACAGTGAACCCTCGATTAACCGGACCCCGATTATCCGGATGTCTCACAATCCGAACAAAATTGTAAGGGAACGGAATTATTGAACCAGTTTGTTGCAGACGACTTTTGAAAACATTGTGGGTAAAGGAGAAATTGCTCGTGACGAGCAATTTCTCCTTTTCCCACAATGTTTTCTGCCATACCAGAAGATTATCTTTGAATTTCATTACGTTTTGATATGTCTTCTGCAAACTCTTTCAATTTGGGACGGTCGACAATTTGGCGTTTGATTAAGGGTTATAAGTATATACCGCTCATACAGACCGTTTATGTCTTAATGTGAATAAGAACACGCTCTGCTTCATTAGTCCGGATTATTCGGTAAACCGGGCATTTTGTTGGGAACGGAAATGTTCGGATAAACGAGGGTTCACTGTATACTGAGAACGACCGAATTAATCCGACGAAAGAAGGACTATCAAAATGGCGGATAAGGCGTATTCTACCTAACGTCAGCGAGCTGCAACTTTACTAACACCTAACTAAGATGGTCAAGACTCCGAAGAAAGACGAATTTGCTCCTAATAAGTAATTCCAATTTTCCCTAAGAGTTTCCAGTAAAATATCACGAATGATGTTTGGAATTGAAATAATTCATGACATTCGTCTGCTTTGTCTTTAGATTTCGATAGCTCACAAAATCCAATAATCTCGAAAACCATACGAGATCAGATTGATCCCATATTGTAAATCCGAGTCTACCTATTCCGTTCCAATTAGGAATTAAACGGATACGGCAGGATTATTTCTTATCAAAAAATCAAAGCGCTGCGAATACTCATAGGATAATAAACGTGATCATATTGACCTTTAACCCTTTATCAAAGTGGGATAAAAACGAAATAGGGCAGAACACTTTTGTGGGAAAAATGAGAAATTGCTCGTTAAATTTATGTTACAATGTTAGTAAACCATTTAAACGGATAACTTTGTACACATTGAATTTTTATTTCAGTCCTGCAATGTAATTGGGATGGAAAGAGAGTCTTTGACCCAGTTTATGACATGGGCCGGCACTCTAATCACATGACGCTAGCAATGTGCGTTCGCGGGACACCCAGCGTTTTTCAATCATGTTTTTTCAATTCTTTATTTCCTCCATGTATGCATTCGGAACACCTCGGCCATTTCTTAAAATAACCTCGGAGGTAATGGGGAGCCATTTTTGAAAGTAGGTCAGCAACGAAGGGCCAATCGTATCTACTCGGCAATCCCCGTAACAAGCCGGGGATTGCCGAAAAGAGCCGATTGACAAAATATGGAAAAAAGATGTGTTGATATGATCATCTTTAATGAAAAGGATAAAAAACCCATTCAATAGTGATAAATAACCAATTTGTGTGTATTCAAATACATATTTAGTGCCTGTGTACATTTTGCGTTATCCGCCGGAAATAAGGCGAATTACCCCAGGATTTCTGGTGTATTCATGTACTGCCTACGAGGTATATCTACCGACTTGTTACGGGGATTGCCGAGTAGATACGATTGCCATGTATGAAGATTGGCGCATAATATTAAATAGGATCATCCAACAACTTAAATCGGAACTACTCGGGTACTTCCGTGAGCTGAGAAATACACCTCGGATATAAGTGTAGGGTTAGAGGGATTTTATCGGTTACTCATCCGAAATGGTGAAATTATAATTTGTGATATATATAACAGTTTCTTTGAACGAGTTTAACGACTTTTTAGATTTAAGATCTTTATGGTGGCATCCCTATCATCTCAGAGATGTTTTCATTGGATAAACCCGTTGTGTTCAGATTGCCAACGACTCGAATAACTCAAATATATTCTGTTTCCAATCAAAGTCATTGGTGATGTCTTAAATATAACATTACACGTCTGTATACTGAAGTACAACTAGTTAGGTTGTGTAATGTTATGCTACTACAAATCACCTCACGTCGCCCACGCCGTTAACATGTGGAATAAAAGGCCGATAAAGAATCAATAATCTGGGCTATGAGTAACATGTGAAAAATAAGCTTTTCTTAGCATACTCGTGTAACCATAGAACACAGTTTGAGGATCCGGGGTCCGTTTTACTAAACAACTTACGGAAAATGTTTGCGTAAGTCATAATTGATTAACATGGATGATATCTTCAATGAAAGTACAATATTGCAATGTGACACGTCATTGGAAGCGTCTCGGAGAGACGATTCCAATGATGTGTTACTTTGCAATATTGCTTTGCCAAATATTGAAATAAAAGGACTTGTTGTTTTAGACTTACGCAAATCTTAAGCGTAAACTGTTTAGTAAAACGGGCCCCCGATGATCATTTGTTTAAATGTAATTTATAACTGTTGTGTTAACAACAACTCGTAAATGCTAGACAACTAGGTCTGGTGCTAGACAACCTCTAGGTCTGGTCTTGACCTACTAGGATCCCAATTTTCTTACACTCCTCGAAAGTATAATGCATTGCGACAAACGAATTTATGTTGAAAACAAATATTAAGCAATTGAATAAATAATACTATAAAGGAAATACAATCCATAGCCTTTGTTTATACACAATGTTGCAACACAAATCGCCATGACCTTCAAACATTTATTTTATTGTCATAATTGTTTTAATTGTAGTTTTGTTTCCAGACAAACGAATTATGCAAACGTTGAAAAAGTCATGATAATATATAATCAAGAGCTTTGCATATATCCCACACACCAATATCTTAAACAAATTATGACGAAAAATCCCAATAACATTTACGATTTTGTATTAAGATAACTTTACTTACATTAAGCAGATATTCTTTTAATCATCTTAAAAAACTGGTATGTACTGTACGGTATGCTTAAAGAAAATGAATTGAAACGTAAAGTAGAGGAAGTATGGTCCTTTCGAATAAGCCACGTCAGAACAAAAGTGGCCATCATGAAACGCCGTTTCAAATCGATATTCATAGACAGGATCGGCTTTGATATACACATGTGCATGTATATAGTCTACGTGCTATTTAAAGGTAGAATTCCCATAATCCGCCATTCTGAAATGCATTCTTTCGTCGGATTACTTCGGTTGTTCTCGATATACATCGGTGTCGGCCGGAACTATTCGCATCAGATCGAATAGTTCCGGCCCCGATCGATGTATACGAGAACTACCGAAGTACTCCAATTCAATAATAAATTTCAAAACAGCGAATTATGGGTATTCTACCTTTAAATATGTATTCACAATGTAAACCATCGCCTCGGATCAACATATGCCATTCGTACAGACTCATCCCAGATGAAAAGATTAAAGCACAGTGTTACAGCCACTGTATTGAGCCAAATTTGGGTGGTTACACGATTTAGCTTGGGTACGAATTATCCTGCTTCCGTATTGAACAGGTGCGTCAATATTTAACATTAATTACTTATTAACGACCCAGTTATTGCTCGACGATTCAGGTTAGATCCGCGGAAACTGGCCACAGGCGTGACTTCACATTGAAGTCAGTTCTTACAATGCCCTTTGTGTATTTTGGATGTTTTGTGTGTATATTATGGCACATAAGTGTTAGTCGACCCACGTTTTTAGGGTTTCTTTGTTAATAGGGTAAACAAATACTCGTCTTTGTACATACAGGTCGGTTGATTTTAGCCGAGATTTGAGAAACGGTAGCTTTAGCCCATCACCAAACAATAACAACATTTGACCAGTTTGTTGAAGACGACTCTTGAAAACATTGTTGGAAAAGAACAAATTGCTCGTTGTGAGCATTTTTGCCCAACATGTTTTCTGCACTATAAGAAGATTATCTTTCTTTTCTGTATATCGATTTCAACTTTTAACATCATATATGGCCGCTCTAAATATCTGAACAATTTATACTTTAACTATTGTGTATGCGTTTACGATAAGAAATAATTATTTAAAATGATGTTCAACACGTCCCTATATATATTGAACAACTCAATATTGATGCTCACTGGACTGTTGTGAAAGCCGTGGACGAATAACACAAAATATGTGACCCTACACTGTATAAAATGTGTATTTCTCAGGTCACGGAAATACCAGATGTATTTACGACTGATGTAATTCTACACTTATATACGAGGTGTATTTCTCAGGTCATGGAAATACCCGATGTATTTACGACTGATGTAATCCTACACTTATATATACGAGGTGTATTTCTCGGGTCATGGAAATACCAGATGTATTTACGACTGATGTAATCCTACACTTATATACAAGGTGTATTTATCAGGTCATGGAAATACCAGATGTATTTACGACTGATGTAATCCTTCACTTATATACAAGGTGTATTTCTCAGGTCATGGAAATACCAGATGTATTTACGACTGATGTAATCCTACACTTATATACGAGGTGTATTTCTCGGGTCATGGAAATACCAGATGTATTTACGACTGATGTAATCCTACACTTATATAAGAGGTGCATTTCTCGGGTCACGGAAATACCCGAGTATTTACGACTGATGTAATCCTGCACTTATATACGAGGTGTATTTCTCAGGCCATGGAAATATTAGAGTAGTTACGATTGGACTTTCCAGTGCCGAGGGGTGTTCAAGATGTAGAGTGCCAGCAATATATTCACGTCTGGTGGACGCTCTGCCGCACCACCTCTGTGCTGACGACGAAATCGGTTAAGCGGTTTTAGGGTAGTTTTTTTCTATATACCTACATCTTCAGACAAGTAATCGAAAATCTAAAAACATGATTCAATCCTTATCGAATCCGACCGCCTATGGATAAAGATTCAGTTAACTCGAGGAATTGGCTGATCGAAATCTCAGCCAATTCCTCGAGTTCAAAACTGATACATTACCTACAAGCGGTTTGTTTCAATAACGGTTGAATCATGTTTTGGGGTTTTTGATTACTTGTCTAAATTTGCGTAAAGATAGCAATAAAATACCCTAAAAACGCTAAAACAACACCGCGGTGGTGCGGCAGGCGTTCACCAGCCGTGATATTGCATGACCGATGGTACTGTGACGGTAATAGGTTTATGTACAAATACAACTTCTACAATTGCGCTGTGAAAGCCGGCTTATATTTGCGATGCGGTAGAGTGGTTGGCTTTCTCTCGAAGTTAAGGAAAGTACATTGCGAATAGTACCTGGATGGGTGACCCACGATGGCTTTACTCCGAGAGGGACCCGATACACGTAACAATACCATTGCGCACAATCTTGCGGGTACCATCATCCGGTCACGTGTTGGCATTTTGCCTCTTAAGCCTTTACCAAACGCCAAATTTTCGAATGTCCTAAATTGAAATAATTTATAGTTTATCCTTGTTTATTAAAAAGAATGTTATTTAGCAATAACCTACCGAGAAATAATGTAGGGATTAGAACGAACGAACAATTATTGTCGTATTCTTCGCCAAAATCAGACTAACGAGAACATCTTGCGTAGAGTAATGCTAGAATAGAAAAACGTACTTTGATAACGAACGACACGAGAGAATATTCGGCTATAATCCGACACCATAACAACGGGATCGTAGAGGATTTCGAAATAACGCAATTGACTTGAAAGAAACCCTGCTTGTATAAGGCAATCAATCGAAGTTCCTTATTCTCATAAGATATATAGAGAATAGATGGTTGGTGTCGTGAATCGGAAATGTTATCGGGCAAGGCGTAGGAATATTATCCGGTGAGCCGAAGGCGAAACGGATAATATTCCGATGCCGAGCCCGATAACTTTTCCCATTCAAAGACACCAACCATCTATTCTATTTATCCTGTTACCTTTATGTATTCTTTCAAACAAATCATATACAAATAAAACCCGAGAAAGAAGGAAAAAATATGTAGAGAATGATGTAAACATGACGTCATTTCGTTCTTATGACGTCATGATTTGTCGCGTGGATGTATTATATGGTTAGTGCCGGATATCACAAATGTTATACGACACCTAGTTATCGGTCCCAAAATGACACTTGTGACAGGATAATAAAAAAAACCAACATTTTAACACCGGCAGACGCAGACATCCAAACAGACAAGATTTTCTTTTTACTTTTTATTTTTCATCGATCATGGCGGAAGCATGAAGCCTGTTAAATTCTTTTCCGATGACTGCATCTTGGATACTAAAATACGAAACCAGTACTCGCGCCTACTAGTAGACTATTTCCTGCAATTCTCACCCCGTCTAAGGGGGATCGAACCCGGGACACTCGGTACGAGGGACCGACGCTCTACCACTGTGTAACATGTTTGTCGCGACAAATGTTTGTCACCAGTGTCACTCTACCAGAGATGAATCCCCCAAAACAGGGACGATAACTGTTGACTTACATAAGAGTAATTGATACCCTACTTGACGAGGACAGATAAACAAGATCCCCTCCTTCTCCGGCGTCACTACGGTTGAGGAGAAGCCCGCATTACGGTCCTTTAACCCTTTACCAAACGGCAAATGTTCGACTGTCCAAAATTGAAAGAGTTTGCAGACGACATTTCAAAATGTGATGAAATTGGAGAATAATAATCTGATAGAGGAGAAAACATTATGGGAAAAGCAGGAATTTCTCGTACAGAGCAATTTCTCCTTTTCACACCATGTTTTCAAGAATCGTCTGCTACAAACTGGTCAAATGGCGTTCTTGTCTGGTAATGGGTTAATTGGATCGCAAATTGGATAAACACACGTGGAGTGTCTGCGGGCCTCCTGTTAAAACATTTACTTAGCGACCCGTAAGTTTTCCTCCAATCCGTGGGGTGCCGCTTTTACTTTCTAATCCGTCGGTATACACCGGTACCGGTCGGTCATGTCTTCTCCGCCAGACACTGACACGTTCGAGTCAGAAGGAGAGATTATTGAAGAGAGCTAGGTAACCACTTCCTGATCTAAGGTAGAATACCCATACTCGGCCATTTTGCTTTGTCCGTTTGTTTGTATCGTGTTAAACGCCGTACTAACAATGTTTTGTTTAGTAACGACGTTCCTTGATCCATCAGTAACTATCATTTTTAAACTCATTCTCTCGTCGAACTACTTCGGTCGTTATCGGTACACATCTGTCGGGGTCGGAACTATTCGTATTAATACGAATAGTTCCGGCCGAGACTGATGTATACCGAGAACGGCCGAAGTAATACATTGAAAGAATGAGTTTCAAAATGGCGGATTAGTGGTATTCTACCTTAGTATACAATTATTTATTTTACATCGATTGTGACGGAAGCTTGACGCTTATGAAATTCATTCTCGTTGACTGTTTTCTGGGTACTACATCAGTATTTGCGCTGTTTCGTTGGTTAGGTCCGGCGGTTTTCACCTCGCCTAACGCACAGGGAGAAATATCATAATAGACCTTTATTAACACTATATATTCACAAGGGAAACAACTTCAAAGAGAAACTAGTTCTGACGTTCCGCGCTTATCAGTCCGTAATTCTTTATATGATCGCTAGTCTGTCAATTCTCTATATGTCCCGCATAGCCAAATGATTTCTGCGTCCAACGATACCTCTCTCAACAAGATCTGTCCAGTCAATCCGGAGAAATCTGCGACGACACGCGATTTTTTTTCGAATTTGGTTCATTGGGAATAGATCGTTGAGAATAGAACCAGCCGATGTTTCGGCACTAGCGGGGATTCGAACCCTGGACCCTCGGTATAAGAGGCTCACGCTCTTCCGCTGTACCACTGTCGCTCACTAACCACACTGGAAAAATAGCAGACAATATAAAAGTCACGATTCCTTTATAATATTTGAAGAAAAGCATAATCTCAAAGAGGATTCACTCGATTTGAGCAGCTTCTCCTTTCATCTCCTTTACCGCAGTAGTTCTGGGTCTTCTTCAGTAGTAACAGTGGCGTGATGCATCTTTGCATCATCAACTTATGACCATGGACGTTTTCTTTAAAGTTATTAACATGCTTCTCAATTAAAATCGTTTGGTAAATATATATCTCGCATTTATCCTGCTAGACCCTTGCAGTACATTCATGACTTCATGCTTATGCAAACAAGTTAGATCCAGGCCTGTGATCTAACCTGTTTGCTACTATGAGAATCTTTTTTCAACAATATTAAGCAGTTATTTAAGAGTTTAAAAACCAAACGACATTACAATATAGTTCTAAAAAATTGCCAAGCATTCTAAGGGTCAAAAGTTTTCTGTGATGGGTTTGAGTGTCTTGTACCCAAACTTTAAAATGGGACAATACCCCATTTACACAACGCTATCACATTTTAGGGACGAATGCTCATTTAGAAATATTATGAAAATACAGATTTTCTGCACCATCGGCAATAAAGCATCTAATGTGGTTATCCATTTTGGGTAATGTTCTGTATGAATCACCTTTCTAAAATTGATTGCACACAGAACACAATCTGTAAGACAATCACTTTAATTAGATGAAGAATGGTGAATAATCTTAAAGCCACATTTGTATAAGGAAGCAATGTTATACCCGGAAATCCGTCACTAAGGCTGCGTATAAGATAGATCCTTAGAGGAATATGTATGTAATCACCCTCTAAGTGGTTACCACGCATTTAACAACGCCAATCAAGTATCCTTCAAAGGACTATCTCACAGATTGGGATTTTCACTTTTTAAAATAGATTGTCCTCTACCGATAGTATGACAAAATAGATTCCTTAAATAAAATCAGACTAGATTATTGACAGCTTTCCGATGCCGTTTATAACAGCTAAGAAATGATACAAAACATTACTTAACAAAAACACAGGTTTTCAGCAACTTAGGCATAAATAAATATTGAAGATTGTATTTGGTTTAGTGACAATGAGCCTTCCTACCAACTTTTTAACGTTTATTATTCCTAGGACTCGAATCTCTGAGTTATTTCCTTTAAAGGGACTCTCTCACAAATTATGTTACCCCAATACCAAATGTGCAAAAACTGTGAACTTAGAAATTTTCGCGACTAAGCAAATTGATATAACTTTAATCAATGGGTCTTTTTCAAGAAACCTGTGTTGTCAGTTGAAAGTAGTGTAAAGAGCATTCACATATTTCAGCGCTTGGATAGAAAACTTGAAAACTGTCATTGAATTTCTCTCTGGGGTAAGTTGACAGCATAACATGAACATAGTGTTAACCTATTTCAAGACTCTCTTGCCCATTTTGATCATTTTGCATAGACGGAATAGTAGATAAATGTCTTCAAAATAAATCGTTTAAGCAGTTAACTATATCTGCAAAGCGAGTATTCTATTTCATTTTCCGACCGGTTATGAACATTGTTGAGAAGACTATCATTTATCTAACTTTATATAATTTATCATATTAGTGTTTTCATTTTTTATCTGTTAAAGGCATTCTGTATTTTAAAGGATTAAAATCCCAATCTCTGAGATATTCACCGTAAGATAATTTGTAAGCTATTTTCCAAAGTAGGATAAAATATCCTTGGATGAATGTAATTTAATTAAGTGTCTATTCAGTTAGAAAAAGGAATGAAAACCGGAGAAATAACTGCAAACGAGGAATGATTACTTGTGTTGCGTTAATATGGTTTTACTTTCGCGAAACGAAGAAAACATTCCTTATTCTAAACATATAGTGGCCTAACTAAAAAAAGAAATATTGAGTAAACTTCACAAACGAGACCAATTGTGACAGTGTTAGATATTCAATTAAGAAATTGAAGTGTTATGCCAAAAGGAAAGCATATTGACATAATAAGGAATTGGTCGTGACGAGCGATTTTTTCGTTTGTCATAATGCTTTCTATAGCTGTCCACTTTCATAATTATACAACAAACCAGTTATCCACGGGAGAAGGAATAACTCCTTGTAAAATTGCAAACCCAAAGTTTTATATATCCACTTCATTCACGTGCATACTTAAATATAGCAGGACGTTAATTGAAATCTTAAGTGGACAAGTAAAGATTTTTTCGTCGGAATTAAGTAGGCTTCCTTCAGTACATATACATCAAACAGAGCACGTTTTCAACTGCATGTTCGGATATAACCGAACAAAAGCCCCTTCCTTTTTATAAAAAAAATATGCTGGCGTTGCCAACATGCGACGAACTATGGAGAAAGAATGCGAGAATTTCGACCTCCTATTCCATAATAAAGTAGAATCTATCTATCTCGAAGTTAAAGGAACCAGGGTACCGTTTTACTAAACAGTTTACGCTTAAGATTTGCGTAAGTCTAAAACAACAATTCTTCTTATTTCAATATTTGGCACGGCAATTTTGCAAAGTAACACATCATTGGAATCGTCTCGTGTCACATTGCAATATTGTACTTGCATTGAAGATACTTTCCATGTGTATCAGTTATGACTTACGCAAATATTTTTCTAAAGTTGTTTTTAGTAAAACGGTACCCTGGTGTAATGGTTCGACACAGAGAGATGTCGACATATAGATGTCTGGAATATAAAGGCATAGAGATAAAGAAAGAATAACTCGAGACCCGTATTTATTTCGACGTATAGAAGAGTTAGACAGTCAGAAGTTGGAGGTACAGATATTCTACTGTTCCTGACTTTACTGCATATGCTACAGGAATCAGTTGAAACCACTGTGATTGTTGTTTAAATTTCTCCTAATACGCAAGTGATTTCGTCTTTCGCAATAATTTCTACCAAATACCATCAAAGAAACACGACTCTCGTGTATTATAAGATTGCTCGTAATGAATTTAATTAGAATTGAACATACTTTCTAACCTACACACTATGTTAAGGGAGATATCCTCTCAGCTGTATGAATAGCTAGGCACAATTTACTTAAAGGGCGGTGATTGGTTTCAAAAATCGAAACATTTATTGTTCGATGTATTGGCTATTCACAATTCAACAATTGTAGTTTGATTGAATTATTTACGTGTAATTTATCATCAGGGTGTGTATGGAATATCAGTAAAGTGACAGACGTCTGTATTGTCAACATGGACTGAAAAAACTATTATGATGCATAGGAAATGAACATTGGAAAATAGAAAATTGGTCATTCAGGGGCCCGTTTTACCAAACAACTTACGGAAAATGTTTGCGTAAGTCATAATTGATTAACATGGATACTATCTTCAATGAAAGAACAATATTGCAATGTGACACGTCATTGGAAGCGTCTTGGAGAGATGATTCCAATGATGTGTTACGTTGCAATATTGCTTTGCCAAATATTGAAATAAAAGGACTTGTTGTTTTAGACTTACGCAAATCTTAAGCGTAAACTGTTTAGTAAAACGGTACCCAGGGGTATAACTATTTTGAAAAATAATGAAATGTAACAATGCATTTGCTTTGAAACCATGTTCGTTTCTATGACTCCATGGCCACACATGGATACATCTATGGTCTAATGAAGAATTATAAAAAGAGCTTGACGAATGGAATGGCGATATATCTACAAAGTTTTACCTGCCCAAGTCGGGAGATAGGTTTTGTGACCCTCGCCATAATTCGAGAACCGAACATTGTAGAAATTACTAAAACTTTGTTGTCGTGATGTAGGAATATCCATTAAGGAATCTAATAAAAATTAAACGATATACTGCCTACCAAATTGGTTCAGAAAAACGAACACCTTAGATTTGGAATTACATCCTATCATTATAATGGTATATTTTGTTCGTTTTTATTTCTCATTTCATCAGCATGTTATAAATGAATATATGGTGTTATCGTAATTTAGAGATATAACGGATCATACATTTGTCTAGTTCAATCCCGTGTACGGAATTTCGTAACTGGTTCAACATTTAAAACAACAATGGGAGACGATATTGATAACAAATCCCACATAATGGACTCTTTTAGCCCTTAGAATTTTGGGTAATTTTCTAAAAATATATTTTTGTGTCTTCTATTTTCCCAAACCTTTGATACCTGCTTAGTTTTGTTGAAGATAGGTACTCAGAGTAGCCAACAGGTTATATCAAAGGCCAGCCGCCAATTTATTTGACGTCTGGCCTGGATCTAACCTGGCTGAATAAGCATGAAGTCGGTTCCAGCACTATAAGGGTTAGAGATAAGACTAAACAAGTTCACAGAGACAGCCATCTCGAGTTAAAATTCCCTAAAATTCCTTAAAATTCCCCTTTCGAAAAAGTGGGTCAATGTATACTTTATTTACCACAGCGCACATTTTATTTGATCGATAGAAGAAAAATGTCTAATTTGAATGCAGGGTGTCATTTTCGATAAGGATATAGTTTATTATTGATTTTGAGGGATTACTATATCAGACTTGTCGTCATACCATTCAGTTGGATCGTTGTTATTTTTCGTTCCTCCTTTTTTGTTTTGATTTCTTTGTCTTTTTTTTCCAGATCATTATTCATTGTGTTAAAGAAACAAACATTTTCATTGGGTTCGGTGCAGAGAGCTAAGCCTGATCGACGGTCCACCTACAAGTAATTTTATGAACACGTAAAGGGTAACTTGTGTACATGTGTTTTTATTTACCTGATGCCTTTCCTATCCAACTGACCTGGAATAATTCTAAATATAACAATAGAAAAGGAAATATGTCTCGATGAATTTCCATTGAAAAAAAGTATGCTATTAGAGAGAGAAATTGTTCCACACGAAAGGTCTAGGCGGCTTTAATGCGATCATTTTTGTAATGGAAACGCTGCCATGTCGTACATTTTAAATATCTGTAGCCATAATAGGTTAAGGATTTCTTTATCATTGTGCCACCATTAACAAAAGGGCCAGCAAGTTTGGCTTTTGAGACACTATTCACTGATTGTACCAAGTACCTCCTAAATTCTTTCACTATGCCAGACACCGAGCGGATATTTTCGGTTACCATTGATTAAACTACCTCGTGGCTCATGAACCGGCCATTTCGGAACAAGTTCCACGAGAAAAGATTTCTGTACAAACGCCTCCCGTGGGGCTCGAACCTTCGATCTCCCCGTCCCGAAGCCTACGCCTTAAATATTAGGCCACATACATGTTTAAGTCATAAACGATGAAAGATGTTGTAAAATTGGAGCGATATCAATCAGTGTTTTGTGTATAATAATTTTGGTTTTTCATCAGATAAATAGTATTTAAGTGTTCAATACCCACGGCTGTTGAACGTTCTACCGCACGACCATGGTGCTGACGACGAAAGTCGGTTGCACACCTTCCGGTTAGGCGTTTTAAAGGTGATACATTTTTGTATCTAATATTGTTCTGCATTTTCAGAGGAGTATTCAAAAGTCCAAAAACAAGATTCAACAAACCCTTATTGAATCGAACCGCACATAGTTAAAGTTTCAGTTCCTTTTTCAACTCGTGGAATTGGCTGAGAATTCGAAATGTCTCCTTGCCAATACGATTAAAAATTGCGATTTGAAAGTTTGCAACCGCACCACCAGCTAAATACTTCGGTAATCCATCCAAACAAACCGATTATGCAGCACATTTTATTATTTGATGGTTTTGAGTATCATTATTTAACAGAACATTCTATTTACCTTGACAAAAAAAAGGCAAATTCCATGATGTTTTAGTTGTTTTGCGAACGGATATCGGAAGGATGTATTTTTGAATTCCTTTGGTGAGGAAAGATTACGAAATATTAGCCCATTCCATGAGATCAAAACTAAAACTTTACCTATATGTGGTTTGATTAAATTAGGGCTGAATCGTGTTTTGACATATTTGATTTCCTGTCTGGAAATGCAGAAACATAGCAAAAACTATCCTAAAACGCTAAACCGGAAGTTGTGCAACCGATTGCGTCTTCAGCACCATGGTGGTGCGGTAGAGCGTTCTCCAGCCGTGATGCCTCGAACATGTATTAAAAGGCAAATATGCTTTTCCACATGACCGTCTAGGCAATTAAGCTGCCATTAAGACGCAACACGCTTCCTCCAGGTGGAATAGGTACTACCAGTTTGAACCAAGGTCACAATTTAGAGATAGAAACAGGCAGACACAGAAATGTACCGAGGGTAGAAAGAATATGTAAATTGTGTAATCAAAATTCAGTTGAAAATGAGTATCACTTCCTTCTTATTATGACACACGCAGAAATGTTCTCAAACCATATTTCAATAGATGGCCAACTCTTTATAAATTCGAAACACTTATGGCATCAAAAGAAAAAGGAAATT